>LR736869.1:7846019-7944636 GCA_902654985.2 Oryctes borbonicus | reverse complement strand
CAACTCAGCTTGCAACTTAACAGCACCCACTAGCTTTGGTTCAATTACATTTGTATTGGTTGTGGTTCAAAACATATTACTTTAGATCAACCACAAAAAAAAACCCAAAAAAAACAACCACAATACAACAAACCACAAAAACTACGCTTCACACAACATACGCAAATAGAGTTCCATAAAGACATGCATCTTTACCTATTTAGGACAACATTAGAGCTATGCAATCGGCATTTGTATCTACTTTACCTTCCGTTTTAAAGAATACCTATTTCCTCATGCATACTTTATATGCGGGTGATTTTGTTGCGCTTGCGTACATTAAATAAATGTTTTTAAATTAATATAAATAAAGGCGAATGAAACATTAAATTTACAAAAAAAAAAACAATGGAATTATGGATTAGGAAATACAATAAACAAAGCTAATGAATTTGTTGATATAAAACATAAGACTCGAATGCTAAGGAGCCTTCATAACCAACTTCAATTTAATTTAAAATTGGAAATATCGATTCTCTTGCTCTCGTCAGTTATCATCCGCATAGCCGTTTAAACCAATCGCCAGGAAACGAAGAAAATTAAATTTCCTTAATTCGAGAAGATATACGTTTATAGCAATACTGCCCCTTAAGGACCTTTGTCCTTTCGTTATTGCCATTGCAGGTATCGTAAATTTTGCTCCGGTTCATTGAAACAATTTTACTAAACGCCCGACATACAAGCTTCGAAGCTCGTTTATGTCCCTGCGCTTAGAGGAACGTCCCGCATACTACTTGGTCAGATACTGAAATGTCGAAAATGCGCACATACATACGTAGAGGGTGCATCCAAAAGTCAAAGCCAGATATTGAAGGAATTATAGGAAATTATAAATTATTATTATTATTACGTTATTGTATTCTACGTATTTGTTTTACAAACCTTCTTGCCAACTTGCCAGATACTCCACAAGGGTCACCTAGCAACGAAAATAGAAATAAAGAAAGTAGCAGAGAATGACAAATATTACTCGTCGCAATGATTGATGATTACGACTAAAAATTAAAGCGTTATGACTGATGAATAAAATTTATTCGTAATCATCAAGACCAATGATTAAATTCAATAATCACAAACTGATGAATAAAGAATAATTGATTCTGTGTTAATCATGATTGATCGCTGTTCATGAATAATACAGTCAGACGATACAACTTCTGCGTGGTTGTCTGACCGGAGACGCTGAACCTAAATGAGGCGTAAATGTATCGAACGGAAAGCATCAATATCGCAAAAAGATTTCGAACAAAATAATGTTTAAGACTATATTTTATAGATATCATGTTAGAAGTAATTTATTAACATTAATTATTGAAACATACTCTAAATTCTGTGGTATGAAACGTGCTCGCTTACTTGCTAAAACATCATTAAATATAGAAAAGCTTCTTTCCGCATCACAACTTGCGAGTGTAACAGGACCCATAAGCGTTGTGTTTACTGACCCTTTCGTTACTTTAGTTGCACGACAACTTTAATATTGACAAATCTGGGTTGCGCATTTGTCAATATTAAATTGCACGAAAATTATTATTTATTATAACATCTAATGTTCCAATTTCATCTTTTAGTTGTATTGTTTGTGGTTCAAGGTATTTTATTTTTTCAGGTACATCGCGAAAATGTTCGTTAATAAAATTCAAATTAGTAAAGATGGATCCTGTTACAGCGATTTACATTTGCTTACGCTTCGTGCATCCTCGTTTAAATTGTTTATTACATCAGCAACTTTCTCCAAATTGCGTAAAATTAAGAGGCCTCTAACTACGTTCCCTCACCTTGTTAGGACTGGAGACGGAGGTAAGGAAAGTGCTGGCCATTTGTCTTTGTCCTGTAGGCGCTTTCAATAATAGGCGATAAAAGGAAATCAGATTCAATTATAATAAAGAGGAATTTTGAAAATGCTCAATTGAAAAGGTATATAGTAAACATGATAAAGTAGAACAATAACCAAAAAATATAATTCTAAGATAGCTTAGTTTCCTCATGGTATTAATGGAACAATTCACGCCAAACGCAACAAAAGGAGAAAAAAAAATTACACTAACACACGGACATGTTTCTGGCTACCCGGCGTCATCAGCGTGGTTTAGAGAGTAATTTTTCATCTCTACCTTTTATCGCTGTTGCCTCACAATTAATGCCATAACTTTCAAAAGGACAAAGCTAAGCTATCTTAGCATTATATTTTTTGGTTATTGTTTCTAGCCATTTTCTGATGTGCTCTGTTTATATACCATACATCATGATAAGCCTGTCGGAATATTCACATGTGCTGTTTCCCAAAGCGCTACCAGCGTCGGCATCTCAGTGTTTAGCAGTCAGAGAATTGCTTGAAGGATGGTTTGGGGAACAGTACCCGGTTTATGTCACTGCTTCCTGAACGGCAGGCATGCGTTTCTTTAGCATTAGAGGGCGTCAAGAAATGTCGAATTTGTCGTTTTGAAGGTTGTGGCGTTAACTGTGAGGCAACAGCGATAGAAGGTAGAGATAAAAAATTACTCTGGAAACCATGCTGATGACTCCGGGTAGGCAGAAACATGTCCGTGTGCTAGTGTAATTTTTTTCTCTCCTTTTGTTGCGTTTGCCGTGAATTATTCCATCAATACCATGAGGAAGCTAAGCTATCTTAGCATTATATTTTTTGGTTATGGTAAAGTAAACTAAAACTAATGTGAGAATAAAGCTGATAACAATAATCGAAAACTAATCAACTAATGCTATATAGAATATTATTATTAAAAAAATCCTAGCCTCAGAAAAGAATTCGAGATATAGAAAACAA
This sequence comes from Oryctes borbonicus, assembly GCA_902654985.2. Taxonomy (NCBI): domain Eukaryota; kingdom Metazoa; phylum Arthropoda; class Insecta; order Coleoptera; family Scarabaeidae; genus Oryctes; species Oryctes borbonicus. Next base: position 7,941,812 of record LR736869.1, on the reverse strand, counting down.
ATCCAAGGATGAAACACGCACCGCCATACTTTCCAAATACGCATTACGGACTGAGTCGCAAGGAGAGCGGAGCGGGTGTGGCTTGACTCAGAGATATGCGTATACCCACACTCCGTGAGTACAAAGCTCAGGCAGTACTTTATTTTATTGATGGAGCACACACGTATTTTTCTGGTTTTTATTTATTTTGTGATATTTTCAGCAATACTTAGTTTTTTGTATTTATATATGTGCATTTTATTTTATATTTTTATACGTAGAGACTTGAGAAATAGACGCAGGTTCCATCCGTATCTCCCACTTATCCACGCGTACACTCGGAGCAGGAAATTTTTTACATTTTATTTCCTGACTAAGTCTCAAAAACAGGAAGAGTAACGGAAGCAAAACGGTTCACATGCGTACAACATAATGAGCTACGACCATAATACGACTATTCCGAACAAAACGGATAGAAGATGGCGGCTAATTTGAATCTATAACGCGTTTACCTCCTATAACGTTAGTATGAATTTGCTGAAGTTTTATGTGTTACTTTACTTTTGCAAATAAGAAAAAAAAACGAATAAATAGAAATTACTTCAACACTCGAAGACGTCCTGAAGGTCCCAAACCACCTTTTGTGAAATTGTTTTTCTGAACACGCCTAAGTCACGGTCGTGACGGTATCCCAAACTCTTTTGCAACCGAGTTTGCAGATCTGCTATTGTCACTTTAAGCAACGACAGCAGCACGTAACAACAATTATTTTAGCTATAATAACACTCAAAGACTGATGTACTACAATAACAAACAACACATAGCATCTTCCCCCTAATTATTATAAGCAAATTCCCCCAATTTGTTGGGGAAGATGACAAACGTAAATACAACGTTATTCGATGTTCACAGATAAACTAGGAACTTACCTTTTCTTCATTTATGACACTCAACACTCAAATTTCGGGTTGTTGTGACAGTTTATGTTGCAGCATACAAAAATTTTCCACCCACAGCTTAAACGTATCGCGTGCTTTTCACCGTCTTACCGTATCAATTGTGGCACAAATAATGCAAATGATGGTGGTTACTGTTCACGTTATTTTGAACGTATACATGAATGGAATCCCATTAACTACAGCTTTGACATCCTACTTCGGTTCGGCATCTTCCCCCAACTTACTTTACGTTTCAATTATTCATGAATAATGACTAAATTAGTCCTGGCCAAACTTGGTTAAAAGTTTAGTCCAGACGGTTTCACGTGAATAATGCCCGACTCTGGAAAGAGGTCAAACAAGGATGCCTGGACTACGCCCTCCAAAAATAATAGAATATAAAAACGGCAAAATATGGAAAAATTGGCAAATACGTAGTAGGCGGATGGAATATGTCTCACGTCGGATAAATTAAGAGATATGAAAAACGTTGTGGAGAAACTGGAAGCAGAAGTTATAAAGGTGGGATTTAAGTAAATGTGAAGAAGACAGTGGAAATGAGAAGACGATCAGGAAAGAATATAAATAAATTGATAATAAATAAATAAATAAGTAGAATTGGTACAAAAGAGGGATCAAAAGCAGATATAAAACAACCAATATGGAAAGCGCAACATCTCAGCGCAGAGTAGTCAAGAAACAGAAATAAGAATATTCAACGGCAATATAGAGCGAATCATGGGCTGCATTCGAAAAAATACAGGGGTTAACAAATTAATGCTTGCGAAGAATTATGAAGATATTCTGGAAATGTCATCGTCATCATAGATCTCTGGAAAAGAACGCAAAAGGTACCAACAAGAAAAGAAATAAGAAAACGAATCTGGAACAGGATAGGACACAAATTAAAAAGAGAGAGAATATTTATAAACGAAATGAAAAAAAACTACAATAATGCAAAACGGCACATAGCTTCTAATGGGAAACTTTCGAGTAAGTTGGTACCAGGTACAAGGAAATTAATTAACGAAAGAAAATAAGAGAATCAACATGGCCATGTACGGCCTTCCAGATAATCTTGGCTTCTGTACATCGTGACGGTGTTTGAGTGATTGAGATGCTTTCCAGTGGCGCGCTATGTTTCTTCTTCGAAGATTTGCTTAAAATTGTGAGTTAGAAGGCTCGTAATGTTCTTCAGAATAATCATTTTAAATGCACAGAAACTCTTCGCAATAAATCAATAAAGCATTCGCTTGCTGAAGGTACACTAAATATAAAATCCACTCCAATCGCATAAATATACAGATTGCAACAAAAACTTTCCAAAAATGATATTGTTACAAAAGGTCTTTGTTTTCCTATCCTCAACCATCCTTAAAAACTTATCGAAAACTTCCAGACGCACCCTGTATGTCCAGTCGATGATGTCGCAGTTCACATTCACGCCCTCTAACGTTCGCTTCTTCGTACACCTAATAACACAAGCTATGCGGTCGGTACCACTTTACAGTAAGCTCTGCGGCACACAGTATTCTGGCCAAAATTACTGCCGGTGCATGTTTAACGTAGTTTAGATTTATAGCGGGACTTTACGTGGAAACCTTTGCATATAGTATTCGGGGAAATTGTGCATACGTGCCCCTTATATTGCGATGGGAACGAAGAAAACGAAGAAGACGGAGAACATTGAATGCACGGCGCCCTCTACGCGAATGATGGCCATGGACGAAATATTGCCGGACACATACATCGTCGGTAGTTGGAAAATGGAAGATTGCGAGTCGTCGACATAAATTTCGGTGGGTTGAAGTTTGCCTTTGAACCATGTCCTGCGGAATTCTACGCAAAATAGGACAGTTCGAGATCGTTGAAATTGTTTTGGCGTTGGAAATTTATCATGGTTGGATTTGGAGGAAAATTCACCAAAGTTATGTTGCTGCAAAATTACTGTAGTGAATGAATAGTTTGTATCCTAACAGTTATTTAAGTTGGTTAGACTATAATATTAATTCTCATTTCGTTTTGCTTTATTATTTGATATGATGGAATTACTACAAATCTTTACGGAATCTTACTGCAAAAGCAATGGCAAGTGAAACAACACACTGGACAAACACTGGAAAAACAACACAATAAAGATTAAAAATTCTGATGTCATTAGCGAAGTTTTTGGAAATCCGATCCTAAAATTGTCCGCCAGATGAAGAATTTTATATAACAGACATCAAAATTCAACGGCTTGGAATTCAAATTTATTCAGAAAATTGTAAAGTTCCAAGTTACTAAGTTACAAAGGGCAGACTATTGAGATTAACTCTCTTATTCAATTAATCCTCCAACATGTACGAGGAGAATCTGAAGAGTTTCAAGCCTCAATATGAAGATGGCGCTACTTGCCAAATATGTTCTGTACAAAGGTACAAAGTCCAAAATGGCAAGGATATCTCATATCGGCACCATCTAGCCCATATACAAGCTAAGTCTCCCATCCGTAGCTGCGGTACAGTCGAAGTAAGAAAAACGCATTCCCAACTCACGCTAAGCACACTGCGTGAACGGCACGAGCTAGAGAAGCGGAACAAAGGCCAAAATGGCAAGACATATCGGCACCATCTAGTCCATATACAAGCATAATGTGATTGCGCATGCTTTGATAGATACTTTTGAAAATTTCCGCAATGTTGAGCGCTCGGTTGTTGTTTAGCAATTGTCAGCCACCTTCCTTCGCAAATTAAAGATGGTCATCATCGAACCCATTTATAAGAAAGGAGAAATTATTATCTTTTTAAATATAAACCAATAATGCTGTTGTCAAACATTTGAAATTGTTGAGCAATGTTGAGCACGTAAGTGGGGATATTAACGAGAAGGAGCAGGTATTGGGAATGCTCATAGAGTTGTCGAAAGCCTTCGACAAGGTCAGTCACGTCATAGTCTTACAAAAGATGGGGCTAATCAGGCGTATCTGCACAGGAGGCAACAATCCATTACAGGAACATGGAGTGGAAAAGCAATAGCGTCATCTTGGCTTGAAAACGTACAAGGAACCAGTTAATGCTTTGAATTCATGAACAGAGAGTGACGCTATTCGCTGACGACACGTGACTGGTCATCGAAGCGTCGAATGCCTTCTTCCCAATGGGCTAGAGGCTCTCAAAAGGCTAGATATATGGTTGTCGCAGAATGATCTGAAACAAAACGTTGACAAAACAAAAATATTGCTGTTTACAAGGAACCCCATCAACTTATCTTTTAAAAAAGAAATACTTGCCTCATTTAAGGGAACCTGCTTTCTAGGATTGTCGTTGGATAATCAATTGAAATGGAAGTCCCGCAGCCAGTTTTCGGCGAGCAAATTCAGCGGTTTTGGTTAAACACTCAGAGTGATCTCGTCCACTATAAGTCAAAAGACAGCTAGGTTAGGATGTTACATCTATGTTCAATCATGTTTATCATACGGTATTATTTTTCAAGGCAATAGTGTAAACATGCAAAATGGTTTCGTGCCGCAAAAGAGGTGAATATTCAGCTTTTTCGACCTAAAACCGCGAGGCTCTTGTAGGTAGAACTGTTTAAAAAATACCAGGTTACTTACACGCATAATTTGTCCTTATTTCCATACATATATTTTATTATTATTATTATTATTATTAACTGAAGATCTGGGCATGCAAAAGCAACTGTCCGTCAAGTGGCGCGTTCGCTTAGTCACGACCAAAAACGCATTCATGTGAACATTTCCAAGCACTTTTCGAAACAATTTAAGGGAAATAAATCGGAGCTTTGGCGTCGATTAATAACTATAGATTAAACTTGGACGCACCAATACACATCTCTACCCAAGGCACAGTCAAAACAGTGGATTACGAAGGATGTGGCATAGTCATGGAGTTTTGTTATTCGCCTATGTTGAATAAGAAAAAAACAATAACGGCGGTACACGACGCATTATTATTGCCGCACCTAAAGAAAAAGAAAGCTTTATTTACAAGAAAACAACTGAAATCTGAGCCAGAGCTACATTCTTCAATGGTTACCATGAACAAAATTCACGAATTGTAGTTGGAATTGATGGACCACCCATCTTGTTCACCAGGTCTGGCTGCCAGTGACTCTTTTTTTGTTGTAAGGTTACCACTATTAGTTAGGCACAGCTGAAAATACGGAGAGTTTTCCTTATCGATATTTTTTTTTTCGGGAAAATCCTGCGTGTCCAATTAAAAAACTTTGAATTAACTTCAGTTTATGTACATAGTAGGTAACTTTATTACATATAAGTAAATAATATGATGTAGACTCTTGAGCTTTCATCAGTAAATTTTTGTAGACTCTTGGTTTTAAGCAAGATTTATGCATGCAACCTAGCAAAACTGAAAAGTAACAATCTTCACTATTCTCTTCCAGACGATACGTACCATCGTCATTATCAGAGAATCAGGGGTCAACGCGAGATCTCGACAGGACAAGGGCGGAGATGGCAGCAAACCGAGACGCCCCCGTCAAGCGCTGGCGTCCCCAATTCTCCCCAATCACTAGCAACCGTAGACCCTTACAATTCGATATCCTTCGAGCAAGTCGAACATAACAAGCGCCACTGGCAACATACGCAGCGCCAACAAAAGCAGGAGACATGGACCCTACAGCAACGGCAGATCCAAAGCCCCACGATCTTCTTCCACAGCCCGAATTACACGATCGTCCAGGCGCAGACGAGAACTACCGCGATCCTGCACTGCGAAGTGACGAACATCGGGAATAACACGGTAAATCGTTTATTTAATTATAGATAGCGCTAGACGTCGTAGAGACGTTCGACGGGTTGTTTCTGAACGGTGGCAGTTGGGGATGGGATGACTTCGTTTCCTGTTCTATGGAAGAGGCGAAGGATCACGTAGTTGAGAAATTGGTGGTGATTTGTAGGTGGCCAGATGTTTTTGTTATGGTTTAACTTTATATACAGGAAGAAAATAAGCAACGCTTCAAAACGCTACAAAAATTTTGTATATTTTATATTTGCGCAGTAAAGAAGCTCGAAAGCCTAGATCCAGATTAATCCTAATGAATCTGTATATAGAAATTGTTTCATTAATTCGGATTGATTTAATTAATCCACCATCCTCTCTTATGCACTTATTTCCTATCGTTTCCATCAGCAACCTAAAACTTGATTAAACTATAATATTCCTGCCCTCAATCCGCTTTCAAAATTATACACGCAACGATAATAATAACCAAAATCATACGCTACGACTTTCTGTTTTAATCCGGCCGAATATACACCGAATATAGATAAAATCTTCACAGACACGATCATCGCGAAACTTATTCGCCTAAATCGCAATCCTATACAAGCTACCGTATATCTACGTATACGCCATTCGCTTCACTAGGGGAAGTTCTACCCGGAAGCACGAGTTAACGGATTATCTTAATAAGATCTTCCGGTATAATTGTATCTATACAGAGAACGCATTAGAAGGAATTACTTCTGATTATCTCGGCCGTGGCGTTACGTTCCTGAGTTTGAAATTCTCACAGTTCCAAAAGTTGCTTACATTTCAAAATTGACGTGACTTTTTAATAAATGGGAAAGAGAAAGAAAAAAGGAGGGTGTTTTCGGTCGCAATGCAGTGAGCTTTACCAAATTTACCAAATTTAGTTTGCGCGTTGAGGGTGTCATTGCTTTCTACTTTACCCTGTTGTTGAATGTTTTCGAGCTGGCAGCTTTGCCAAAAAGATATGAGTGTCGTAAGTAAAGTGCAAATCTTTTTATCCAGTTAAATGCACCAATACACACATTTCAGGCGAACGGATAGGCGTCGTTTTAGTTATTGGTGTTGTAATTGGTTGTTGACGATCCGCTTTATGTTTATAAAAACATTACTAGCAATGGAGTGTTTATAAGTTTATGCGGAACGCCTTCTTACGTATTCCAGAGCAAAACAATGCAGTGGGATGTTACCAGGAAGGTATGTCGAACAGCAAAATGGGTTTCGATTTTTTTGCCGTTGGCTATTATTTATGAATAAAAACCGTAAAAAACTTTAGAATAAAGGCGGAGCTTAATGTTTAATGCAGTTAATGGTTGGTTGCAATGCACAAAATGAATGTGTCCATAGATTTGCTTATTGTCAAGACGCCAATAGATGGCATTTGATGCAAAAGAAGCAATCATTTAATAAAATTTATGTTTTCCTTTCTTTATGTGATTTTTATTCGAAAATTTTGTTACGTGTAATGTTATCATTTAAATAATTAAATGAACTATCGACACAAAAAAAATCTCAATAAAAGAAAGGCATCGTGACTTGAAAACTGGAAGTGTGTTACCTTTCAAACAAAAAAACTGATCCAATAATTGTATTTATGAAAAGTTGCACCTCACATTAGCCTTGTTAGAACGCTGGATTTCTGTTTGCTTAAGATCTATAGTTTTTAGTGCCAGAACTAGTTGTGGGAATCTAAGAAGGAGGATCGATAATGGGAAAAATGGAGTTTCAATAATTTTCTTGCCATCCCATCAACTCAATTCGAGTCTAGGGTAAGTCCGGATGAGATGGCCATAGTTTTTCTTAATGGTTAAAAAATCACTCATAATAATACTCATTAATATGATTATATAACTAGATCGAAGTTCTTACTGCAGGATATATGTAATAGTTAAAAGCACCATTCGACAGTTACAATTAGTGAATGTCTTTTCGCAAAGTTTGTGTTTATTAAATACGGGCATGGAGAAATAACATTCGGTTTTAGATCTTCGGACATAAACTCGTCGATTTTGCCCAAAAACCTCAAACTTTGACTCGTCACTCCAAAGCACGTGTTTCCAATCATCTAACGACCAATCTAGATGAGAACGAGCCTACTGTAGCCATTTTGCTTCAGCTTTTGTTGTTTTCCTAGATGCTCCGGGACGAACACGATTTTCTATAGTTCCAGTTGTCCGATATCGCTTTATGATGTCATTTACTGTTGAACTTCTCATATTTATTTTTTCAGCAATTTGTCGCCCCGAATATCCTTCTTCAAACAGCGTAATAATGCGTGAACGTTCTTCTACACTGGTAGGCTTGTCACGTGCCATTTTGAAGTAAATTTTCTTAAAACTTTCGCGCAAAAACGACAGATGTACACCAACGCACGTTTAACAGTAAAACGAAGCAAATTTATATCTTTACGCCCGTGATAAATAAACAAGAATGATACTGCGGTATATTTCCTAAATGTATTGTTCGTTAATAATCCCCAAACGACCCGTTTCGAAAGATCGGTGCTTCCGAGAAATTCTTGGAATGATAATAAAAGGGACTTTATTGTGGTCGTCGCAATATTTCTACTTTACATAATAATTTATGGCTTTAATCCCTTCGAAAAGAGTGTATGCTTAATATTTTTCTAATTTTATTTATTAATAATTGTATACAGTGTGATATAATAGATTTTTATTGTATGACCGAACTTCACTGAACGGCAGTGTACATATTACGTGTTAAGTTTTTATATAATCTCTTAAATTAGAACATTGACTGTTCATTTTGATGTATCCTGCCGGTATGAAACAACATTGCATTTATCTATCGCAAATACAAAAATTTTATTCAAATCGCCGATATATTTTAATTTAAATTGTAAAAGGCCAGACTTGTATTTAAATTGTATAAATTAGGAAAAATGTTCTTGTTTCGAGCTTACTATTAAAACTGTACCACTATTCTCAAGACTTTGTATCATTTAACTTACCATTGGCCAAGAAAACAATTTCACAGAGAAATTTAATCCTACTACTTAAAAAGATAAACATAATACACAAACAGAGTTTATTTGGCCCTATTTTTCAGGTCACATGGAAGAGGAGACGCGATTACAAGATCCTCACCTTTGGTATGCTAACTTACAGCAGCGATAGTCGCTTTTTTACGAGATCTGAAAAGAACGGAAAGGTGAGTTCTTCAAGCTTTAAGATCCAATGCAGACTCGAAACTCGAACTTTGTGTAATATGGAAGGTATTTTGATCAGAATTATGTTGTTCTTGACACTAGGACAATCTGTATATGCGAGCTTTATTTATTATTTGATGGTGGTTCCAGTACAAAAAAAAAATGAAAAAGTGGGAACTATATCTGTATCCTTAGCAAGTCTGTTACACTGTCTAGAATTGCTTAAAATAGAAGCCTGTCTGATCTCACCAATGGCGTTGGTAATGCTGGTGTTACAGGGTGAACTTCTCATGAGAATTAGTACTAGAATTTCGGAATTTTGCTACTAATTCTTCGGAAATGACTTCAACTCTGGTTTTCTAATGGAACACTTGGTATATTTTTACATTTTCGGAATGTACGTCATGTCATTTTAATAACCAAATGCTTTCACTGTGTTGCGACAGAATGTACTGTACTTTTTCTCCCTTTTTTTTACATTTGTTTTTTTATTGATTTGTTATATTCACAACTTATGATACACATTGTTGTCTGCGTGGTGAATAATCACAACAACAACTCGTAAGTTTCCCTTTTAACCTCAAATAAGTACAATTGTACAGGCACTTTCTACATTACCAACCTGATATTGTGCAGCGAACTTAGAATAAGATAAACTAACAAGTAATTTGAACACCCTGTATTAAGAAGAATAAATTATATCACAACAATGGAGAATACAACTAAAAAAGCACAGATTACTCTGTTTTTTGACCACACACTCCAAACAAAAACATTGCTACCATGGTTCATTAGACTGAGATTCAACCAACTCTTAAAAAACCAAGAAGTGGAAGTTTTTGCTTTATAAAATGGTGTATTCAGGTGTATAGTCATTCGTAAGTTCCGAAAACGCAGAAATGTACAAGGTGTTCCATTTAAAAAACAGAAGTTGAAGGATCGGATACGATATTCTGAATCTGCTGCAAAAAAATAAATTATTTTGTATTTTGACCACCCTTGTATATTTCGAAAAAAAAATTATTCTAAGAACGGTATTCAACTGAACACCTGTATACAAGAAATAAGTATTCTGACCGTTACTTCGCAATGTGTCCTATGATTTTTTGTAGTGCTGACAGTACATTAATGGTGGAAATTGTCAAAACATGTTGTACATATATATCCGATGTTGGTGAAGAGTCACTTTCTTGGGTTTGATTCAGGTTCATAATATCGAATTGATCGAAAAAGATTATAAATTTTGTTCGCGCAATTATTGTCATGTTTGCTGCTATAACAGAAGTACTTCTACATCCTCAGCGGAACAGTCCTACCCATTCAGTTTCGCCAGTATTTGTAGCTAATATTAACATTTCAAAATCAAATGGGAAAAATCCCGTTCAAACACACCAACATTGATGTTTTGCTTGTTTATATCCATAATTAAATTTCCTCCTGAACGTTTTGCTTTTCCCTTTGTTTTTTTTTTTATCATAAGCCATTTTTTCGACCCGCTGATGCTTTTTTCGCCGATTTTGTTTGTTGGTCTCTTTGCCTAGCTACCAGTTTTTCGCCTGTCGATCGCCTGTTTGTTAAAAAAAAATCCGGTAACCGGGGCACAATGCTAGATATACGGCGCCGCTATACGACCCGCCGCTTGCGCTGTTCAAAAGTTCGTTTCGCGGATATTCATTAGAGTGAAGTGATTAATGATGTCATAAAGTTGGAAATCGAACGTAATTGGAAATGGGCGACAGGTCGATCTCGTGTGATACTGTTGCGCGAGCGTAACGTGTAATATATCGCTCCGGTCTCTTTTTTTTTTCGTTTCGTATTTTGTACTGGTGTTGACGGTTTCAATTCGAAAATATATGGGATGGGTCACTGTGCACGTACATATTTCGCTTTACACAGTTTTCGGTACTTCTTCAGCAATAAGCTCACTAAGTTTTTATCTTTAATAGAAGTTACCGTGACGGAAAGTACAATCAATGCTTTTCACCTGCTCTTCTTCTTTTCTTTTCTTCTTTCTGCTCACTTGCTCTTTTCACCAAATCACCAGCAGAAGGATTCTATATTTAACATTGCGATAGATACGTGTTAGTGATTCATGCCTTCCGGTATAATTTGACTAAGGAACCGTATGAATAACAGGATAATAAAAACTTTGTATTAAAAAGTTAGCTAGCAAGGCCCCGTGGTGTAGTGGTCAGCAAACCTGTCCAGCGAACGGGAGGTGTTAGGTTAGGATTCTTAACGGGTTTGATATTTTTTTCAAAAAATACGTTGGAAAAATCAAATCACGAATTTTCACGACGTTTATTTAAGCGGACGGTAGCTTAAATTAGTAAAATAGGCTCTTGCCTTGTCTTAAGAAACCGTGATGTTTAGTATACCGGTCATATTATTTAATTTGAACTAACACAGTCACCTCTTCTACGTCTTTTATGCTTGGTTTATTTAATTATGGGTTTATGTGTGGAACAATAAATAGCAGTAATTAAATTAAATGGTTTTACATGGTAAAAAATCTCAAAATGGGGCAAATTCTTAACAGTTACTTTACGATCGTGAATCACCAAAACAATAATCGTAGCTGATTAAAGAATTTAAGACTCTGGGTGAAGTAAGAGAGCAATACCAAAAGAGATCTGGAAGGTACAAAATTCTTATCACTTTAGAGAATTAATCATTAAATGAGTCAGCCATTTCTCAAAGGTAAGGCTGAATGCAGAATTTGGTTTTCCGAAAGGAGCCATTACGACAATCATTAAAGAGATTGTGATGTACCCCGACTAATTTCTGCTCTAAATGATGCTGATAGACGATTGCAATTTTATGAAACTTTTCGGGCGATGGTGGATGTAAATGATTCACTTGACCGAATCCTTCGGACGGACAAGGCTAGATTTAATTTGAATTGAAAAGTTAATAGGCTCAATTCAACGCCTGGATAGAAATTTGGTCTGTTGGAGTAATTAGCCCCGAAAAGGGTTCAGTTATTTATTGACCACGAAGGCAAGTGCAGTTCGATCATTGCAAGTAAACGGAAATTCATGTTTTTAATTAAAACTTATAGTTGTTATTAAATTCATAATTAATAATAATAATTTATTGATGAATTGATTAATTTACTTTATTGCGATTTATTTTTGACGTTAACTTTGGAATTTGGCATTGATTTCCAAGTTTCACAAAATGATGTGATGTAGCCAGGATGTGTCTGCAGTATCGGAATATATTATATTTCGCAACGTCTGTGTACATGTCTCATGCATTATTAGCGCCACCACCAAATCCAATAGGAGCTCGAATGCCTGGTTTTACGGAGACAGTAGCTAATATAGCCGAAGACGGCTACCCAGACGTGCTAGTCTTAGAATCTACACGTATGTGCCTTGTCTTCTCATGCAATATTACATGTACAAGGCAAAACAAAGGAATTACGATTTTACAAAATAAAATAAATGAAATTAATAAGTTTGTTGAAATAAAAAAGAAACCAAAATGTTGAAAAGGGTTATCGGCCATTTATCCTGAATTTATTTTAGTCTATTGGCATTATTATGAAAAGTAGCAGGCATTTACTTGGACGGACTGTAGAATACTGAAGTTATCAATTAAATATCAGATTAGTATCAATATAATCAGTATAACATTAATATTAAACGAAGGGATCACCTGTTGCAAGCAAATCTCACGACTGCACGTTTTTTTAAGTATCTGGATTACATGAGCTACTGTAGTAGAAATGTCCTTCGGGTATTGTCGCGTACCTGATGTTTGACTTGACGTTTTATCAAACATTATTTGCTAAAATTTAACTGCTACAAAATAATCTTTAGATGAATAACTACACTATAAATACGAAATTATTTTTTAATATTTAAAAGGAAAACAAACGTATTGCAGTGACTATATAGCCTTAACCACCTAAAATGCAGGGCAAGTTGGGAGGAACGGATCAAACTTTAAGAGTGTATTGTACATGTGAAAAACGCAGATTTTCTTGCTTTTTTAATTTGTTTTCAAATTCAATAAACAAAATTTCTTGCAATAAATTTTTTTTGATTATAGCATTCTTATAATAAATATTCAAAAATATTATGCTTCGCTTAAGAAGGGCGCTCGTTACTCTCCTGATTGCTTCATCCCATTCTTTAATATCGACTGCAGTGTCTCTATTACGTCGAATTAGTGCATTTCGAGCGTCGATTTGTACATTGTCATATCAGAACCATAACACTTTGAAATGATTTTGGGCCTCCAGCCCATCGAGCCCCATCTGATACGTCAAACCTTTAATGTATGACAGCGTGGGTAGTCAATACAAGGATATATTTATCTTATTCAAGACGTATTAGCTCGGAAACAAGTGGAAATTTGAACCACTTACAAGAACTCTAGTTAAAATTGTTTAAGTATGCTATAACTTGAAAATAAATAAAAAATCAGACAAGAACATATAGGTTTCTTTGCATTATTTTCACATGGAATTTGGTCTATTCCTCCCGATTCACCCTGTATAATCTGTAAAATGTTTCTTCATATCAAATTTACTTCAAGTGAAAAGCACTTCCTTAACATTATAACATATCTAGTGGAATATCTAATATTTTTTGGATATTAAATATTCAAGACCTAGTGACCCGAAAATATTGTTTTTGTTTGTTTGTTCTATCTAGGATTGGTGTCTCCATATCAAATACGTTCAACCAGATGACGCCGGTCTCTACGAATGCCAAGTAACATCGCATCCACCTGCCAGCATATTTGTGGACCTGCAGCTGGTCGGTAAGAATATTACGTTTTCCTCCATTATTTACTTTTCGAATAGCTACTAGTGAGGTAACGTAGGATAAGAGAAAGTTCAATTGGACGCTGGTTTGTTGTCACGCAAAATTAATTCTGCTTCTGATGTATGATATATTATATAACAATGGTATATAGTATACATTTTGTAGAGAAACATAGAGACTGCTTACCACTTTAATTCATCGAAGAAATCACATTCATTGTTATCGATTGTTAAACGTTATTGCAGCTTTAAGGATCTGAACATAATAGTAGCGTCTCTGGGGAAAGTTATCGAAGACTTAATAGCAAAGCTGTTCAAAGAAAGCCTCCATTGCCTAGGATGCGCTGACGACGTAGCAATAGCAAGACGAAACAAATTTGCCGGGGTAATAGCCTTAAATACAGTATATAACTGATGTAAAGTAGAAAGACTTACAGTCAATGGTAAGAAAACACAAATCATCATTACAAAAAGTAAAGCTCAATTAATTAATCCGGGACAGCTATTTCGAGGATACGTCAGTCCTCATTTTCAACCAAGGACCAGGCTTTCGTATTACCATTATTTATAAATCATCAAAGAAACGAAATACCTTGAGGGATGTTTCCATCAAAGATATTCATGGAACTACCACATCCAGAAATATACTACCGCCTTAGGCAGAAAGTTGTGTGGAAAAAAGTGGGAATTAAGACCACAAATGATGCTCTGATTGTATTTGAGGGTCATCAGACCAATAACGAATGACTCGTTGCTATGCTGGACGAAGACATTGCAGGTAAATGCAGTAAGGCATTTAAGTGATATAAAAATACCAACGTATCTTAGCGTCATGGGGGCCTCCTTAACCTGGAACCACTAAATGTACAATATTCAAGAAAAGGCCAGGCAGACTAATGGATTGTCAATTTCCTATAACTAAATCGCATTGTGCAAATTCGAGAAACTGTTAAAGCAACTCATGCGTCATGTTCCAAGTACAGCTTCGATAGGAACTATGAAATGGTAATACCAGATAGAGAAGAATGGAATAAAGGCTCATCTATTAAAGCAGAATCGATCTGGTAGACGACCAAATTCAAAGCTCCACAGTATTAGTAAGCCAACATGTCAGCAGTGCTGGGGTGTATTGGAGAATTAGATGGACAAGAAGTTAATTATCGATAGCCACACAGACTGGTGCGGAACTGCATGAAACCGCCCAATAGGCTGGGAAGCCGAGCTAAGGTGATCCTGGTCTGAGTATCAGGATACGAAGGCCATTGAGGGAATATAAGGGCAGACGAATTAGCCTAAGCATGCTCGTGAACTGCTGGCAAAAGTAAGTATTAAACATTGGAAAGATAAGAAAACTTAAGACTGGTGGGAGAGTATTCCACATCAGATATAGGCCAAGAGCTTACATTTACAGCGGACCTAATAACAATAGTAGGCCTGCTAGCAGGACACTATGCTTCAGAGACATGGAAAACCTAAGTCTGACAGAGGAGACACCTTGTAGCTTCTGCCATCTATGTGCTGTCTAGCAGGAATACGACTCCCAGAAATGAGCTCGGTGGAAATCAACGTAGAAGGCTGGTAGGTCTAGTGAAGAAGGCAAAACTAATTAATCTAACGATAGAGAAACCACTATAGACCTGAATAGGTCCGAGTGGCATAGACCAAGAACCACCTCGTGCACTAATCCAATTTAGTCTAATCTAGACATCTGTAGCATCAAAAAAGATGAGTGTGGTATATATGTAGGTTTGAATGTGTTGGTGTGATTTGGTACAAGGCCCTCAATCTGCATTAAACAATTAAAGGTAATAGGTGAGGAATTCGCTGTAATTGGTCGCTAATAGCCCATTTTGAGGCCATGTTTTTTCCAATAGTTAACTAATATTATGCACCGTGAAAAAGCAGGAATTTCATTACCAAAACAAAGAAAAACTTTTGCAGAAAATCTGTTTTTTTTTTTATTATTCACAAAAATGTAATTTTATTCAGAATTTATCTATATCCACCTGGATAATTATAAATAAATGTAAGCTACTGCAGATAGATACAAGTGTACTGTTAGCCAACTAAGCCAACCGGTATAAATTTTTATTAAAATACACGAATGTCAATCACATTCTGTTCATATTGAATATGAACGGGTTACGTGGAAAGCCGTACGTCCATTTACGTTAAAGTCCAGTTTCATCTTTGATTCCAGAGTAAACAAATTTTTCCCGATCGTTGACTTACCCTGTAGCTTCTCCCCTTTAGAAGGAAATTCTAAAAAGAGGAGCCACAGGGTGCCAGATATAGTCCAAAACTGTTCATTCTCTTCGAAATTTGTGTAAATGCCTCACAAATCTTAATTTCACATTGGCATATTATTATAGAGTAATGACATTCTTTGAGATAATCTTGTGTATTGCAATAGAATTCTCCGCTCAACCAATAAGCAAAATAATCTCAAAGAATACAGTCGCCATTATCTCTGAGGAAACGGTGACCTTAAACTTCTGGGAAAGCTGAAACAATCCCCACGCTTCATCACTGAAGCTGATTAGTCTTCACAAACCTTACTGGAACTGTCATAAATCCATCACTTCTTCAAAAAAAAAAAAAAGAAATCTATTAACGAAGCTAATAATAACTCAAGAAGAAATAGGAACAATTGCGGCATCACTATGTGACCACATGTCATCGGTTTGACGAGCACCAGATCGTAATTATTGCTAATTAAAATTAATAGGTCTTCCTTTAATATTTGTTTGCCATTAAATACCCATCGTACAAATTGCAAATCAAATATGCAAACGCACGTGCAGCCGTTAAAAGCTTTGAATAGGATGTAGCGGCACCAGATGCAAACTGGTCTGAGTCTCGTAGGCCTCCGTGTCAGGGAAAACCGCAACGTTAATGAAGCTTTGCGCATGGGATGCTGGTCTTTCGTCCCACACTCACGAATGAAATCTGGTTTTAATGATATGGTTCCTCTTCTCTCTCTCTGTCAATTAAATCAGAACTGTATACTGTAATATGTATACACGATTGCCGATTGGGTATGCATTAGTTCTGATTCGTTCTGCTCGTGGATTTAGATTAATGTGATGCTATCACTATACAGGGAGTTCCGTACCGTTTTATCGACTTCGGAGCGCAAACATGATTCAATTTCATGGAAAGGAAATACAGACAGTGATAACAATATTTCACTTCCCGCGTTGGTTACTACGATTATTTGGAATATTTCAGAGAAAATACCCGAATTAACTTTTGAATGAAGGAC
Organism: Oryctes borbonicus; assembly: GCA_902654985.2. NCBI lineage: Eukaryota > Metazoa > Arthropoda > Insecta > Coleoptera > Scarabaeidae > Oryctes > Oryctes borbonicus. The sequence goes on along the minus strand of LR736869.1, from coordinate 7,924,909 downwards.
AGAAGTTAGCGTCTTTTTAAGAAAAAAAAGGGCCGATTTCCATTTCTGGCGAACTAGCCCCATGTATAGAATAGAATTTCTATAATGAATGAAAATTGTTATATTTCCCCCATTCATTTAAGAAAGCTCATAACTAATAGCCTATAATTTATTGATAAGATGCATCTATGGTCTTGCGTTACGCAGAAAAATTTAATTAATTAATTATTAAATTCTTAGGTACAAAGTTCTTAATCGAGAAGATCTAATCACGCCCAATTTGATTGTAGAAGCCCGTGCCGAGATTATTGGCGGCCCCGATAAGATCGTCAAATCCGGTTCGCCGCTGGTCTTATCCTGCTTACTGCGCCGCTCGACGGAGCAACCCGAATACATCTTCTGGTATCACGGGGAGCGTATGATCAACTACGATCTCGGGGGTGGCGCTGCCGTGAGACACGGCCGGCAAAGTAGCGAGCTCCTGATCCCGAAAGCTGATGTTCAGCATGCAGGAAACTACAGCTGCGTACCGTCGAATGCGAAACCTGTTAGCGTTAACGTCCACGTTTTGCACAGTAAGTAATACAGAGGGAAGGTTTGCTTCCGAACTGTTTCCTATTACTTACTACTACCTATTACTTACTACTCCTCGTTACTTTTAAGTGAACTTAGCTCGCTTATCCATAGATGGCGCTAGAATCAATCGGATCAATACTCTTTTAAAGGTTGGTCGATTTTTAGCGGCAGCTGCAGCGATTGGTGAAGGGAAAAATAGGTCATCCATGGTGGAAATTAATATTTTCTAGTTGGATAAATACGATTCGCTAAATTTAGCTTGTCTCGTATATCTTTTGAACGTTGTTTTTTATGTGGGATTTTATTTTTTACAATTTTCTGAACAATTTGGCTTTAATTGAATTTGAATTAGCATCTTATTTGATTATTTATAAATTTCTCATTTACTTTTAGGTGAAAAACCAGCAGCCATGCAACATGGAAGCAAGAATTCGGGATCCTCCCTCAAATACCGAAGAATACATCTCACCCTGATCTTCTGCGTTATCACCTCGCTAACAACTTCGACCATTTATCTTTCACAGAGGTGACACATGATTCACAGCCAAGTATACAAGATTACGTGATAGGGAATTCAAATAAGGGATTATGCGCGTTTCTCTTCCTCCAAATAATGTATTATATACGTCTCTTCTCATAGTTATTTAATGCTCTAACAGAGGTAGTAGCTTTGTGTATTTGTGTGTGTTAAATTTGCTGAAGATAAGAAGCGTTATTCAAACTATAATAGTTTGATTTTTATATGAAATTTGTTTGGGGATTTGTGGGCGAAATTGGTTTGGCGTATCTGGTCTACTGTGTAGGATGAGGTGATATACAGGGTGAATTAGAAAGACTTACACGCTGAGAATTGTTAATTTGCAGAAATATGTTGCAAAAACGTTGGTGCAATATAAAAATAGAACTTGTAAAAAATGTTAACAAAAAGACTAATGTAGTAAACAATATAATGCGAGTGGAAGACGTTGTTCCTGCTGCTTTTAAGAATAATTATTTTTTCCTAGTTATTATGGTGCATAAGAAAAGCTATTTCATCGCCAGACAGGTAGTGTTATGGTAATTACAAAAATTATACTAAAAGCAAGCAAAGTTGCTTTAGCCAGCCTTTAGTGTTGCGTTAAAAAGCTGCAATATTGTAAATTTATTAAAAAGAATAAATTTGAAATCATTTAAAGAATTAAACGAAGTGTTGGACTACCCTTGGTGAAACATTTCTTACAATCAGTTAAAGAAAAACAATGACAAAAAAAAAGAATGTTCTGAAATGTTTTTCTTTGATTGTGTACGTAATCATTTCATCATGTCTCCTTTTAAGCCTTATAGTTTTAATATTTATAAAAAGGATAAAAAGAAAAAAAGAAGAGTTTCCCTGAAAACGTAGGCCCACCAATTGGAAATTAGAAAACTAAATCGAATCTGATGATATAGAAAATTCACCCTTATCAACTCCCAAAAAACGTAGGTGAGGTACCCACAGCCTCTGCTATTTTTGTAATCTTAATTCGAGGGTCGTCTAGCACCATTTCGTGAACTCTTCCGTTATCAGCATTTGGCAGCCCTGAAATTTAGTTGACAAAAATTTCACTGGCGCAAACCCCTCCCATAAACAGTGTCCATTACGACTTTAATTTGCGTTGGGGTATTGCCTTTCATATGCAGGAAAAATTTTTACAGAAACACTAACATTTTTTCAAAGTTATCAGACTACCATCGTATCTCCTCAAAGAGATAGTACTCAGCTGTTTTATTAAATAAGATTGTTTCCTTCCAATTTATCATTTACGTACATTATTTTAATTTATAGTAAACACCGAATGTTAACTAAAACAAAGAACATTGCAACTAAAAAGAGAACTTTAATACGTAATATTTTTGATTCACCCTGTATATATTAACAATATTTTAGGTTGTGATTTTGTGATTTTTTTGAGAATTGGCTTGCTATTGTCCTCAATAGATCACTTTTGTACCAAATTTGTTGCAAAAAGAATTTTATATATACAGGGTCTTGCACAAAACTTGTTAGTTAGAAGTTTTCATGATGCTATTATGAATAGAACTCTGAAATTTAGATAGTTATAGCTTCGGACTTATTCATTAAAAGAAATCGGCTGCGGATCATTTTCGGTTGAACTGGAAGTGGTTACTAACTTTCTTATTTTAAATGCAATGGTCAGCTTAATCGATAAAGTTAACTGTTTTCGAGATATTTACGACCATGTTGAAATTTTTGCGTTCCAGAGTTCCATTCATAATAACTTCGTTAAAGCTTCTAGCTAGCGAGTTGCGCGAAATACCCTGTACTTGATTTGGAAGTTATTCTATAAGTAAAAGGGATCAGTAATACTTGTTAGTCTGAAGTAAGAGAACATCAAATGTTTCTTATTCTAAAGCTTCCCAGAGTATCGCAAATGGTAACAATATGAATCTTACTTAGATTTAATAAAGAAGAAAACAATATTCTGCATATTACCCCATAAAGTAACTGTACTATGAGATAATACTTTTATGTATCTCAAAATATTTCCACGGAAACAAAGATATTGTTCGTCCTTTCGATGTTGAACTATCCTCTAATTAAGACTATATCAATTAATATTACATTTAATATCTCCGTGTCTGCTATTTCCTTTAAGAGCATTTTTTTTTGTATTTTTTTTTAATAAATCTGTGAATGGATTTAGGGTAATGTAAGATAAACTAACTTAGTCTTTTCTTTATGATCAAATAATGGTATTAAATTTCTGTAATTGTTAAGCATTTTGAACTGATTTTTATATAATAAAGATAAAGATGTGAGTTTGTGAAATAAGTATACGAACATTTGACAATAAATTCGTAATTAGTTCTTTATTTTCCCCCTTCTTAAAACACCGAGATTAGCCGGCCGTTTATGAAACTATTTTTAGAAATTTTATCTATTTGGGAATTGGCAATACTATACTGAAATATTGCCAACCTCCTTCATCTGAGAAATTGAATAAGAACCAGCATTTTTATTTGAGTTAAATTTTAAAAACCCTAATTGTAGATAATGGTGAAGAACCTGTTTGTGAAGAAATTTTTCTTGGAATAAATTTTGTCCTCCACACATAGGATAAACATAGTTTGTTAAATGATGCTTTCTAACTAATATAATTAATTATGAATGGAATAAAAATAACGAGGTTTCTTTCTTCCCCTTCTTACAGAAGGAAAATCCATAATACTTACCATAGTTAACTATTACAGAACTTATATGCAATGCTATTGGTGATAGACAAGTCTTGACATGTTTATGCAGCTAACCAGTGCAATATAGTTCAGTCTGAGTCAGGTGTAAACGCGTTTTCGTAACACTGTTTCTGCAACCATTGAAGACGCGGTTAAATCTCAAAGAGCAATAATTTTCCCTTTGTGGAAAGAGGGAGTGAAAACTTCGAAAATTATTCAACGTTGGCAAGTAGTGTTTGGTGAATCTGCAGAATCTAAAAGTAGTGGATCGATCGTTTTAAAACTGGTGAGATGATCCTGGCAGTGGTCGCCCGAGTACCTCGGTAAACGAAAAAAAACATTACTGCCGTGGAGGACCTATTGAAAGAGGACAGGCGAATGACTATTCATCAAATTAGTGTAAGCCTAGGAATAGGTACACGACAAGTTCATGACATCTTACATGATTGTTTGGGCGTAAGCAAGGTTTCAACCTGCTAGGTGCCAAAACTATTGGGACCGAGACGGAAACTCAATAGGTCTGACACTTGTCGTCAACTTCAAGAGCTGTTAGCCCGGTACGGTGATGAATTTCGGCAGCGGATAATAACCATTGACGAAACGTGGATACCTTATTTTAATTCTGAGACCAAAAGTCAATCCAAAAAATGGCGTAAACCGGAAGGAGGGCCTCCACTTAAGACACGTGCAGTTGCGTCTGTTGGAAAGGTGCTTGCTGTATTTTGGGATTATTTTTATAGAATATCTGCCGGAAAGTACTACAATTAACGCAGAATATTATTCGAATTTATTAATGACTGCGGCAGGGACTTATCAGACAATGGCCTGGAAAGTTGCATAAACGACCCCATACCGCAAGAAAGACAACGGATGTTTTGAACAATTTACGATGGGACCGGATCTCGCCCCGAGTGATTTCCATCTGTTCCCGGTTTTCAAGAAAGCTTTACGGGGTGTTCGATTTGAGTATTTAACTGACGTAAAACGTGTTACGAATAGGTGGAGTGCAGAGACACCGAAAACGTTCTTTGAGGATGGCTTAAAAAAATAATTTATCGTTGGGATAAATGTATTCAATTAAATGGGGATTATGTAGAAAAATTACATCGTAATTTGATGAAAATTCACAAAATAGAAGAATTATAGCTAAATTCCCAGAATTTTGGCAGACTCGTACATAACATCCTCCAATCTTTTATACACGATGAGCGAATATTCAGAAATAACGTTTAACATTCATAAAATTGATAAAGGCAAGCTTTGTCCTTTGTTTTCTTTAAAAGCGATCAGCTGCAATAAAGAACAATAATTTATTTCAGGTTTACCCCTTTATTGTACGAAGTAAACCGTCTTTATGTGAAGTAGAAATACATTCGAATTTCATGCTGGAAATTAATTTGTGTAAATCGTCTTTCATTTGCTCCAGATGTCGCCAAAAATCGCCTTAGTTACAGGATAATAATAATAATAATAATCTTTATTGTCCAACAGATGATTAAATTCCATTTACAGGACAAGTAAATATAGATATATAAAAAATAATAAAGTAAACATTGAAACAGTGGAAAACAAAGATAGAAACGACACATACTACGTTAAACAATGAAGTAACATGCGAAATAATAATAATATGTTATGAGAGAAATGGATCCGGATAAAGTTTATTACAACTACTAGCCATACAACGGAGCCTTCAACAACGTGTTGTTCTTGCCTTGGGTGTTAGGAACGTATCGAAAGACCGCGTTAAATGTGTTGGCACTACAAAATTTATCTGAGCTAGCAAGGGCAGAGAATCAACTTTATTGTGGATTAGCTGCAATACAAATTTGATCCTTTATTTTTCTCTCCTGCTACCAAGTGATTCCAACGAATGGCGCTCCAAGAGACTGCCGTAATCCACATTTAGGGACTTCAAAGCTGTAGAATTGGTAAATTGTCTGCAGGATCTGATAATAAAGCCCAAGGATTTATTGGTTGATGCCCAAATATCACGGATGTGGTCATTGAAACGAAATGATGAGCTCAAGTCTCTAAATATTTCCATTCGTGGTATAAGGATTTCACTTATTGCGTAGGAGAAAGTACGGGATGTTGTGGCTCTCGAGTAGCTCACTATCGCACATTTTGTCAATGTTTAAACTAAAATTTTTAACGGTTGCACCAACTCATTATGATCTGAAGGTTCTGTAGCAGCATCTAGCGCTTCTATTTTTGTAACACTGCTCAGTTATTAATTAAAAAAAAATGGGTACCTCATTGCTTACTCTTTGATGTAAACAGGGATAAGAATTTTATGCATTACTAGTTTAATGCAAAAAAAAAATATATAAAAAAAAATATCAAGGAGGAGAAGAATAATCATGTGAAATTTAAATTCACTTATTCACATCCTTGTCGCATTTCAGGATTTCAAGATTAGAGCCCTTCTTCTCGATATATAAGCATTTATTTATTGGAAAATTGAATAATAAAAAGCAAACAACACGGAATGATTCCGTCATAAATAATGCATTATTATCGGGTTCAACCGGTTTCTTTTCCAAGAATAAAAGAACCTCTGAAGAACAAACTGAATACGTCCAGGAGTATTACGAAGGGAGGTTCACAAAAGCCCACTAAAAGGGAGAACAAGAAATAATTTTCATTGTGTTTATGTACATATTTTATTAAATAAATATTTTATAATACACGCATATGATAGATTGGATAAGATATTTGATTTGTGTATATTTTATTCTCGTTTCGAATTAATTATTTTTGATTTTCAAACTTTTCGATATTACATCATTTGCTCAACCTTTAAATTACTTTAAAACATAACAGATGGGAGATAACAAGGAACAAATATTGTAATATATCCCAAGATTATTCATGGGTTATACCAATCCGTAATAATTAGAATAGTGTAAATGTAGATAGATGTTTCCATTTAACAATCTTCACGTTGGAAATTTAATAATTTTCGTTAAAATGTATTTAACGTGTTACGTTCAAGAATATAATAAAAGATTCATCCTCTCTTTGTTGATTTTGTTTGGCTGTTATTTATTTATATTTTAATCTTGGATAGCTTATTGGATTATTATAAAAGAAGAATGAGATATGACGTCGTAACTGTTACGAAATAGAACAGATCGCTTATTTTTTGAACATTAATTATGCCCAAATCAGATCCGTTAAGCTAACGTGTCATTTGGGAATAAATTGTAGCCCCCTTCGCTTCAACACAACCTTCTTTAAAATTATTAATTTTTCTTTACATTTTAAACAGGTTGTGTATTTCACCGTGTGATGTAATAAGGTTAAACAAAAATTGTTAGATGGCCGCAGGTTATAACATAGATCGCTTTAACCCGATGTCCTGCAGGTCTGTTTGCTGACTGATGAACCGTAGATTTAATTTACTTTAACATCTCTAAATCGACGGGCAGCTAATACGTAACTATCTACGCCGACGATACTTCCATACCGCCAGATTTGCTAACAAGCTTCGAAGAATATGCAAGGGTGGTTCTAGGCGAATAGTTTAAAGTATTTGCGAGTGGAACAACAGCTGACGTAGTTAATCTTTTTTTTTTTAAGCTGGAATGTTTCACAGTAGCTGATTACGAGCTACAGAATCCAGAAGCGAATGATCCGAGAAGTGAACGGTCTGCTCCTTGCGTTGTATGCAATTGCCAACGCTTAGGGAATGACTTCAGAATTTCTTCAAAGAGACGTGGAGCAGCCCCGAAGCCAGGAGGCTAAATAAGGAAGATCATGTAAAGAATTGGTGAATCGATGTGAGCCAGTAAGCTTCTATGGATGCTGACAATAGACATATTTTCTGAGAGTTGGTAATTTCGAGCAATTCAATACGTTCGGGATTGTGGATTCTTGTGGAAATTCGTAGTTATAGTTAACCCAAAGGTGGTAGAGCTCGCTCAAGACGACCTGTCCAAGCGATCTTATTGCATTAAAACAACGGATTTAACGTTCTTCCACAAAGCCTGTTATCAGCGCTGCAATTTTTAATTTTGTACGCGCACGCAATTCCCAAATCACCAAGCATTGGACATTGCTGAAATGCTTGGGATTAATTAAGTAAGAAACTCATCTGAATGGAACATGCGGAGGAAATTCGAAAGGAATTTCTATCAGTAGAACTCCAGCTGATGCCATTTACAATAGAACAAAAATATATCAAAGTACGTTGAGAACAGTTCTGATGTAGGCATCTTGATTTGATAATTACCTGCCGGGGTACTTCTTTAAGGAGCTCTTTGGAGAGAACGTTAGCTTTCAGCATCCAGCTTAGCTTGGGTTAGGGTGCTCATGATATAAAGCTTGGAATGAGAAATCATACATATGCAGATGGTATTAAGTAGAAAAAGTAAAAATTGGCGAAGGGTAAAAAGCGACGGAAACCTGCACCTTAGCTTAGATAAAACACATAGACCATACGATCTTGGATCGAGGAATTGAATTAAACCTTTGGGATTTTCCCAATATTCCTATCATTCATAGAAAAAATCTCGAAAAAACATAATTGCAAAATTCGTGTTGTGCAAGAATTCAAGCCCATTGGCCAAGTAGTGAAATTATAATATTAATCGGTTTGAAGATCACACAAATGATGATAACGGTGTTCTTCTCGGACGAAGGTTGGCTCCACCTTAATGATTTTCGCAAGAAACAAATCACGGCTATATGGTCCGGTGAAAACCTTTGCCATGATACAGAAACTGTTGCATTCTGAAAATGTTGGCGAATTATTGGTCCATTATTTTTTTGGGTAACGGTTAACGCAGAAAAATTTTCAAAATAACTTACTGCAACCCTTTCTAAACTTATTTCTCGATAACGAACGAAGGATCGGATGCTTCCAACAGAACATCACCACAGATAATAAAACCGGGCAAACAGTGAACTTTTTACGTGAATATTTTGATAATAACGTAGTGAATTTTCGGTCATGTTCTGCCGATTCAACTATTTTGGATTACCTTGTCTTTTGCACACCTACAAGTATAGTTTGTCGTAGTTACGCAACTCAAAATGTTTGTGATAAAGCCTCAACACTTCGTCAATATATTTAGCAACATGATTGAAGCTGGCATAGGGAAAGAAAAGAGCACGAACCTGCACCTTACCTCAGATAACACGTCCGGACCAAACGACTTTGGACCAACGAATTGAACTAAATCTTTGGGATCTTCATAATATTCCTCCAAGTTAAAATAAATTGAGCGTAAGTTTTCGAAAATTATTATTATTTCAAAATCATTTTTAGGAAGGTGAATCAATAATACCATGTCAGATCTGCTTTGGGCTAATTCGGTTTCCAGTAAAAAAGTATCTAGAAGGTTACGAAGTTATAAAACTTTCCTACTTGCTGTAAAATCAATGGATAGTACATTGGATGTACCTTACAGTATACATATGATAGTGGAATGTAATCAATTAAATTGTTTTTATTATTTAATTATTCTTTCAAACGAACGCCTGTTCCTACAATTAAAAGGACTTTTTGCTTAATCAACAACAGAAGTTTATAATTTAATTTATTTTTAGACTGTAGCATTTTTTTTGAGTAATCATCAAATTCGCCAATTATAACCAAATATATAAGAAGAAAAGATTTCAGTTTTCTCGATGATTTTTTTTTTAATTTAATTCTCTCTTCACAATCTTACTTTCATAAAATATACAATCCTTGATTTGTTTAAATATCTTGGAATGTATTCGTGAAATAGATTTAACAGAAACAATTCTTGGAAGAAAGATTCAATTTAGATTGAAACATTTTCCTATAATATTTCCATAGCATTCCCATATATATAACAAATGATTTATAACAACATAAAGACATATATATAATTACTGGTATCGTTATCGTTATTTTTTTTTATTGTTATTTTAAATATAAGTTTCCTTTTTTTTCCTTTTAATAACACAAATATTATACATCTTTAATATAATATATTTCAAAATTTAAGTCCTTCCTTTTAATTTTCCTCCGTTAGTAGGAGACCTGTTTTTACATTTAATCAAGTAGTAAAGGAAAAAACATGGACACACATATATTTACTTATTTTCTCACATTCTCTAGACTTAGTCTTCAACGTTTGTTTGTTCGTATATCATTGTTTTGTTTCCTTCAACGTATACCACCCACTTTTTTTCTCTTTTGTTTCGGATCGGTTTTGTTCTCTAGGCGTGTGCCGCACATAAATAAGTCTTTTTTGATAAAACCTGATCTCGCCCGACTCTAGTAACGTCTTACCGCCTTAAAATATAACATTCTAGCGTGGTAGCCGTGCTTTCGAGCTTGATACGCACGTTGGGAGTTATATTTCTTCTCCTGCGTGCGGCTGTCTTGAAAGTCTTGAGAAACTTGGCAGCGCCTACACATTGAAGGTGACACTTCGCGTAGCGTCGCCCGAAATAAATTTTACGCGGTCCGTAGCACCTGAGACGCAATTTGAGTATATTTCACGGAGTTTCGCGGCTGTCGACGCTATTAATATAATTTTCTTCCGTGGCGAGCATCCGCTTCCGTTTTTACACTCTATCGCGCCTTGCCATTTCCCATTTGCTACGCGTGTGCCCTTTGTTTTCGTTTGTTTTTGTTTGTTCCAAGGCTTGCTTGTTGTTGTTTACGCCTAAGCCATCTACGACGCGTACCTTGTCGATTTTCGATTATTTTTTCTCTCGCTTCGCAGATTTTATTTATATTTAGGATGCTTTTGTTTGACGAATTTTCCTTTCACCTGGCCTACTTGATTTGGGGGCGAGACGAGATCCGATAGTAGGGGTGTTGTTTTTGGCGCTCCGTTGTTGCCTCTTTGGGTTCCTCGCTAATTGGACAGCGATGATAACTAGGAGATGGTTACCGTTAATATGCTGATGATCAGCAGCCACGAGGATGGGCTGCATTGAAGCCACGATAAGCCTCTACCACCATGTTGCATCGCTGCTGGATTTTCACCTGGAAAATATGCGAATTAGATTTTTATTGCTCTTTTCTTATATGAATAAAATTTGTTCCTTATTTTAGGAATTTCATAAACATCTAATGTCATCGTTGATAACATTTCAGCTAATTTTCTATCATATAGAACAATACACACATTACGCCCGGGTTTCGGTGGACTTTAATCAATTAAATCTTGTTTATATCTCGCTCTACATCAAACGGCGATGTTCATACACAATCCTCCTTTAATCTATTAGACAAAAGGCGCCTAAACGTAGATCAGCGTAGGGTATTACGCTGTAACTTACACCGTATAACCCCGTCGTTCAAAAGCGAGGATAAAACGAGGTCAAACGGAGATATTATGATTTTAGGATGTCACGTAGTCTAATGTTAATTCTGGGTTTATGGCGTGGAATAATAACCTACATGCACATGGATAGAAGGGGACATTGTCATAGGATGTGTGAAACATATGCAGTGAAAGGAACAGGATCTGATTATATTAAACGTAATTAGGTCGTAATTTCATGCAAAATAACCTATTTCCTTTGGTGAAGAATATAAATCCAATATTTCGAACAAACTACATAAAAAGATATAGATTTGTATAATTTTCGTGCATAAAGTGAATATTTCCTATCCTTTGAGCATAAAAATCTTATATTTTTGCTGCATTAAGCGGAATATGCTGTTTTCTCTGATGAAGGTTCAAATTAAAAAGCCAAAGTTATAGTTGATGCTTAGAAAAAAGGAATTGAACTTGTAGTGGTTGGCTGAACCGAAGATTTAATGAATTTAGAAACTTTGCAAGCGTTTTAATCATTATTATGGCGATCTGAGTAAACTATCAATGTTCAAAATACCAAAAGTGAGTCATCTTGTGTTGGTGAGGATAGAAAATTATTCTGAGCTCACTTTACTAAATTTCCTGAAATATGGATCATCCTCGCTGCCTAACAGAACCAGCAAACGCTCACAAGAAACTGTCTAATTTAGGCGAAACTTTTGAATAAATTTGCTAGCATCCAGATATCCAACAATTTCATTTAATTAACAACGTCTTTTCTCCGAGCACGTAAACATTGGATTCTGCACATTTTACAACAAACTCTCCACGTTCATCTTTAACAGTATTCATCTCAACCTAAATTGAATACAATTTCAAGCAGCATTCAGTACATCCGGAGACAATGCACCGAGAGCAACGGCACCACGCCACTCTTTGTTTTACGCCATCTAAGTCATATATCAACAGCAGGAGACCCGAATTGCTTCCTTAATAACGGACGACCAGTCTCCTCGACATAAACTTTGCGGTTTCGACGTTGATAGAGGATTTATGATATCGGACCTTTCTCTGCACCGTTGCTTCTAGTGGTATATATACCTCTTCCTCCGTATGGAATGACCAAGGACTCGCCCACTCAGTGGTCACTAACAAGCGTCCGGAGACTTCGAAAGATTATTTTATTTGCGAACTTTCATATCTGGCTAGACCGCCGCTAGAGGACACGGACAAAGTCCGATATTTTTCAGGATTTGCATAAAGTGGAGGGATAGAAAGCGTTTTGCTGGTGCAAGAGATCTACGAGAATGAAATGTGGCTATTACCGGGCGAGCGTGCATGTATCTAGGAATACATTCCATTGTTTTATGTGGCTTGCGTTGTTGCTTTAATTTATTTACTGCGACGGACTGAATCTGAATGTGCGATAAAGTAATATGGGATATTATTAAAGAGCGCAGAAAATGGGAGAATTTTTAAGTTTATTTTGTTAAATCATTTTAATTTTTGCACTTTGTTCTCATCGAATTTAACTTCATTGATCACTATTGTTTTAAATGTTGGCGATACTGGTGGAATTTTTTCTTCTTTAGCAGACTTCGTGAATCATCCAATTTCGAACAGTCTGTATAGTTCATGCGCTCTATTTTTCTCCAATATTTTATATTCAAACAGCAACATTCTGAACTTTAAACATAAAGAAAAATACAGGGCTTTATTCCTATTACGACTTCCAATCCGCGTCTTTTTTTATAAAAAATTTAAATCGAAAACAGAACACTGCATAGACGTCGTATTAGGGGCGTACCAAATGACCCCGACAGAAATTCAACACCCAGGCACAATCGATTGAGGTTCGTCTCGCGCTTCCAAAGAATTCGGAGAGTTAGCTGCGTTGTCGGATTGCTTCTTTTTCTGTAGGGTTCGACGCTTCCTCTAGCGCAGTCCTAGGAACCCGATAACAGGTCCGTGCCGTCGATGCCCTCTTTTTTCAGTCCGCCCCCTGTTTGCGATTTTCGCCGTAGTATTCAAGTTGTTTCCTTTTACGTTCTTTCATCTACTTTTCCCTTATTTTTAAGAGAATGATGAAAATCTTAGAGGCGGCGAAAGATATATTAGGTTTGAAAATGAGAGGTTGGCAGAAATGGAGTCGCGTGGTACGTGATTTTATAACTAGATCAAAGTAGTGGCTTGATACGGTGTGTAGGTGAAGGCTTTTAAAGCTGGGATCAATCGCGTTTTCAAGTGCGACAATGCTGAAAGATATTCAATCATAGTTCGGAGTATGTAATAATAATAATAATAATAATAATAATAATAATAATGTGCTCCTCTGCATGCACATTATTATTATTATCATTATTATTATTATTATTTTTTTTATTATTATTATTATTATTAAGATACAGCTGAATGATACGTACTTTGTAAGCTAGTCTAAAAAATAACTATTTTCGTCAACCGTTGCTCTCCATAAAAATTAAAAAAAAAGCTCACTAATTCCCCTAAAGGAATTATCAATATTATGCGCTACTTCACGCTTCAGAAATTTTTATTTTACAAGATTTACTGGATCATTATCCTCTTTTGTCTAATAGTACCAGCCGAACCTCTACTACTATTTCAACTTTTACAAATGAAAGGAAAATATAGCGATTTCGTAATAGTAGCCTGAGATTAACTCCAACTTTTAAACAAGCAAGCGCTATTAATTAACTCGAAGTTATAATTTTTCCAATTACAACTTCATATTTATTCACTTGCTTCCAAACGAGAAACATATTTTGTCCTCTACTCTTAATCAAATGAGCTCGTGCTCATCGCTATAAATTTAAAAACTTCTCCCCGCGACATCTAAAGCGACACAGTTGGCTAATTAAAATATCGCGGAGCTTTATGGAAAAACATTTGAAACAACTTCAGACGCTCCAAGGTCTAACGCTGTTGGTTTGTTTGGTTTTCGATTTTAAAATTCTCCACGCGTTAAAAATAACGACGACGCTAGCTAGTTAGGGGAAAAGTTTTTATTTCTTTCCGCATTCTATCTTTCTCTGAGCTTCGCCGAGGATGAGAATGCATTCATAAGTGAGGGAGAAAGAGTTAAACTTTTCAATTTGCGCATTGTGTGATTAAATTAGGGTGCAAAGTTTAGAGAGAGAGACGTCTGGACGTGTTCCGGCTTGCAAAATATGTAACATCTCTTGTCTTAAACGGGTTAAATGGGTTGAACATCCAATACAAGAACTGGAGTGATTCGAGTTAGAGCCGTTTGAATTTATGCTGGGTTCAAACGGATTGAGTAGGATTAATTTCAACTCAAACCCTATTAACTTTAACTTGGGCCAGGTCTAATCGAGTCGATATACAAAGGTATCCTTCATGATAAATACATACAAAGTTTTATGATATTAGAACTCCTCAAAATGCAACTGGAACATCAAAATTGACCAAAGTGTGACAAGTTCTTTACCGGCTTGCTAAGAAAAACTAAATCCTTTGCTTTCCATCCCATTACCTTCGTTATTTTCGCCATTACCTCCTTGTCTTTCTAGCCCGGCTAAAGCAGAGTACCCGTGGACCCACCAATGCCTCTCGTCAAGCGGCATCCTCGCCTCCCACGCATGATTACCCCATACGATCTCCTCACCGTTCTCGAAACGTGGAGATTTCTTCTGTAGCGGAAGTTTGGTTCATTTGCATGTCGAATTAATGTAAGAGCATACGCTTCGAGCCCTCGAGCTCCTCAACCCGCCCCTCCGGAATTGCGTTTCCTGCTAAATCTAAAGAGAATGGGACTAAAGCTTGCTGTCGTCTCCTTAGTCTTTAGGAGATTGCGATAACGGAGCAGCGAGATGATGGGAGGCTGGAAGTTAACTTCGATATTCCTGTTTTCGTCCTGATGTCGGAGGAAATTAAGGAGCAAGAGAGAAAATGGAAAAAAGGAGGAGTATTGTTTGCGTTTGATGTATATATACACGCGGAGAGGTAAATGAGGTACAAAAGAAATATTCTTTTCATCGAACGAAAGGGAGGTATGTTTATTTTGCGAAAAGAATCTTATTTATTTCAGTGGGTCGAGTATTTCAAAGGAACTGTCCTTTGCTGAAAGGAATATTTGATTGTTCTGTATCACAGGTATGAAAGGAAAAACATCCGGACCTAAATAAGATCAAATGAATGTCTTTCTTAATTTTTCTATAACCAACTCTTGAGTTGATTTCATCAGATACTCGAAATAGATACGGTGAAGTAAGTAAACTTATTGCTTCGAAAGATTGCATAAAATTCTTATGCTTGTGTTCTGAGGATACCTGAAAATAGGTTGGTTTGTCCATAACTTTCATATTTTTGCTAGGTTTTGTTATGTAGAATGTGGTTAACGCCTTTCATGCGTAGGGACCTCAGCAACTTATAATTGTAGTTCAATACCACGTAACTTTCTTGTAAATTTTCTCTAGGAGCTCCAGGGAAGGACTTGGAGATTTGGATTTGAAGACTAGGATATTACAGACACCGAAACATTAAACAATTGGGCAAAAATAACATATTCAATTTTTATTCAATTTAAAAAAAAAAACAGTTTCATTACCATATATTCTCTTCTGAGGATAAAGGGGGCGGTTGGGGCTTGTTACAACCAACCCTCGTTTTTCAGACTATTCGCTAAACGCTCCCTTATTGAGCGTATTATAAAAAAAAAGGAGAATACAGGAATTAACACACTGGCAAAGCTTCAAGTTAGATTTTGAAGGAAAGACCAATTTGGCCGTACCTTTACAAAGTGAGCAACTGTTAGACGGAGCAAATACAGTAAACTGCTTGGGATGGTACTCCTACTATTAGGCAGAAAACTAAGGGGAAAAAGTACCTAAAAGGAACTGAAAATTAAGGCGGAAATGGCATTAAAGCTCCTGTAGCCAATAAGGCTTAAACAATGCTATTCGGAGATTAGGAAGGGACATTTAAAATATTAAAAGCTTCTTACTAGTACAAATACTTTCAACGGTGACTGTTCCCTTTGGAAAGCTACTAAAGGTCTAAGAAAGTCTACTACGCAAATATTATCAACAAGAATGAAAAATAGTAAATTGGCAAAGACATCTGCAGAATATATTCCAACCAATTTGTCTGGCGCCAATGGTCTGCAAAAAATATTTAAACTACAGCTAATTATAGTATCTTCCAATGCACTCGAAAATTGTACAGAGTCTTCCCAAATTTGTTCAATATCAGTACAGGTGGCAATTACTGAATGTACGTAGGTAAAGGCCAACCCTCCACCACGACCAGCCCTATCACTCCGATAGAAAGTATAGTTTTCATAGAATTACAAACGTAATAGAGAACATACTGGATTTGATAAAATTTGGCACGCAGGATTAAAACATAAATTTTTTTGCAAACATTATTGTTGCATTAGCAATACCAAGAAGCAGCACAAGAACTGCAGACATCAATCAAAAAAGTAAATAACTAGACAAAAAGAAGCCGATTAGAGTCAACCGACACTCATAAACATGAACGGTGATCGGATGCTAGCAAGTTTGCTGCGAGTCACAAATTTATCATTAGTATCATGGCAATATCCACACCATCTAGCTGCTTGACAATGCAGCTAGTGATTACAGATGGGCGAAGTAATTTATAATTTTAAGGTTTACTGATGAAACGCAAATGCAGAAGTAAGAGCGTAAGTGCGATTAAAGGGTATCTAAGAGAATAGCAATTTTTTGTCAATTATTGTTGTATGAGCAAAATGTCACATGTGTTGTTCAACTCATGTGGTACCCATCTACCGGTCTTCTGAATCTTTCCCATCTCCCGTAGCCCATTGGAAACAGCTTGTTGATTAACGCCCAATTGCTCAGCCAGTTGTTTTTGTGTTTGCGAATCATCTCCGTCCAACAATGCTTGCAATTCCACATCTTCATATTTTTTTTTGGTGGTTTTCCACAGGCTGTTTACAACATCGAAGCGACCACTTTTGAAACGCCGAAACCATCGTTTACACGTATTTTGCGATGGAGCATGTTCACCACAAGCTTCTCGAAGTAATCGGTATGATTCAGCAGTAGTTTTCTTCAAATGAAAACAAAAAATTAATGCTGTCCGCGAATGCTCTTTGTTCGGTATAAATTTCGGCAACAACACAACACTTTGATCAATTGATCACTCATGCGCGTCTGACACTTGTTGATGGCACAACAAAATGGCACAGTGTCAGATCTTTACAGCACAAACTGCATTGGTGCACCATTTGTTGTCTGAAATCTGCATTTCATGCTTGTACGCCTGGTAAAGTACACATAAGGTTAAAATGTTGCAATGGAAGAAAAAAAAAAGGAACGTTTTCAGAAATTCATAAATTCCACGCTGTCGAAGTTATTCTAAGCAAGTAGCAAAAAATGCTGGTTAAAAAATATCCTGCAGCACGATACAACCAACCAAATTCTATTTAAAATATTAACGCTGAAGTGCCTCCAGATATTATCCAGCTGATGTAATCTAGCGGATTCAAATGAACCAAATGAAATTGAATCACAGATGACGAATGGTAGCACGTGCAAGTTGAATGGCGGGATATTACATTCACATATGTTACAGTACAATAGGCAAAGTAGACAAGGGGACCAATGCTTTTGTATTACGCTGTACAAAAGAGAAACGATTCATTTGTACACGAACTTAAAACAATATGCCATGACAGTGGCGCTATTGTCAACCAGGCTAAAGGTATAGATAATTAGAGCTGTACACATAGTGTTTCAGCTTTGTGTTTACTTCGCGTATACGCAATACCGTTCGCGTGGATGGGGTGATTCTACTTGTCGTACACAACGTCACGCGTGTTCGTAATTTAGATGAGAATTCCGTGAATTTTTGACTTTCTGTAGTACGCTTATTAGAATATCGCAGAATAGAACAATGGCTTTTCATTGAATAATAATTGAAATATGGGAAACAACCTCTAGATATCAACTAACCACGCATTCCCTGCTTTCATCTAAACGAAGACGTAACCCAAAAAAATTCTTCATAACTGAAATGTAACAAAATAAAGAAGGTTTTATCGGTAAACGGGTTACAGCACGTTGAAGGTATATTTGGAGCAAGGTTCAATAGGATGTGAGCCCGAAAAGTATAAAGTTTCACCCAGGGTTGTGGGTTATGGTGTTGAAATTTTGGATGTAACGCCGAATGAAATATTTTTTGTGAGAGAAATTAAATTATTTGTTTTATTTACCAGGTATTGACGACAATAAAATTGTTCTTGTCGCCATGCTGCTTAATTCTATATAAGATAGGGTCTTCGATTTCTTGTCGAATACGTTTGTTTGCAAATGAACATCTGGCAGAGGCCGCTGTGTTTGGCTATAGTTGCTAAAGGATTTTTACCGGATGCTATGTTTATACGGCAATTCGGAAGCATTCTCGGGTTGCGAATAAAATGGTACAACAGAGATCTTCTCTTATGGTTTCACTAAAGTTATTTGATAGAATGAAGAAAAGTTTTTGCAAATAACCTGTTACAATTGACAACGTTGTCTGGTACCAGTAAGGAGGCACAAGGAATGGTAAAAACGAGTTGGTTTGAAAACCGGTTCGAATTTCTATCGATCTCTTCATCAAATAATGGTTATGTAAGCACCAAATTGTAGCTATTGTATGTTCTATGGAGCCGCTGTAGAAACTTTATTTTCTTCAAACAAAACACGTATATTTTTAAGAATAATAATAATAATAATGAGAGAGAAATGGTTAAATTAAAAACTTAGTTTTATTCAAAAACTTAATATTTCGTCCTCTATTCTCTATATATAGTGAAATATTGAAAAAAAAAACAGCGCAAGGTATTCATGCTTGGCCGTAATAGGGTCGAAAACGCAAGTCGTGCTCGTCGCCAACGAACGAGGATTATGGAGCGGCACATAAACAGCATTTCCGAAATTTATTCTGACATAGAAATAAGTTATAGGAGCACTCAATCCATGATTACTACGGACCTAACGTCTTTTGGCCGCAGTGCAGAAGTTGACGCGCTTACACGTCCATAAAAATGAATTTTCGAATCACATCGTTACCTGTGATGAAGCTCGGGTACATCACTACAGGTTCGTGTTGAAACAAGTCAGCAATGGTGAGAAAAGAAAGATGAGGCAGAAGCCGTGAAAGTTAGGACTCCAAGGAGCTTGCAACATTTTGCACATTGATTTTTTTTACACGATCACAGAACCATCAAAGTCAAACTTGCTTAACGCTCCGAAGAAACGCGACAAGCTGATGCGAGGAGGGATTATTCTCCTTGACAGCGCAAGGCCTTATACTGCAGCTGTTGCTCGTGTGAAATGAAACATGAACGCCCTCATTTAGCTCTGATCTAACGCCTTGCGACTTTGACTTCTTTAGACTAGGAAGGTCAGTAGCAATGATATAGCGGAAATGGTTGTTTTTTTATTCTTGCAATTAAGTGTAAATAAGTCTGTTAAAGAATTTGGGTTTCCGGGATGGAACCGCATCGTAATTGCATGAAATTGAGAGCGAAACGTCGGCAAACCCAAATTCTTTAAAAGAAAACAACGACCGCAGAAGTCAACAACAACAAATGTAAATAAGTCTGGTTTATATATCATTCAGGCTTGTACCAATCTTAAGGATTTGTGCATCTTAGTTAGGTAGTCACATTCGCATACTCGCTATTCGACTTGGTCTGTTGTAGCATTATGCATTCTGCTAATTTGTTCATTTTGAGAAATTTTTTCGACAGTCTTGTGGGAATTAATCGGCATGTTGTCATTTTAATTGTCTTGGGCGTGCAAGCGGATGCCTTTTCCAGCATCTATTAATGGTTTCATTCTTGTTCTTTTTCCATTATTTTAATATTTTGTTGGAATTAAACTATTAATACTATTAATATGGTGCGTTGACATGGACGATATATAAAGCGGATTAATGCCGTCCAGGCAAAAGTTTCCTTGCGTTCAGCATTTTCGGAAATTTTGTGGTTTTCCTGGTTAGCAGACTTAAAGGTATTGTTTTTTCTTTACCGTACAAAAACATCTATTACAGGTTGGCGGCAAGCAAATTAAAACCTTGTTCCTAGCTCCAATCTTATTCCTCCTCCGAAACGATTTCAACCGCAACACAGAGCGCTTACATGTCTTGTACGCATCCATATGCGAACTATTCCCAGTTGGAATTGTGTATTTAGTACCTTTCCGCTTACAACGCGATATTGTCAAATTAGCGCTCAGTAAGACGACCCTAAATCCGCAGCTTGCGTGCTTTTGTTTGTCGACTTCCTTTCGTTTCGGCAGTCGCGGGAATGTAATCAAATTGGCTTTAATTAAACAAACATACCGAAAGATGGCATTCGCGTACTCACCGGGTATTTGGTTTTCGAAAGAGCTGGTTTCCATTTGCACACACAGGGCAAGCTTGCAAACGGTAACGTCATGTCGCTCTAGTGAGCTTTCTCTAAGAGAAACCATAATATATTTAGACGACAGCGGTTCTTGGTTGAGGGAATTTAGATCTACGCAAAGCAAATACGTACAATTCGATGAGAGTAGCTGCGTGGAAGATTCCTGGCGCTGCAGGTGTTTGTTATTGGAACAAGAATCTGCATAAAGAAGATGGTACTAAATACGAAGACCTTCTGAGAAGTTTCTAGACTAACACAGAAATAAGAATTTTTTTCTAAAATTCTCATTTGTTTCTGAACATATCCCACCGATGCTTCAATCTTTTTTAGTTCGCCCAAATAGTAACCCGCAACTTGCTCAGCAAAATAGGCGTTTATATATGTATTCGATGAAAATCTCCACTCTGCGAACAATGAACCCAGGAAAGAGAAAGATGTCGCTGAGGACCAGATCTACTTGAACAGGGTTAGGAGTATATCAATTTGAATTCTTTAATTCGGTTCATTAATTTTTGCCATGGCAGTCACTGAAGTATGAGACGTACCTTGTGTTGGTGGGACAAAATTTTTTTTTTTTCGAATGCGGTAATTTCTGCCTTCAACCTCTCAATTAATGATGCGTGGCATGTCCCCATTATTATTTTTCCTTTTCCAAATTAATCGCCATCACTTTCTCGACCGTTGGTCGCCTTTTTCGAAGCTCGTTCAGCCTTTGCACTTTACTATTTCGATTGTGACTTAGCTTCAGGGTTATTGAGATATTCAACTTTCCTTTATAGCTATTAATTTACGCCAATAGTTCGAATCCGTTTCTGGAGTGAGCAAGTGCAGCATCCAAAGCGCTGTTAACTTTTCGATGCCCATATCTATACCGAGTGTCCGTTTAAGGATGGATGGCGGCTCTATCTCAGCACAAGTAAGTTTTACAGGATTCAAAAAGAGATCAACTGTAAAACATTTCATTAAAAAAATTACTGTTCGGAATTGACCGCTAGACCGGTAGCAAAAGCACAATCCAGAGGTAGGAAAACTCACAAAATGTATAATACTTTCCCTGGTTCCTCTCCAGTTAAGACGCAGTAAATTAAGCACTTCAACGTTTTAAGCTATCCTCAAAAGCTCGACTTTTTCAGCGGTACGCCACTTTATTACATCTTTTTTTCACTTTCCCATCACAACAAAACTGCTTCTCACGTAAATTCCCTTTGAGCCTTGCTCCTGTTCCTTAAAGGAATCCCTTCCACGAATCCGCTCTCGGATGGTTTAAAAGCGCGATGTAGTTAATCTTCGTGCAATTCTACAACTTCTTTGGCTCGGCTCGCGTAGCTCCCACTTCCGGTAGAAATTCGAAGCCGCCCTCTAAGCATAACACTCCGTCGTAATTCCATGCTCCTAGGCGCCCTCTGCAATAGTAATACGAGTGTCGTTACCACGTATTTTCGCAGCCTCCTGCTCGAGGGTGATGCTCTTAAATGAGTGGAGTCGCTTTAGCTTATTTGCTTTGGCCGTTTCGAGTTGGATTTTTCATCTACGAGATTACCTTGCTAGACCCTAGGCTTAGAATATTTTCCTCTAATATGAGGGCTTGTAATAATGTTTGTTTGGTGCGGAAGATTAAAACTGCTAGGGAGGTAGAATAAATGCTACTATGGTGAATGTTTCAAGGTGGATGCGCGTTGATATTAACATCGCCAACGCGATTTTGTTATTATTAATATATAGTACTAATTGTAAGATTTATTAAAAGCTTCCAACTAATTTAAAGCAAATAATTTAATATTAATAAATTAAAATTCGATTGATTTGCCTCATCGTGGAAATCAAATTTTTCTTCAAAACTTATCGGTTAAAAAGGCACACTCAGAAACAAAATAAATCGCCAAACCCACCCCTCCAGCGTAACCCAATCCCATCTAGCATTTTCCCCGTTCCCGCAACATTAAGATTAATACCCAATTATTCCACCCTTCGAAAAAAAAAACGCTGAGAGAATGGCCTGGCCGGTTATTATTTTTCCCTTAACGAGCGTAACGGCGTGAAATATAAACGAAATAACTGACCTAGTTGTTTACGCGAACGGAAAATTCGCGAAAATAAAGTAAAACATTTTTTTCGTCTGTTCTAACGGTGATATTCCGCAGTAGCTGCCGATGAAAAAACGGTGAAATTAAACATACGCACATTCGAAAAACGAGGGGGGATACGGAGATACGAGGAGGGAGGAGGTTATAAAAAAAAAGCGAAGGAACAAACCAAATGGAAGCTGGTAAAACTGAGACGCGCATTTTAGGCGAATAATTAATTCTCTGGCAGAGAACCGAAAAGCTAAATTGGATCCGAATTAATGAACCGGTTAGAAATGAGGAATGCGGGGAGATGTTGTGCGAACGAGGGCGGTGCAAAATTGGACGATGTAAAGAAGGAAAAAATATGACTTTAGCGTTTTTTGACAGCGTCGAATACTGAGGATTCATTACGGAAGAAAAACGCTTACGATTCTGATTGAAGACCAGTAGACATCGAGGATGCTGGAGAGAGGGAAATTTTCGTTATTAAGCAGTAACACTTTTGAGAATTAAATTGGGGGAAAGGAAGAAAAGAAATGGCAGCGAGGAAATTAGGGCGAAGGATTTTAAATAATTTCCACGCAACATACCAGAACGTTTTATGTATGTTATTGTGTCGTAGCTTACTTTAAAGCCTATTTATTATTTACAATTTTAAAAATAGTTTAACAGGGACGGATTAGGCACCCAAGTTAAATAAAATACAAAACAAAATTATTCTTACATTATTTCGGTCTTCGAAGTTAATCAATTCCTATTCGCAAAAACGGTCTGAAATCTCAAATTTAGGAACTTAAGTCTGGTATACCGCAAGGCTTAATACTTGGTTCTACTTTGTATAAAATAATTTGCCTAACTGATACGTAGCAAAGGATGACTGAGCTTTGAAGACGACAAAGAATGTTCGACTGGCAAAGTGGTTGTGGTGACTGCTTTTTATTTTAGTCGATTATCGTAAAAAAATAAAAAAAAAGGGGATATATGAGCGCATTAGAAGAAAACAGAAGTGATATTCCATCAAAACAATGCACCATTCCTCACTTCAGTGGTTGCCTCGGCAAACGCACGAATTTGGGTTCGAATTGCCAGACAACCCGCTCTATTCGCCAGATCTGACCGCTAATAAGTTTTTTCTGATTCGTAGCCTGAAAATTTCTGTCGGACGATTGAGATTCCCATCGAATAAATAGGTCAATAAATCATATTCGTAACTGCCTATTTTGCAGAACAAGTTGCCAACTACGAACGGATTAAAGAACTAGAAGATAAAAAAAAATTCCCGTGTTAGGTTGGAGGCCTTTCAAACTACGCTCGTAACCTACGGAGTTTGTCGATAAAAAGAACGGTATCCACTTTTTAAGTGAGATGGTTGAAAATAAGTTAGGCGAACTCGGATAGCTTAATAAAAGATATCTTCATCTTGACTGTGCTGGCGATTCCTTCTACGAAAATTGCTCAAATCGTTAATAGATCGTCATCACTACCTAAATGCAGCTTAACGCATGTAGCTGAACAACGAACATATTTATTATTTTTAGCAGGTTTAGTTCGTGAGAGCATCTTGATCATGCTGCTTTGTAATGCAAATACTCACATGTATACATATGTATACTTACGCCATATATTGCAACATAACACATTGCATACGTAGTATGTATGGCGTCACGTTTAATGCAGTATTACCTAATTAACATTGTAAGCTAGCGTATTACATCATCGTAATTGGACGGGCATTTGCATACATTTGCTTAGGGCACCTATGTATGTCAAAAACAATTGTTAACGCAGCGTATTGGAAATCCGCGTTAATAACAGCAATAATAAGCCCAATTAATTTATTTATTATGGCTTTGTTAGCGGTAAATTATTTTATAATGCTGTTTGTTAATTTGGCTTATGGCAGATATCTTTAAACATATTTTAACAATTTAAAAATAACCAGTCCGATCTGCAGTTGTTAGTTCTTTTAGACAATGTAGAATAATGTTCTATACATCCATCGCTCTAACCACTTTTGTAAGTAAAAAAAAAAAAAGTAAAGTTGATTTAGTTTGTATAAATAAAAAACGAGGTGAGGCGAGCAAAAAGGAAGATATCGATACCCGTCCCTGCTACGCTTCTGACTTGCTCGCCTCACCTGGTTTCCTTCAGAAATTAAACTCGTTAACCCTGTACAAAACCAATATTGTTAAGATTGGACAAGGAATAGAAACTAGGAAACTTTTTCCTTTGTATTTTAAAGAAATGTTTCCCACATCTTGTAATCTTCTGGCATACGCCAAATTGGGCAGTTGAGAAAGTTTCCTCTTAGGCAAAATTAAATGGCGAAGCGTCAACTTTCAAGCATATCGATTAATAGAAACCTTCCTCACATGACGCGAAATTTATTAATTTCATTCAACTGGTCTGTCTCCTAGCCTTAGCGAGAAATTTAATTTCATGAATATGAAACGAAGTCTTATTCAAAATTCCACTCTCCACTTCATCTCCTCTTCCCACATTCCAAATAAAATATTATGTTGGGGAAAATAAAAACATCCCCAGCCAGAACAAAAAAAAAAAAACCTTCAACATTTAACAAATTAAGAGACGACCCGGTCCAACGATTAATTCGGCCGTCGGCATAGTTAACAAAGGGCACACATAGATGTGGTCGCACATCACAAAAAAACTGGAGCAGAACGTATTATCGTTTTCTGGGATCGAAGTAAAAAGGGGAAGTATGACGAAATGGAACTTTGGAATTTAATGAATGGCCAAAACAATGCTGCACGGAGAGTTTTTTTTTTAAATTCCGAACAAAGGGAGAAAGAGTTACGTGTGAATGTACACGTGTGCGTTTTACGTCGTACCTTTTTAATTAGATTTTGGGATTTGCAGGAAATGGACGGAACGACATTTGCAGCTATATGAGGAAGCTCCCCCGTTTGAAGCTTGTAGCTGTTGTACGTGAAAATGTCGAAAAAAAAATGTTCGTTCGAAATACAATGGGATCAATTGAATTGAATGGGGATCAGGTTGAGAATGTTCAATATCTGTCAACTCTTCCAAAAGTTATAAAGGCAAAGAAGAATGCGATGGAATGTTTTAAATTTGCTTTGTTTACCAATATCAAACATGATAATAATACAAGTAACAAAAGAACATTAGGCATAAATATGGAAAATTCTTTTATCTCTCGTTTCCAAATACTTCATTATCTCACAGCCGTACAAAATTTAACAACCGCAATGCCATCCTCCCATATGTAAAAGTGAATATCTCCCAAGGTCTGCATTCGAGGCATACATTTCCCGGACGATTCCCACGTTCGATATCTCGACGAAACGACGCAACTTACAACCATGCGCCACAGTTGCAGTTTACTTCCCAGCGCGTGCTTTGTCCGCGGTCCTTAATAGTCCCTTATACCTCTCCTACATTATAGACGCTATCCCTACCAGTTTAAGTGCGATGAGAAGGATGCGGACGACGACAGCCTGTCGGGATAGAAGCACCTCGGGAGCGTATTTCCTGTGGACGTGCTACGAAGGTAATGCAATATGTTGAGGATACGCCGCATGCGAGATGCAAGTTTTATTGCCGGCGCGTCAAATATGGTATCTAGGGCGGTTCGTTGGTGCTATGAGGGGTGCCATCTAGTTGGATACTTTCGTACAAACGCGGAGTTTTAGCGATGGTTTTATGTTGGAAGTTCGAGGTTCGCCAAGGAGATTTTCTTCTTCTGGCGTATCTGTGATTATTCTAGATGTAGTGCGGTGCATAATGCGTCAGTGAAATTTTGCCAATCTCACGCGATTTGTGTAAAATGAGCTCGTGAAGATCTACATAGAATATCTTGCTTCATTGGCGTGATTGCGACAAATATTTTTACACCTCATTTGTCGTACTTCTAGTCCTGATGTAATATTTATGGCTTCGGCGAGTTATCCTATTGGTGAACAGTTTTATGTTGTTAGTGAACATCACCCCAGAGCACAGTTAGTTGGCTGACGGTTGGTCTTCTTCTGGTCGTACTTTTCTAACGTTGGGTATTGATTGGCTCCAGGTTAACAAAATCGGTTAAGCGTTGGTCAACATGTTGAATGTTCCTTAAAAGTCGGTGCACGGCAATAGTAGAAGGTTTGCCCAAAGATCAAGTAAGTAAGCAAGAACGTTGCGGGCCAATGTTCGGCCAAAAGTTCACATGTAATGTGGACATTATTGCCAAGGTCGTGCCAAGTGATCTGTGATCGGGAGCCAATGTTACGCCAACCATCTATGCTACTAAGACAGCTTCTTACAGTTAATGTAAAACTACATATCACTTGTAAGGGTCAGAAACAATAGGTCCGAGATTCAAATCTTGACGTAAATCTTGAAGGATAAAGGATAATTGGTTGCGATACCTAATCTAACACCTGCGACTTAGCAAATAAGATTCTAATGGTGTGATCAGTTATCGAAAGCTTTTCTAATGGCTTGAAAAAAATTGAAAAAAGGCTAGATAGGCCTGTACTTCTGTAATGCTGAAGAGTCCCCATTTTCAGGAATAGGGAATACAGAAGCTATTTTCCAACAAGAGGGAAAGTTACGTGTTATTATTATTCATCTTCGAGAGGTTGGAATAGTATGACTAGCTTAATATTTCAGTATGTTAAAGAACTGGTGTTCTTTGGTATTCTTTCAGCTCTTATTTAGAACAAGGTACTGATTTCACAGCTTTTGAATCGGTTCAGAATTACTTCTGTCTGTTGGAACGATCTTGGGTTGATTCGGAACTAGTTCGGACTAGTATGGTGGTGGTTGAATGGTTTTGGGTGTTCTTGAAAGTGTGAAAATTAGTTGCGAGTTTAATTATTTCACATTCAATTTGAAACATATGAGCCATAGAAATTAGTTAATTTAGTTTTTATCAGTCTCCTCTTATCCAATTTTTTCCTTTCTTATTTGGATTCCAACAAGCCGGAATACGTTTGCTACCGATTAAGAGCTGTTCATGGCTGAAAGCTGGAATCGAAAAAAAAGCTTTTGTTATTCTCGACAGCCATATTAAGTACTTAAAAATATACCGCTCGCTTCATTCCAACAACGAAACGGTTTATAAAGGGAAAAAGAACGTCAAAGAAAACAAACGTTGAAGTGGAAACCATCCGTTAAAAGTATATCTTTCCTTCGTGACATGTTCCATTTTAAACTGTCTTCGCTTTCGCTTTCTAGATTTAAGCGGTGCGCGAAATATAATTACGAGTATTCCATTTCGCCCTCCACCCAAATCCCCCAGAAGCCCCGTTCCCCCAGTTTATATCGTCGCAGCCGTCTCACTTTCGCATTTTGTAAAGAAGTGTCCGTAAACACCTTACAGGGATAATTTAAATTCCAGCGACTTCTAAAGCATCCAAAAAGAACGGAAAGCTTTTATTTTGGGAGAATTCATCTCGCCCCTTTCCAGCGAAAAGGGGGAAAATAAGATCCATTTCGGACGCTTTCATATTTAAACGCGGCTATCATTTACTAAACTAATACGGTGACGTTCTCATAATAAAGCTCGCGTCGGCAAATGATAAAAATGAAACTGAGGACAGAAGGTAAAAAAGAATCTTCTAGAATGGGATGGAGACTTTCGTGATACACTGTCGCGCCATCATCGCGGCAGGGGAGAAATGTAATTATTAAGGGACGGTGGGGTGTGGGTATCGAAATTTGTCAGAATTTTCTTTCGAAATTTCCAGCCGTATTTCAAGCTCAGAGGATTTAATATCGTTCGCGAAATCCTTGCGGTCTCGGTGGGAGATGGCCGAAGGAAAAGAAAGATGATAAAACGCTAATCCTTTAATAATAGTCGGTCATTTGTTATCACGTACGATTGCGTGCCTTTTAACACCTGTTTATGAGGTCGCCGCTAATTATTTTTTCCTCTTTTATATAACTTGGATCCGTAAAACGTGCAAGGAGGGGTAAATAGGGTGAACCAACTCCTCGAGCTTCGAGAATTTTGCCTTTGTAAATGAAGGGTTTTTAAAATGACTTTCCCTTGTTACAAGGTTCCATTGTAGGCACGTTTTTTTAAATTGTACTGAAACCTAGGAGGCACTCCCTTAAATTTATATTTAAATGGAACGTACGGTATATTACTTCGTTTTTGAAAGCAGAGGCAAAACGTTTGTTGTTCTTATGTTAAAAGTTTCAGAATTAATGGTACTGTTAGCAGGCATAGTTTTCGTCTCTGAGTAACTGAAATTCCCTCACTGAAGGGGTGGAGGAGGTCCATACAGAGCATCCTCAACAAGTGAATTTGATGGCTAGTCTGATGAAATAAAACGTAATAGAAAGTAATGCTTTGGCCACATTTTAAGCGTAATGTTGGTGATTATTTGAACGAAATATTTCCTGCGTGCTTGATTGGATGCAGAAAAACAATTGAATGGCCAGTTCGTACTTCAGACCTATCTCCACTTGATTTTTTCTCGTGGGGCCACTTAGAAGAACGAATAACTGAAGAAATCAGCCATATTATGCCACAAGTGATGCAGAATCCAATTGTGTACTTTGCCAAATTGTAAACGGAGCAGAATTTGAATATTTTCCACAGTCATTATTATTATAAGCGAATCATGGCACAGCTGCACAATAGGTAAGCTTCCGCAGTCGTCAATAACACTTGGTTTCCGTGTTGGAACCGCAGATGTTCCATAAGAGTGAGGACGAAACGTCGACCAAATCTACGGTTCCAACCCGGAAATCAAGAGCACAGCGCCCTGTTGTGTTTTAGAATAATCTTTCAATAAACCTTAATAATACTCTAGGATCTTCTTCCTTCAGTTTAGTAAATGCTAAAAATGGTCTAAAAATATTGGTGTCGTGTGCGACTGATGGCATCTCCAGATTCTCCTGTTATACATGACAGATCTTTAAATAAGTGATATTTTAGGGCTACATGACTTGCCAATAATGTAAGGTCCCCTTTAGTAAACGACATCGCTACTACTTTTACTGTCTTGGCGAGCCTGACACGTGTCCCTTTACCTGTTTTTGTCCTGTTCCCAGCACGAGGACTTTTGATTGTTCCCCCCTTTGAAGACAACGTAATTGGTTATTGCGTTCCAATTGCCTTAGATTGTCTGCACATTCGTGTATGAGCCAGATACGTACGTGTAAGCCTTAATAGCCTTTAGAACTGCCTGATTGTCGCTGAATATATTTGTAGTTGCACCTCGTATCTCTTCCTCAAAATTCTTTATGGCGCACAGATACTGATGTGACGTCCTGTAGGCATTTTTGAGTGGCAGTTAGGCCCTTTAATTCCTATCTTCTTCCAACACTTGCTATTCTCGAGTCATTCCAAGACACCTCTTTCTTTGTAAATGAATTCAGTAAATTACGCTAGTCTGGTTAGAACTGCTTTCCCAAGCATTATGGAGATCCTTGAACAGTCAGTTAATTTTTGTAGCTATTGGTTTTAATTCTATTTGAGGAAATCTACAATGGCTTTTTGACTTGCTTCTGGGTCGCGGTATTCTTCTAGTAGAATATCATTTTCCATCTTCCACCGTCGTTCGTTTGTTCTAACATTTCTATAGGGGTTGCCAAAAGTTCTGAAGCTATTTTTAACTACCTCTGTGAGTGCTGTTCAACATTCCAATTTTCTGCTATAAACTCAGCGGGATGCTTTCAACATGCGCAAGCTTCATATTACAAGAATCTAGAAGCAAAAGATATTATGCCGCAGCGTGTTCCAAATAAGCTTCAGTAAGCTGTTTGTTAAAAAAAAAAAAAAACAAAAAGAAAATTAACGAGGTCATTTTTCTACACTCCTATACTTTGCTTCTTCAAATCAAATGTCAAGAACTGATTCTAAACTTATCGACACGTAATTATCGTCAGCGTCCCTTCCTCGATTTCGCGAGACCTACCGATGATATTATATCGGTGTAAAATTGCTCCAGAAATAAACTTCGCAACGCGGCAAGAATTCATCTTACAAATTCAATTTACCCGAGTAAAAGTAAGTTTACCGGACCTCATACCCTCTTCTTCGTCCCTTTTTTTCTTTCGCTTGTCTTTTGTTTCTTTCTGTAACGCGGACCAAGGCTGGGGATAAAGTTTCGCAGTTCGCGTTAAAGGTCTGGATGCCGTACACACCGAGTTACGTCGAATTAAATAAAGAAGTTTAGGGTTTCCAAGCTTTTTCATTTCATCCAGATTGTTGATGCTTTTTTACACAGACAGACGCATCTCTTGAGGAGAAATTATATCTAAAAGTATTTTTAGAAATTACGGAAAGGTTTCTCCTTTTGCTATCTTGGACATTGTTGAGAATCGGAATTATGTGACGACTAGTTCCGAACTACAAGAGATAGAGTCAAATCAATTTTAAAGCTGTGTTGGAACCGCGTCGTTGTCGTAGCTTCTACCAACGTTTCGTCCTCACGCCTTGGACATTTTCGCGGCAGTTACTGTACACTGAGTGGGGAGTTGTTTATATAGAGCTTGTTACGGGGAGAAACGGAGTATTGTGAAGGTACGCTTCGCTTGGAACAAATTCAAATATCAATCAACTGAAGTCCGTCCTTTCAAAATTTCCCTAAAAAACCAGTGAAATATCTCCAACGTGTTATTTCTTCCTTTTCCTCACGAATACAATATTAACCGTGTTTTCAAAGCCAATAACAAAGGAAGTATACCGCCGTAGCGATTTCATATTTAACGTTAATTATCATATTTCGATGCTGCGGCTCTCACTCAGTCCCTCACTTCCCCATCCCGCCATTCCGATGCCGAACTCGTTATTTTGCTCTCACTAAAACAACGCAATATGTTCCTCACAGTTTCCGTCGCATCGTCTCCTTCGAATTCGCCTTTCTAGCGTGTAATTTTAATGCGCCTCTAATTAAACATCGAAAACATTAAGTCGTTGTTCCCCGAGGGAAACAATTCATAAATTTAATTAACTCTCATTCCCTCGCAAACAGCGACGATAAATTTAGCCTCGAGTGCATCGATTTCCGTCGTTTCTCGAGCTCTCCGTTTAGAAGCACTCGAAACTACAAGCGGAGAGAGACAAGTTGTAAAGCGGCTAAAAAGCGAATGATGTTTTAAGCACTCCGATCGAGTTTGCATTGCGTTTTATTGTTTGGCTCAAATAAGTACAATATTTACTTGTTGGAAATGATGGAGACCGGGGAAATATGTTCGTTCAAGAATTGCGACTTTCTTAGGGATGATTGCGTAAAATATACGCCGTTGCTCATCGAAATTAAATTAAAGGGAATTTATCGATAACTTCGTACTTGATAACTAAGAAATTCTTTGATTGAAGTCTTATTTCGGAAGATCATATTATGTGCAGTAAGCTTGAAGAAACTGACTTCTTGATGAATACATTGAACACAACAATCCTTGTGGGACAACAATGCTGGAATAAGCTTTCTTACAACAAAGGTAAGTGTGCTTGCTAAGACGCAGATCAGTAATAAGAGGCAGACCCAATTTCTGTACACAGTCCACAAGCTCCAAAACTAAGTCGCTAGCATCGGAAAAATCACTTCTTCCTCCAAACAACATCATCGCAGTCTTCCCAAAATCAATATTTAGGCAATGTTCTTGCGAGAACTGAACTAAATTATTTAAATCCTCATTTAAGAGAAAATTAGTCAATTGCGAAGTTTTGAAAGTTAAACGAATAATAAATTTACGCATCGTCGGCGTAAAGATGAAGGCAGTATGAAATTATGCCGAGAGAAACAGAATTGCCAGCAAGGAAGACAGAATTGGAGCAAGTAAATTGTGTTGAAGCCGTGTGAAGAACCTTATAAAATCAAGCAGGTGATCTTACCAGCATCCCAAACATGAAAAATACCATCGGTTATACCAGCCATGATAGTGGCGCAACTAGATCTTGAGCGGAATTCGAATTGACGAAATGGTAGGGCCTTATTGCGATCCAGAAAAATTCTGATTTGGGACAGAATGAGGTTTCCGAAGACCTTAAATATAACAGCAAAAAAGTTTTTGTTGATCTAATAAGTGACCGTCTCTCCAAGAAACAATAACAACAACAATAACAATAACAAAGGTTTTTTGAAATCAACAAAATTACTATCAAGTTGTTTTAACGAACTAAATTCCATTTCCAACCCTCGCATATCTCATTTTCATCTGCGTCGCAGCAATTTTTCATTTTCCTCCACGTATGTATGTATATATGTCAGTAGATGTAGGGTTGCCAATTATAAAGCTTCTGGTAATTAAATTAAATTCTTTCAGTATTCTCTGTAGCTTTTGAAGTTATTTCTACCTTCTGTGTATACATATATACTTCCTATCTGCTCGTTTTCTCGTCAACAACAAGCGGCTAGCTGTTATTGTTCTCTGCATACATTCGACCCGCCAGCGTACGCTCTGCTTTTTCTAAACGAGCTTTCTCCTGTTTTAATTCCATTCGAAAAAACAAAAACAAAGCAATAATAAAGAAAGAGGAGTACGCGTTTCAGGTCCAAACGTACACGGTATACGGCTTTTGTAATATATATGTATAAGTGGGTTCATATTCGCGTTGGTGGGTAGAATCCAACGTGTACTCTGGTACTCATATTGCGCAGTTGGGCGGACGGTTATATAGTCTTGTGCAAATATTATCACCTAAAGTATCTTGCTTTATTGTTGCTTTTGCAGCTTTAGAATTTTGTTGTACCACAGATTACAACATACCTGCATTAATCTTTACTAATCCGAATCAATTAAAAAAAAAGTTCTGTTATCTCCTTTATGCTGAAATATTGCACAAGCTTGCGTTTTTGCACTTGATTGAATGCGGAGTGTTGATTTTAACTGAACTTGGGTAATTTTGTGTTTTTAAGTTGAATTCACGAAAATTGACGATAAATCAATGGGGCACAACATTTTGTAATTTTTTACGTTAATAATAACGAATCCAGATACATAATAGTCAAGTTTTTGGAAATTGTCGTTATACATAAGTTCCTTCAACTTAGACAGATTTCTCTATCTTATTAATAAATGCACCAAGGACTCTACGAATCGTTTGCTTCATTCACTGTACTCGTGCTTTCTATATCTCACGATCACGCTGTAGATCACCTGCATAAACCTTTTGTTTTAAAACACCCTGTAGGAGAAAATCCATCGGTGTAAGATTATGAAATCCTGCAGTAAGATTAACTAGATCTGAAGTGGTTTGTCAACCGCTGCCGTACACTGAGAAAAAGTACTTGCTGATTCAAGGAAGCCTGCTTTGAGTGGAAGAAATAATATTTTTTCAATACCAGCAAAGAAATATTTCTTCTTCACACTAATATCAACAAAATTTGATATTTGAAATAACAAAATTGATATGTTTGAGCCAAGCAATGAAATCATTAAAACAACAAATCTAATTATTTCACTTTTCATGCGTGTAAGCTTTTCTTTTTTTTCCATTCATCATTGTACTTTTCTTTTTCGTTTCTCCACCGTAATATTTTTCTTTTCTGTTAGGCATTATGGCCTGTTAAGCAAACTATGGACATGGAATTGAAACCTTTTCTGATCACTTTCTAAGCGGTTTCCAGAATCTAACCTCGTCTTTACCTGTTGGAAGTATTTATTTTAATTCACTTTATGCGTGCACTTTTCGTAATACAACCTTTAAAGAACAAGCTGATGTTTGCGTCGGGCCCAATTCCTAATATTCTTTTGAGGAGTTGTTTAATTTTTTTTTTCTCATCCTTTGTGTACAATTTTTAATCTAATGTTAAAGAAATGTGCTTTTCAGCTACATTGAAGCTTGCTAGAGATTGTCCTGTTTCTAAAAGGGGAACACGGAATAATATTCGGCAATTATCGATCAGTTTGAATGTTGTCCAATATCTCTAAGATTTTTGAAATGGCTCATTTAGAGTAGCTAAATTAGAAATTCAGAAGAAATTTGTAAAAACAAATAAACACTTCTTCCCAATATTGCGGTTTAAACGCCACACCCTGTATATAAAACAGATCTTAACTTGGTGAACACAAGAAACAAAAATTAATTAAATAAATATAAAATTAATATCCTAATGTTGGTACTAATAATTGTTAATGTCTGCGCAAAATAAATGTATACTTCAAACGAAATAGCTCACCGTTAAGTATATGTACGTAGGTGCTAGCGGGCTGTGCATTGCTGGGGACGCACGAGTAGTTCCCGGAATGCCTCGTGGCGGCGTTGGTAATCGTTAACGTGCTGGTTTTGGCCGCCAGCTCGGTGGTTACATTGATCCCCCGATCTACATCGTAGTTTATCATCCGATTGTTGTGGTACCAGAAAACGTAAGCCGGCGCCTCGGTACTTTGCAGAACTGTGCATTGTAGCCGTAGACCGGATCCGGGCTTCAGATACTTCTCGGATGGTCCCGATATCTCCGCTCTGGCCTCTGTAATATTTCAGAATAATGCAAATAAGATACGCTCATTAATAACAGTAAGAAATAAGCAAAATAGATGTTTTGTTTAAATCAGAATTCAATTTGAATCGGTGCATTTTATTTCATGAATTATGCATTGAATAATTAAGTTGCTGGAATCTAGATTACAGCAAATTAATATTTCTACCTTACCATCTCTTACAGGACGTCTTCCGAATGTTGGTTAGGTAATGGTTCCAATGCGAGCACTGCATGAATAGTATGGAAATAAGTTAATAGATTTAAAAGGACCAATAACATAGCTCAGCTGGATCTGTTCCCTTTGGATTTATTATATGGAGTCACATCAAAGGAATTGTTAAAGAGAAGCTCGCTCAAATACATCGCAAAGCACTTGCTCATTTTCAGAAAATTACAAAGTTCAGTTATTGCGATATCTTCCTGGATTAGGTTAATTAAAAATAATTGACCTATAACCCTCCTTTTACGGCGAGGGGATGATAGCAACAAGGCCACGGAACACTTGCCGCACATAATTTACACTCTGGAGAGGTTCTGGGGTTATAACAAATTCTAAAAGCTTACAAACCCCGTTGGGCCGTCACCACATTAAAAAAAAATACGTCGATGGGCATGAATTGCCAAGTTTTCCGAGACATGCCAAACCTTATTTGAAGTTTTAAACTTGGATTTAACTGTCAGATGAAATTGTATCTAACATAATAGTTCAAAACAAAACCCTCCCGATTATGTTTTTTTATCGTCACATTGCATCAAAAAAAGCATATTTTCACAACATTTTTAAATTAACGAATTGGCGGCAAGAAATAATTGCTACCTCATGCTGAAAATTGTTATCGATACGAAAATTTCAAAGAGCCACAAACAGTCGAGGTGCACCGGTTATATTTTTAATTATCCCATTCTATTGCAGCAGGACGAATCAATAACTAAGTGAAGTACACACAAATCCGGGCATATTCAACAATTTTCTACGCTAACCCAAATGAAATATTAATTTAATATTGCCCAACACATTCGTACGTGTCTTTTTTGTACAGCGGATCCATTACTACTAAAATATCGCAAAACAAATATTTTCCTTCGATATTGTTTTCATTATCAGCGCAGGCTAGAAATTTGATGATAAATTGCGGCCATTATTACCAATATTACGTGTACACCTACTGGAATATAATAGAACGTGACGGAACTTCCGTTTTTCGTAAATCTGGACCGATGCCATTTTAGGGCGCAGCCGATAGGATTCGCGGTATCCGGTAATTAAGGCAGGACATTCATACTATGCGTCCGAGGGTCGAGAAATGTGACCAGGTATCCGGGATAGTTGGGGAATCTGAAATTGTTAGTTACAGTCGCGGTAGGGTGTCTGGAACAAAAGCTGAGGTTAAATTCCTCAGCTTTGCATTTGATATTTTGCATATTATACGGGTTGGTTTTGCCAAACGCCTTCCTTTGGCTAATTCTTGAAAGATGATTAAAATAAATTAAATGCCAAATTTGTCTGTAATTAAAGATACTATTAAGCTAATGAGATATGATTCTTTTAAGCCTTAACAGAGTTCAAATTAATGCGTAGTGATTGGGTAACCTTTTCCGGAATGACGAGTAATTCAATAAAAGCTGTATTTAAAAGTATTTGAGAATTTTGTATCTTTTGAGTAATTCAAAAAATTAAAATAAACGTGCAATAAAACAGCTCTAGTTTCGCCTTATAAAAGTACTCTTCTGCTGGTCCTACGTTGAGTGCCAAGTTATAACGGCGCTGGCGGCGGAGGTTCTTTTTAACATTTCGTAGCGTGCAGTTTTCTCAGGTCGTGTGGTTCTCAAGTGCATGCACCAAAAAATAAAAGAATTGATTTAAGAAATAACAATGTTACAGTTAATGACAACAACCACACAATACACAAAAATAAATTTATTACTAAAAATAGGGCCTCCAAGGATAGAACAAAAGAAAAACAAATTTTATCAAACAACTAAAATTTACAACAAAAGAAAGGTATAATTTAAGTGACTCAGAACACGTTGAAAACAAATAAATATGAATATAAAAGCGAACAAAAGAAAATATGTAACCATCGTGATAATGGGTACGACCCGTTGGCGGGAAATAAACAGCGTATTCTCGCTCCTCTGGTAGCAATGATGGCTCTGGCTCGTGGCTCTTTCGATAGTGGTGACCAGCTCCATTTTGTGCACTTATTAACACACTCAAACTACTATTTAGGTTGTGGTTAACGCTTTAGCTCCATCCTTCACTTAGTGCGCCTTCATATAATTATGGCGCAATACGACCTAATTCTTTATACTTTGCGTTCGTGGCTTTTTCGCCCGAATGAAACACCAGTAATAAATTCCATCACGATATTAACGGGATTTCTTACTCTTTATTCTATTTTTTTTTGGGAATTTGAGGTTTGGTACAGCCAACCACAAATAGTCACACGCCCTAGCGCCTTAGAGGCTGGAAAAAGATGCTCGGATGGATGACATCATCTTATCCCTAAAGTAACGTTAACGTAACGTATTTTTTGAAAAAAATGCTAACGGATCATTTCAATGAAAGTCATCGCGTAAAAATTTTAATTCTTCTTGGATGCGGCGATAACATCAGCCAATCCACAGTGAGTAAAATCGAGAGAAAATTTTGAGAAGCTGGGTATGTGAAACGCAGGCTATCCTAAGAAAATGAAAGAGAATGTGCAGCTTGATATTTTGTTAAGTACCTTATGGTGTACCTCGATCAACGGCAGTAGAAAATTAAGACGATTTTGACTTAGCAAATGGGGATATTTGATTCTAGCAGGAGTACTTCCGCACTTTGCCCGTCTTGTTCGCGTGTTTAAACAACTGCTTTTCTGGGAGGTGAATCGGTAGGCAAAGGCCAAAAGAGTGGCCCTCAGATCTTACGCCCCTTGATTTTTTTCTTATACAAAATATATTTTTCTCTACCTGTATTTTATTGTAACAACCTACCTGTTGAGAGGTTTTTTGGACTGGCCTGTGTTCAGGATTTTTCCCTGTTAGCACGCGAAGGTAATAAGAGAAGCTTTTGCCTGGTTTTGGCAGCTTATCTTCCATCACAAAAGTACTGAGATTTTCAACGAAAGCGTTTGTTTGAGAAAATATGAGAACTTGAAGGCAACAAGTATGAAAGAAATAGACGGTAAAGATTACAAAATGGTTCTTTTGATTCATTGTGAGTGCGATATTGAATTTATTTAAGGAGCACAAGTAGGGGCAATTTTTACAATTAGGGTTTGCGGCTACTTCCTTTTTTTTGGTACTTTAAAGTATTAATCAACGGTGCTTGGAGAGCGTGTACTTGGGATCCTTTCGCATTTCATTTATACAGGTCGATTCTAAATATATGAAACTTTAAGTGCTGATTTCTTGGGTTATTTTGTGCGAATAATGCCTAACTCTAACAGCAACTTGTCTTTCTCCCGCTATTCAATACTTTTGACCAAGGCTATACATGTAAGAAATAAAATTGACAAGGGCAGATTAGAAGCATCTAAAAACGAAGTAGTCAACAATTCGATTTAACCTCTCCAATCCAATCGCTGATATTCCGCGCTCCCAAAGAGCAAAAGCAAAACCGAGCACTACGTCAGAAAGTACTTATCTGCCTTTCCTCCTCTTTTTCTCCGATTCACTCTAATAGCTTTACGGCTTTAAAGGCCGCCATCTCGATAAATCCGCTTCCAATACTTTTTATATAGAAATGCATAAGTAAATAAAAAACGACGAACTTAATCAAGTCGGTGTGGTCCCTAGTAAATAAAATCCAAATAGAAACAAAACGAAAAAAAAGACACCATAAGCCGGGTCGACTGGAACTTAAGCGGTGTCCCGGAAATTCTATGACTTCTAGTTCCTTCTAGCGTCATCTCGCGGTACTGGAATCGATTGGAATGGGAAGGTTAAGAGAACACGGGAGTAAGGGGTGAGTGTCGAACGATAGGACCCTTGCGATCGCGAGAATTTCGCGCCGTCGAATTAATTTCCTCCCCAAGACGAAGTGCTGAAAACCGGAAACTGAGCAATCGAAGTTTTCCTCGTAAGATTGGGAGGTTCAAACTGGTGCCGGAGTGGGGAAAGGTCACTTTAATGGGAATATGAAAGAAATAAAACAGCTCGAAAGCTTATGTTAAGACGGCGCTACAAGCTGCTAAGAACGTGCTTAATACTGAGGCTCGTTTAACAAACAAGCCTCGGTATGAAGGACTCAGCACGACTTCCCCACCACTTGCCGATGCTTAGTCGCTCTCACTTGAATTACGACTTGCTTATTTAAGAACAACCTTGACATTTTCCTACGATTTTATAAAAACACAAAGCGACACACTGAAAACAAAGCGGAAGCTCTGATAGCGAGTTGATTATTATTTAGGAGCTAAACAAAAATTTATGAGTCCCCTACACCATACAAAACTTTCCATTGCAAAATGTATCAGCCCTTAACACTAAATCCTTGCCGTGTTTCCGCACAAAATCCCTAAAATCCTTAAAGGATAGCTCGAACGGATCCACCAGCCAGCACATCTCCAACAGTAAGTTAGAGTTTACGAGAATGAAACGTAACTTTTAGTTTCGTCGCAATGTTCAGTAAATTTCAGACTCTTAACGTGGTGGTGGGGGGCTTTTTATGTGTTTGTCGTATAGTTCGCGTTCCCATACGGATACAACAGCATCGCGCTAGCGCGTTTAAGATAGCGGAACGGTGAAAGCTTTGAAACGGATACAAATTGGTCTCTAAGTTAATTTACAGCCGAGGCAAGACAACCGCTTTAGCTTCGGCGGATTTACTGCACTTTGAAATTTAGCGTCGGATGTCGGACGGGGTACGGTGGATAGCGGTCGCCGGGGTAATTAGTGAACGGATGCATTGACTTTTAGATTAGATGCTCGACTACAAGAGTTAATCCATTCTACATTGCCACCCCGTGTCACACCCTAGTTTTTCGAGATATACTTGCGAAAGGTTAATGATTGTATTACGATTACGTAAAGGTAACGTTTTAGGTTTTTTTCGCAATTAAGGAATTAACAGAAAATTAATAAAAAATTAATATTTGTGCCTTGTATCTAACAGCATAGACTAGTTACAGGGCGATACAGGCGCTAGTGACTATTAGTAACCTTCTACGCAACCTGTTAATTAAAAATATTCGCAGTTACCATCTTAGCCTAGTTCTGAAAATTTGTAACGGGCAATCTATTGAATAGAAAAGCTATTTTCTGTTGAGCATGTAACAGGACCGGAGTTTGGACGATCAGAAGAGCGGCATGAACATCAATTTACGGAAGATGTAGCAGAAAATGAAGAAGATGAAGAAGGCGAAGTTGATGGAAAAATAATTCATAACTTTAGATGCTAAATAAGAAATTGGACACCAAACGTTTAAAGCAGGACAGTGGTGGAAACGGTTGGTAAGCAATAATTTAAGAAAATCCACCATTTTCACACTACATCGTGTTAAAGCTGTGAGAATCGTTTACATGTGCAGTTTTCCAAGGCGCTCCCTTAGCATCTCGTGATAAGCAGTCCAAGAACTGCTCGAGGGAGGGCTTGGGGAGAACAGTACCCGATTTATGCCGCTGGTTTCGAAACTTCAAGCATGTGTTTCTTGGCACTAAAGGGCGCCAGGCTCATTATATCGAATATTCTGAAGAAACATGTCCGTGAGAAGTGTTTTCCTCTCTTTGTATTGCTTCCACCGTAAATGATTCCATTAATAGCATGAGGAAGCTATTTCAGCATTACTTTTTAGTTATCCCTTTTCGATTTTTTAATTTTTTTGGGTTTTTCCAAGTATACTTATCGATACGTCCAAGACCTTTGACCTCGTAAACCACGACGGTTGCATGGGAAAACCCTGTATTTTGGGACACAGTGTAATAATTCTACATTATTTTATTAATGTTCTTAACACATGATTACTTGAAAAGCAGGATTTAATTTTGCGTCCCAGCTCTTAGTTGCCAAAATTCCCTTTTTAATTTGTTTATTTATTGCAATTTAAAGCATTTTGTCTCAACCTTTAGATCTAAGATATGAGCAGGTCCTCATTGAACCAATCATCCGTTAAAGTCTTACAATAAACTCTTCCACGGAGTCCTTGTAAAATTGAATTCAATTATCAGACGGATAAACATAGGTACACTGCACCTCCTTGAAGCAACAGATTTCGCAACATCTCTAATTCGCGGAATTAATAATTAAGTACGCCATCAAATTCGCAAACTACCTAGCGAACCACGTTTGCGCTTCTGGAAGCACAAACCCAAAGCGTCTTGTGTGCTTTGTATCGGCTACATTACAATCAATCCCGAGGTAAATTAGATTAGAGCTCCTATCCCGCCTTATTGTGATCCGAAATAAGACGCCGTACTATGGATCAAACCCTGCTCGCAATCTGTAGTATAGGATTCAGTAATTTGATAATTTACACGTTGTAGTGTGGGCGGAGATAGAGGTAAGAACGGTCGTTATGTAGAAGGAATTGTATGGGGTATTGTTTGGATCCTGTAACGCCGCCAAATTCACGGAGTGGTTCGATATACTTCACGAGATTTTAACCTAAAGAGGATACCTTCATTGATGGAGTATAGCAACCGTTACATTGTTAGCAAACGTTCGTTGTGCGGTACAATTCTAGTTAACGACAAGTTTGAAGTTGGTGGATATTGTCTCTCTGCAAATAACATTCAAATCGCTATTGTTCCTTTATTTTAAGGATACGGGATTGTTAATTAATTAAAGATTGATGTGGTTCCTCGTAAAAGTAAAGTAATGGTTTTTTTTTGTGAACCCTAGTTACAGGTTCATACTTGTAGAGTACTATTTTAAGATTTTAACCACTCAGATGTAGTGGATAAAAAAGCAATTGGTCTGAAGGATGGCGCAAAGCCGTCTAGAAACTCTCGAGAAGGTACTATTAGCAGTAGCTAAAGACAAATGGCGTACAATTTTTATGTACTGAAACGTGCTCGTGCACTGCGAAGTATATACTTAAATGTAGGTTGCATACGGGGATGATTGTCCTCCAAAGTTGACTGTTTGCGAAGGCTCAAACTTGTTTAAACATGGTTGATAATCATACCCGTCCAGGTCGGTGTTTTGTCCTGGAGGATGCAAGATTAAAGAAGCGACAATTAACAGTTTCATACTTTCAGAAATCTCGGTTTTTCAGAATTCTTCAAGAATATCATGAAATGGCAAAAGTTAGTAGAAGGTGGATTCCATAAATGCTTTCACAATTCCAAATCCGTGACCGGATGTAGACCTCTGAACAATTTTTGGCGCTTTGTGGAAACGAAGTAGATATAATTATCAACCAACTTGTCACCGAAGATGAAAGACTTTGACCCTGAGTGGGTGGAATATTAAGTGCTCTGTCCTTCTCAAGAAATTTCAATCCAGCTTTTCTGCGGGAAGAATAATGGCAACAATTTCTTGGGCTTGTCAAGGAATTTTATTGATTAATTATCCAAATAAGGGCAGTGCAATAATAGAAGAATATTATGCAAGCTTAATGCATCGCCGCAAAGATTCTATTTAAAGTGAAAAGGTGCTCAAAGCTGGCGCAATGTGTCCTGTTGCTCCAATTCAAAAGTCAAGAATTTCAAAAGCTGCTATTACTGAGTGTGGCTTAATAGAAATTCACAATTCACCTGAGCGCTTACTTTTTGTCTGCCAAATTAAAAGAAAAATCCTGAAAGGAACTAAATTGATGGACGATAACTTATAGCGGCGGTTGAAAGAAATTTTTCAGGCAAACCAAAGGAATTTTTGAAACGACGTAATACTTGTATCCAAAAGTAAAGGACCTGTATTGAAAACTAAAATGTATATTGATGTTCTAATTTTTCTTTTCCGTGTCTAGTCCGGGAATATGAAGACGATATAATAGCAAAATATGCCATATATGATAGCAACACTTTATTTTAAATCCAGCTATGATTCGTGTCAGAACAACAACATATTTTGTTGGATTAAATAAACGTATTATTGAATTAAAATAGAGGGGTGTAATACCTCTTAGTCAGCTGCTGTCAACTTCTAACTTTTATTTTTTTTTTTAACTTAATTATCTTTATTAACTTTATTAACTTAAACAGCTTGGACTTGAAAAAGGAGCTATGTGGGAGATGAAAATTATGCAGTTACTTGTATAGCATCCTAAAAAGAGTTCTTGTGAAACAATCTGCGATATTTTGAACGAAGCTCAAAGATCAATTATTTGAAAGGATCCATGTTGCTTTTTTCTCAAGAACGAATTACCAAATTTCGCGAAGATCTTAGATGTTTGCGATATCATTCCTAAATACAGAATCTTAACCAAGCTAACGCTATGGGAAGTTTTAAAGGAATTAGGCTTTAAGTGAAAGAAATGAATATGTAACAGTACTCAGCGGGAAAATATGGCTTTATGGAAACGCCGATTTGAGCTACATTAAAGAGTTCCAAGCCAAAGGTGGAAAGATATACCGCACTGTATGACTTGTAGGTATACTGGACCATACATGGAAAAGTACATTCTAATTTTCTTCTATTTTCTGAATCGAACGAGAACAAATAATCTTTTGATTTGAAATTGGTGACTAAATGAATCTCAGAAGTTCCTTTAATTGAATCTAGTGACTGATTTCGTGTATTTAAAGTGTACGTACATCTTCAGGTCAGACTAAAATAGAAAAGTACAGGTTTAACCTAAAACTGAAGAAATACTGTGCGTTGAATTAGATAAGGAATGTCCACTACATTCAAATAATATTTCAAAAGTTAAGAAATAATTTGTTGACCACGGACAACAATCCGAGAAAATAGACCATTTAATGAACACCGATCGCCAAGATCTACATAATTACTGAGCTCAGTCTATGAAAAGAAAATAGAGCCTCATTATTTCCGTGCGTTTTCTGAAGTGCTCAGTATAAGATTTTTCTTAGTTAAATGTAAAAATTGCAATAAATCAGAAAGAGAAATCCGAAGCTGAAGGCTGAAGACAACAGGTGTATTCTTTGAGCCTGATTTTAATAGGATGAAGCGTTTTAAAGCCTAAGCTAATGCTGGTTTTAAGGATACATCCTGTATGATATGGGTCCAATGAACGGAACGGATCTAAAGAGCTTTGCCTCTAAGTCCGAAGGTGATGAGAGAAAAAAAAACTGTAAATATTATT
This sequence comes from Oryctes borbonicus, assembly GCA_902654985.2. NCBI lineage: Eukaryota > Metazoa > Arthropoda > Insecta > Coleoptera > Scarabaeidae > Oryctes > Oryctes borbonicus. The sequence continues at coordinate 7,880,806 of LR736869.1, read as the reverse complement.
AAAATATATTTATTTCCACATTCTACATACTTTCATCTACTTTTCTACACAATTTCCATTTCTGTCTACCGTTCAACAAGTTTTTGGATTCCGATGTTTTAGAAATCTCCCGTCTCTGAGGAAGCCCAACCCATGGTTGCAGTTTTCACTTCTTCGTCATCGTCGAACCGCTGACCACCTTTATGTACCGAAATAAATGAAAATCACTGGGTGCAAGGTCTAGACCGTAAGGTGGACGAATCCAATTGTTGCCATCCAAAGGACCTGATTAGAGCTTGTATTTGTGCTGAAACATGCGGCCTTGCATTGTCATGGAGCAAGATCACACCGGGGGACAGTGAGCTACGCCGTACAGTCTCACGATACGCATTAGAAGTGGTTTCTGCGCCTTTCCCAATAAAATCCATCAACAAATTCCCTTTCTTATCCTAAAATCCAGTCGCCTTAATCTTTCGTGCTGAAAGTGTCTGTTTGGCTTTCACTTTGGTCCATTCCATTGACTGTTGCTTGGACTCAGGACCCATGTGAGACACCCAGGTTTCATCTGCTAAAAGCACAGCCTAACCTTTTCGTTTCGTAATCGCCAGAATCGGTGGGCCTTGGAACCCGACAACATAATTTTCAATATTTTAATTTATCCGAAACAATGGTGTAACAGAAGCAGTAAAGAAAGCATTATCATCGTAATGTCCTTAGCTCGATGATGGGCAATTGTGGCTAAAAGCCATTTAATAAAAAAGCAGTTTAATTGCTACTGTCACCGCCGTCTACCTAATAATATTATGTAGATCGTTTATTGATTAAAGCTCACGTCGTATTACATTAAAAATATAATTATAAATAATAATAATAATAATAAAGTATTCAACAAAACAACAAAAATATAGGGACGTTGATCAAAAGATTGTAGAGAAACATCGTAACTGGTACCTATATTATCCTGCTTAATTTAGGATATTCTATACATTGCTCCTTACGTCAGTTTCATGTAGCCACAATCCGGTGGTTGTAGACTTTGCATCCAATCCTAAACAACCATTATCCGTAACAACTCATACTGAATTCGCAGGAGTATATTTTATACCCCGGTTCTAGTTATAGTTACAAGAGGCCGTATTCACATAGATGTATACACGCTCGGGAGAGCAGTGGGGCTGTTTAAGTGGAACAAGCAATAATTTAGCAGGACCGTTTGTATGTACATATTATACGGTTCCCAAGGCGGACTCTCTTAGAAAATATATTCCAGAGTAAACCCTCCAGAGCTGTAATGTGTAATCTAAGAATATTGTACTAAATGAACGTAGAGTTAATAACGATGCAAAAATTCAATTATATCAAGGAAAAAAACTTACCGACGACGTTTAGCTCTATAAAGATGCTGGTCGGCGGGTGGGAGGAGACCTGGCACTCGTAAAGACCTGCGTCCCTCTTCTGCACGTATTTAATCTGGAGGGTCCAATCCTGAAAGAATGATAACATCTTTTTGAGGTTATATTGCCAGTCAACTACGATATGAGGAAGTAAAAAATTTTTAATAACATTTTGGGGTCTGAACAGGTTTAGCGACAGAGGGAGATCGGTGCCGCTCTGATCCAGTAAAAATTTTAGGGGACGTCGGTGTCCGCTATAACCCAGCAGAATGCTAGTAACAAGCAAACAAATGTTATATTCTTATGTTGGTGTGCTTGTTTGTGAAATATCTAAAAAAATGAGTGACCATTCAAAACGCATTATAAAATTAGCATTAGCTAAAAATAAACAGCAACGATATAAAGGCAAATTTTCTACTTCACCTGCGCTTATATAAAAGTATTTATTGTAAGATATTTTCGCAGATGATGATTCTTCAAGTGAGTTTTTTACGACAAATTCCGGTGATGGTCCAGCGTTCGCCCGCCTGGTAACTCTGCGAGCTATTGCGATGACTCAAATTTTGATGTTTATGAGGATCGTAAAGATAAGAGATAAGTTTACGTTTCAACAAGATGAAAATGATCCCGGACTATCTCGCTCTTAGGCAATAAAGCGTTGTAGCCCACCTTGTCCTTTTACAAACAAGCGTTCTAAGGTGATGGAGACTGAAAATATCTTTATTTTCAGTCCACGCAGAATTTCAGGAACTCGAATACGAAAGTGACGATACGTATCAGACGGCTCTTAGTTGAAAAAAATTACGTAAAAATCATTGGTACCTTGCTTTCAATAAAACAATAACGAAATCAGCATCCTTTATCAAAAAAGTCCATGTCAATACATTTCCACCATTCCTAGAATAAAGCAGGAAAAGTAAATAAAGTATATATCTTTATATCCAATTGGATGCACCAATACAAATTATTTCGACGGATAGATGGGCGTTGTTTGAATTATTGGTGTTGTAATTGGTTGTTGACGATCACTTTTATGTTTATAAAAACATCACAGCCAATGGTGTATTCAACGTATTTATGCGAAACCCTTTTTTTACGTGTTGCAAAGCAAAAAATGCAGTGCCATGTTACCGGAGAGGAGTGACGAAAAGTAGAAATGGTCGGGATTTCTTTGCCATTGGCTCTTATCTGTGAATAAGAACTTTAAGCTTTAGAATCATGGCGGTGCGTAATGTCTAACACAAATTACAGTTATTTGAACTTGATTTTAACTTGTTTGTTGTTCAATCAAAGGTTCCTTGCAGAATACGTTAAAATAACATGTGCTATGATATAAAATCTAATCTGATGATAATTTGCCCGAAGAAGGTCGTGTATTGATCGAATTAAATAATTAAAAAAAGGAAAACGAGGAAGTGCTTATTTAAAAAAAAATGCAATTCTTCATGAGTTGTACACACAGCTTCTTCAGACACGAACAAATTGAATTAGAACAAAATTAAATGTGTGATGTGAGTGATATATGCCATTAGGTTAGCCTTCTTCACTAAAAACGATTTAATTAATTAATCCGTGCGTTGACACGCTGTATTTGAAACTTTCCACAAGAATGTAAGTTTCCATAGTAGATGACGCACCCGAAAAGTTTTTAAAACGTTCATGAGTTGATGATAATGCGTTGTAATGTTTTTTTATAAGATTTCTTTGGCTAACAACCATCAGCCACAGCACTAACTAGAGGTATGCCATATCTATCCTCAGATGCTCGTTCTCTTGCATTTCCGGATTCTTCTTGGCTGGCTTTTTCCATTGAAGTATATTTTGCTTTATGCCAACCATCGCTAATGTTTTCGTGATATTTTGCCTACGTTTGGTGAGTCATAAAAGAAATACTGGCTGTCTCAAATAGTTCTTAACTATTAGAATTATCACATTTATTGAGTTTTAAATTTAATTATTCAAACCTTTGCTCTCGCTGCATATTTTAAAATTTCAAATCAACATCCACAAACCTTATTGTGGCTCAATTTGTTCTAAAAATTCTTTTACCAATAACGTATGCAGAAGAAATCTAAAAATTAACGTAAAGCAAGTACAATTAAGAGTCTTATAATGTTTTTTCTACTTACAGTCTCAGCTATGTTAACAAAGGAAGATGGGAAGTCTTAGGCTACATTGTTTCCAGAATTGATTGATCTTAAGTCAATAACAATCTTCTATTAAATTTTCGGTTTAAATTAAGACCTAAGCTTATGTTACATTTTAAAAATGTAGGATGAATATAAATGATAATCAGAATAATAATGCGGCTGAGGTTAAACCTAACGAACAAAATTTTCAGAGCTTGAACTGCATGATTTATTAGTACAGATGACCAAGGCAAGTGAAATTATTACTTTTTTGCAGCGACTAAACAAACTCGTGTCTCTTCGTCTCATGAGAATGGGTTCGTATTGCCTACTGGTTTCCCCGAGAATCGACAAAATGTAAGTCTGAGTCGCTGCAAAAAAATAAAAATTTCACCTGCCTTTGTCATCTCTATTTATTAGCCTCCAGAATGCCTCCACGAGGTAATTACTAAAAGTACGAAGAAATATTGCGAGGTGGCATAAATGTCGAATAATATTGCACGCTAAAGACGACAGAACCTAACCTAACCGAAGCAGTGGTAGACTTCGGTATAGTTGATACAATAGTTGAACAAAGCAACCCAGTTCGTCCCGAGAAACGAAATTATTTGCAATAAGGCGCCTATATAAACAAGGGAGCCAACCGACTGGACAGGAATTATGCTGCGATAAGGAGTATACATAGACCATGAGTGTTTCCGCAGAAAAAGCGAGAGACCATAATAAGTCATTGGCAGTTTCAACAAAAATTGTTCTTAATTTTTCTAAAGAACTTTTGTGTTAGAAAGGAAAAACTGCAGCCCAGAGAAACGAAAGAGGGAAAAGCATCCTCAAATAACATGATAAGCGAGAGTGTTAATCTTATTTACTCCTCACACTGACGGGACGGTACAACTCCAACGCCATGGAGTGAAATTACAATATCTAAAGCTACTATTGATTATAACAAAGATAAAAGCTCAATCGACGTTTCAAATCGAATTTCTAGCTACAATATCGCTTCGAGACGAACGACAAGGTACGAAAACTGGCCGCTGAGGTACTTCCGGGAACTTCCATGGTCAATGTACACTTTCTTTACAAGGAAATAAAATGAGGAAATGAAAAGAGGATGCATGCATTACTGATTTTTTGATGCGTGTTACCCACACGACGTCTTCGCTCATATGTGTTCTCTAAATTGGATTGTAAAGCTAGAGAAAACAGGAAATATTACAATGGGAGTTACAAAAAAACAGCAAGATTTACTTGAGAAAAGTAAGATCAAAGAAGTAATTACATTTTGCTCGAATATGACGGACATCAGCGATTTTGTATGGTATGTTTCAATATGAAATAAGCTCCTTAAAAGGAAAATCCCGGGAGATAAGTAGTCGAACAGACACCGGTGATCTTCACGACGCTTCACCGGTTAAATATGAATTTTGGATTTCTTTTAGAAGAACTAGCTTTGTTTTAACATTTTTCTAATGCAAGTTGAACTGCTTCAAGTTTTGGAATAAATTCTATGCATCGAAAGTTTCGGTGATTTTCCTTAAACTTACTCAAAAATCGTTCAAACTAAATTACCCAAGCTCCAACGCCAAGTAAGCAAAATCCGAAAAACTAAAGCTTCATTAAAGATAATACCGAAACATTACTTCGGGGATAATATTCATGAGGATTACCCCTGGACGGGATGATTATCTAAGCGGGAGGTTCTGGAACGGGACCAGTGAAAGGGCAAAGCTATGCCGCAGCACGCCCCGAACTTATCTGCTATTTGTGCAGCCCTTCCGTTTTGGCAGCGATTCCAAATTTCAATTAGCTACGCCTGGTAATAAAAACAATTACAAGCCGACGAAACAAAAAAAGGAAAAACACAACACGGAACCATCCTGAAAGACCACTCGTTATTTTTACTAGTTTATTCTTACTGAAAGATACTTTTTTAAAGGCCTACGTGGGGTCTAGATTCGCTTACATTAGAAACGGTGAATCCAAGGGTTTTATTGTTGGTAATAAAGCCGCAATAATTAAAAATTTTATTGTCTTATGCTGTTAAGTTTTATATTTCTGCAAAGCTTAAATGTAAACCAGTCGTAAACTATGTGTTTCACTTAACCAGCATATTTTTGTCATGCAAAATTAGCGAAAAGGGTTAGTTTACTTTATTGATAAAGTATTTAGGTGAAATTTTATTGTTGGAAACCTTATTTAGATACTGCATAGTGTAACCGCGATTTGCTTTAAAGCTGGCATTTACAGAATCCGTTATTTCTCCGGGAATAGATACGGTAACTCCCCCGGGAACTGGCCTAAAAGGGCGTAAAGCACAGGAATTAATCCGCTTCCAAATTGCTAACGAGATGTGCGTGATACTGCTTTAAATTCGTATGACACGTTTTCTTCAAAAAACCTTTCCTTTAAATGTGAAGAGATTGGTTTATGAATCAAGTGCAACGCTATCAAATCTACAAGAGTTAATTAAATGCAGAAGGCACCTTAGAACGTACGGAAAGTTGTCTAGCGATGACATGGATGGAGCTCCTGGTTGGCTTTTTATTTGATAAATGAGTTCCCAACAAGGATTGTGAAACCTGATAAATATCCTAGATGGTTGTTGTATTCTACCAGATGGTTATTGAAAAAAAAACAAGCTGTATAAGAAATGGAAAATTTATTCCAACGAGTTGGATTATGCAAGCTTTACTATTTTGCCTTGTCGCGCCAAATACTCAATTAAACAAAATTTTAACAAATGTATTAAAATGATTGAAAGTAATTTAGCTTGTCATCCTGATCGGCTCTGGTCTTTTGTGATGTGCCGTCGTGGGTGTTCCGCTTAATTTCGTATTTAATTCGTATTAAATTTGATTTTTATTTTTATTTAAGCTTGATACGAAATTAAAGTAAGCTTCACCTTTGCTCAGGTTTATCTAAAGAATTAATAAACCTGAGCAAAGGTCTTTGATGAACGGAGAGGAAACTTACTTTAATTTCGTATCAAGCTTAAATAAAAATAAAAATCAAACTTAATACGAATTAAATGCGAAATTAAGCGGAACACCTACGTCGGGATATCACAAAAGACCAGACATTACCAATATTCTGGTCTACATATTCGTTTAAATTCACTTCTGAGCTTACATTAGAAGTTTAACATTGTCCGTAATCCAAAGGGCATGGCGCTTTGGCGCAGTGAAAGTTTAAGTACAAGAATTTGTTTAGTGAAGGAACCAGTTTTCTCATTTATGTAAGACATATAAATAATATTTTCCAGGTAAAGAGACCTTAGTTTTTACACGTAATTGCAGGTGGGCTCACATTTAAATAATAATAAACGTCTGTACATATATTCTCTAAATAATTATCGCCAGTTGTAGTAAAAAAGAGATAAAAACATCTCAGCCGCATTCACTTCGAAATGAACTGAAGTCGTCCATCAACGGAGACGCGAAGCCCAGCAAGTAAAATCCTTACAACAGTAAGAATAAGATGGGCCTTAAAGATCACAAATCGCCTGAAGGAGATAGCGTCCTTCCTATGCTATTGCAGAAATTGCACTAATTACCAGTACATGGAAGAAACACAGGTATAAAGTGCCTTAATGGAACAGGAAACTATTGCAAACTAAGGCTAGAAGGCCGTTTAACAAAGCGAAAAACTCAATGCCCGTATAATTCCGAAATAGGAAAGCCATGAGAAGAACTCGGCGGAGCTTCCGCGAGAGCAGCAACAACCCATCTACGAAAGTCCTCGCCGAAAAACATGTAAATGAGCTCGGGCACTTTTAGGAAATTGGTGGCAGCTTTGCAGAAAATTTAATGTTAAATACTAATTTTCCTAGCATGTTCGTAAGCTTATACAAAGCCAGCTACATCTTCGATTACATACCAATGTGATGCAGAGACGTAGATGTGATAATTATATCTAAAGGAAGGCGATCATTATCATTAGAATAATTTAAAAATTAATTATGACAAAATAAAATTGTACTAGCAGTCGAAAATTGGAAAATTGCTCGATAGTGTTAAAAAAGCACCTTTTTCCTTTGCTATTTCCCATGCGTACCATCTTTTAATGGCAAGCAAATGGTCATATTGACCACTCAATACAATACATACCGTTAATGATACGCAAAGACAACCACACCGGCGCCTCCGCCAAAATACCAAATTTCATTTTCCGGTTAAAATGGGTAATCGCAGGCGTTAGAAGTTATCTGGTTACGACAATCATTACCGTATTACTTTAAAACTCGTAAAGATTCGCCCGTTTTCTTCTTTTAATTTAATTAATCGCCACCCTCTCTATAGGTAAAAAAAAAATAATAATAAAGGATCCAGCCTTACGCAGGTTGAGTGCCTCACAATAGCAAGATGGGAAAGAAATCGCAGTCGTCTGGCTGATGTAATTAAATTTTCATTCGGGGAACGCGACAGAAAAGAATTCATTTCGCCGAATAGAACAAACGGACAAAGAGACGAGACGATGAGAGGATTTTTATCGTTTGAGTTTTTAATTTCTCAATTTTCAGTACGCGTTTAGTTGGAAAGCTCTGCATTGAGGGGGTTAAATGTATTTGTTAGCGCATTGTTCGTTTTAGAGATGTACGACCCTTTGTCGAATGTGTAGTAGACATTTTGAAAGCACGCAAGCTATTAAACTTCGAAGGGAAATAGGTAAGGCGTATGTTTAAATTTGAATGTGTTAATGAGATCTGATGTAATTTTTTTATAGGGTTGTTAACAAGGAAATAAAAACAATTGTTTTTTGTTTAAATAAATCGATTTTTGTAAAGCACTCTTAATCTAAAAAAAAAAACCTTTCCAAACATCAATACAACGTAAGCAAGATAATTTTTTATTCCCACTTTTTGTGTCTTTCCTATTTTCTCAGCTCATTCCAAATGAGAAAGCGCGATTTGTCAGAACCAGTGACCGTGAAAGGTCTAGAATAAATTCCATCCGTTGTACACGAAAAATCGTCACAACCCTCCTACGAAACCCACAGTCCGAACAGCCCGAGGTACTGAATATTATGAACGCCTTACAAGGAAATTCTAAGGGATAACGTAGATTCTAGTTGGCTGCTCTCGCTTCTGGCTTTCGCGAACGCCTCGTCCGGTAAACTTTATGTCCCTCTTTGTAGAATAGGTATCGAATTGAATAAATTAAAGAATAGAAAATAAAGATGCAATAATAAACAAAGGAATCTCTAATGAAAGCAGACTTCGGGCCGTAGCTAACTCGGGAAAAACTTAAAAAAAATTATTTTAACTGGCTTACCTTGCCTTGCCTGGTCAGTTCGTTGGGATACTGATAAAATTATACACCTTAAATGTGAAGTTGTTGGGAAGAAGAAGAGCATGATTCTCTGTTTATCAAGAGATAATGATAAATAACACCTACTGAACCAGTGATTTTTTTTAGGGTGGAATTAAGTAACGAATATATTTTTATTAATTTTTTATTAAGTCAATTTTTATATTGTTGTCCATAAATTCGTCTTAATTTAATAATGTTCAAATTTTCTAACGTTAAAACGCCGGTTGTTCTACAATAAGAAAGAATAATACAGCTTCTACCTCAAGATTATTCCCATTTATTTCACAAATTATCACCCTATCATCTAGCGTCTATTTCATCGACCAGTATCTCTGTAAAAATGCATGTTTCTATTATTTTTTTATATCACTTCATCAGGTCACTGGGTGCAATTGTCTGTTTTTTTTTTCCAAACCAATGTTGTCGTATAATGTACTTTTTCTGTTGTAGATGATTCTCTATCCTTCTCTTTCCCAATTAAAATTTCAATACTCATCGTGGCATCAATTCGACTGTGACAAGATATCGCCCCTTGATTCCGTTGCACACGACTTTTTATGGAACCGATGTAGCGTCTGCTTTGTATCGGCAATAATGATCCAGTTGCAAGGGTTCTCCGCAAGTTTATTTTTAGTTCTTTCTATATTTCTTGCAGTGGCGGATCGTAGTCATTATCTTTGTGGGGCTTCGACGATTAACAAGGTAGGAAGGTTGTAAGTAAAAAAAAAACGCTATCAGCAGAAAAGCTAAAGTGTGTAAACTCAAAATAATGAATCTACAAAGAGTTAAAAAGGGAAAAAGATGGCGGATAATGAGGTGCAAGTTGAACATATTAAATCTGAATTAATTGATACTTACCTGGAAGTTTTAGAGACTGCACGCGTCCATTTTACATTAAAGACAATGACGCCATTAAGTCCCTTTCCAAACAAATAAAAGGGATGGTGTAAGGAATACCAATTTATACAGTGTGAATCGGAGTGAAATTCCTGAAGTGAAGTGTGCTACAGACGTAAAAAGACTTCATATGTTCTTATCTTATTAATTAAAAAATTTTAACTAGCGTCCTTGTAAATTTTTCTCTCAGTGTGCGCGTAACTGCAAATAAACCGTTTCTTCTTACGATAGCTCAAGCACCCTCCACTTAAAAAAAAAGAACCCTGGTCTTCTTACGTACATCTTTTAATCAGCATATTCCTTCGTGAGAGCCGAGTGATTCAATTTAACTCAATTTGCTTTCATCGCCTCGTATTTACACCGGCAAAGTCTCTTTGATAACAGACGCGCTCCTCCAGTGTTTGCTTCTTCTTCCCGAGCATTTAATTTAGGAAAGCGCCAAAGTAGACGCCCTTCTTAATCGACCAAAAGCTAAAGGCGGCGTGTTGTTTTCCCTCTGGTAATGACCTACAGCCGCGACTTGTATAGCATCGCAAGAATCCACCCCCCACCCGCAGAATAATATCTGTTGTTCTACGCATGGTGAGCGTGATTGTCATCCCCATCATTGCCTCCATAAAATGCGACATTCGACGCTCTCGCAAGGAGAGGTAACTTCATGGGCGACGATGTGATCAAATCACGAAGGATGGCGCCAGTTACGGTCCTCGCCCGTATTAAGGAAGCTTTCCAGGAAATTCGTTAGATAAGGCCGGGGTCTTTTAGGTAATAATGTCAAGCAAGGTTAGAGGAGATCGGGAAATAGGTGTTTTTCATGAGGAAGACATGCAGATACGTATTTGAGATTTGTTTCTACCAATATTTAGTTGATTAAGAGGAAGTCGTAAAATATTTTGCGGGAAATATGGTGTAATTATTACTTGCAATGCCTTAGAACAGAATCTGCTACAGAGAACTTTCAGTTTGTTCTGGTGAGATCAATTATCCTGCGGTTGGTATTCAAAATGCTAAATCGATGCTTAAAGGTAAAAACATGAAAGAGTGCTTTACATACATATGTTACTTAAACAGACATCGCTTCAGAACGAGCTTTTGAACATTTTACTGTAATACTGGCTGTTGATGGTTGGTTGCTCTTCGAGATGGTCACAAAAAAATAGGCCTCCTCGAATCCCAGTGTACTGTAAGCATAAGACGGCTGGGTTTTGGATTTCTTCCGAGAGGAAGTGCTTCCACTCAACGCTTTTCTGCTTAGACTTCAGCTCAAAATGATGGATCCATATTTCGCTATCTTCTGAAGAATGCTCGTTTTTCCATTAAATGGTATTCTTTCAACTGTTGATTGATTTGAAGCCGAATTACTTTGTGGGTGCCTGTAAGTTCTTTTGGAATCCATCACAGGTTTTTCTATGCTGCAACTTATTCTGCATAATGGACAATTTCAACACTTGCGTGTACATTTTTAAGTATAAGTTCAAGGATAATACGCCTATTGTTCCGAATTAGTGAGACTCCAGAGAAGAAGAACTTCACACTTACACGACCACTTTTAAACTGTTCTGTATGTGTAAACGTTTGAGCGGTTCAAACAGCTTCTCCTGTGTACCGGAAGCCGAATCCGGTAAATAGGGTTTTATCAATTCGAACCTCGATGAGACTGTCTTGTTGAAGCGAAGGTTCTTCAAATGCAGCCACTTTCCCGTAAATACCGCCACCAGCTTGGCCTCCGTTACTGGTTTCCCATTTCCAAGATGGTCGATTAACGCAACTCCATAGCTGTTCCAAAAAGCGGTAACCATCACTTTTCCGGTTGATAAAACAGCCTTCGCCTTTTTTTAGAAACGATTTACTCTTCCCAGTCCACTGTTTCGACTGTCCCAGGCTTTCATCTACAGCAAATAATTGACGCCAAAACTCCGACTGATTTTGCTTATAAACTGCTTCAGCAAGGGTTTGGACATGTTCTAATTAAGCTTGTACGACTACCTTTAAATTCAATTGCCCAAGATTTCACTGTACCAAATAATGGGAGCCCCTGCAAACAGCTACTATCTCGGCTTCAATTTGCGTTGGCGCATTGCTTTTCAGATGCAATATTCGAACAGACACTAACATCGACTAACACAAATAACTGTTAAACAACAACTAAGCGTCCAACACGGCTAAAATTTTCAAAACTATCTTTCAGCCTAAAACCTAAAGCTTTTCAGACTTCGTATTTAGCAAATTTTACTGAAATTTATGTGGTCTTGTCGAAGATGTTTGAATAGACCTAGGCATTTGCCCAACCTAAGATAAAGAAAATATATTAAATATTATCAATAGCGTATTTACCTCTGAGTGTTGCAGATGGATGGCCTGGAACCTTTCGTCACTACTGTAGGTTGTTAATCCCACCGTGAGCAGATGATAATCCTTCCTCCTAATCCAAGACACCTGTAAGTAGAAATTTGGTGTTAAAGTAATAAATTAAGCAACCTATTTGGTTTAAGCAAACTATTTGATTACGTTGTTACGTTTGTGATAGAGCACCAAATGTAGCAAATATTGGACGTATATCGAAAAATATTAATGTGAAATTGGGTGTACCATAAAGATCTATATTGGGTCCTATCCTTTTTCTAATCTTAATTAAGGACTAGAATTTTCCACATTTGTATCATATTTAATTGTATCATTTTAGTCTAAACCTTTTAAAAGCTAGCGGTTCATGTACAACGGCTCTTTTCGGATTTACGCAGGATTTGCTCTAAATCCAACAATAAATTTTTCGTTCGCATGTAAGTATGTCGCTAGGATTTTTTTATAGAACTCCATCGAAGCATCCTGGCATGGTAACCATGTCCTACATTTAAAAATACGCCATTTCTCAAATCCAATTCATCCGCGGTATTAATTTTATTCACATTACGCACGTTATCCTCGATACATTTAACACTTCTACCTTCATAAAACACATCCTCCTCACACTCCGCACGGCCTTCCCGCCAGTAATTAAACATAATATCCCTCGACAAATGACGCGTCATTAATATGGAAATGTGAAAAACCGAACTCCATTCCGCGATCAGTTAAATGAAGCGGATGTGTTTTCGTCCTCTAAACAGGGCATTCGATATGATCGCGTAGGTTTGGTTTGTGACACGGGTTTGCGCTTCCGATGAGTAAACTCACAACCGTAATGATGTAGTTTAATTGGAAATAACGCGGTGTTTTGTTTTTGCGGGCGTTGGTGGCGGCTGCCGTTACAACTGCCGTCGGGGAGGTGGTGAGGGGGCGGGTGGTTTTCCGTCGTAATAAACAAGTTTGAATATAAATTAAATGATAGCGAAGGCGATTTCGCTGTCGACTGTATCGTTTTTGTGCAATTGCCGATAACCACTAACGTCGGTATTCTATTTGTTTTTGTAAAGCGATGCTATCGCTTACATCAGCAACATCCTTCGTTTAAATAATATAATGGACGTTAGTTTTAAAGGTAAACGTGCTAAAAACGGTTTAGTTGATTTGAAAACGTTATTTTGGCTGTAAATTTACCAAAATATTTGCAAAAGTATTTATCGTCCACGCACCGACAGCTAGAGTGGAAAACGAGCAGGCTCTTATGTTGCTTAATTCCACAAGATGAACCAGTAATAGAAACAACAGCTTATTCTAAGGGGAAGAAATATGTTAATAAGTGATAATGGTTGAAAGACGATCAAAAGTCTTTAACTAAATAATATCATACACACAAAATTTCAAATATCATCTAGGTGGCAATGCTGGACCGTTTTGGGGAGTCTTCTTAAGCATAACCTTGCACAATGGCTTTGTAAGAGGCGATGGAGAGATTTCGGCTAGAAATAAAGAGATTGTCTCATCATGAACACGGGATCAAACAAGCAATAATTCTGTATTTCTAAAGCTCGCCATGTCTACTAATTGGAGCGTTTCATTTCTCAAGAAAATTCGATTGAATGAGGTTCAATTATGACCTATCTCTTTGCATAGTGAGGCCCATCACTGAAAATGATGCACCATCCAAGCACGTAATCTTTTTCTGGGTTTTATTGGAAAACTACAACCATTCTTTTAGAAAGATTTTGTTGGTGCCGCTTCTAAGCGAATCTCTTTTGCAGAATTTGGTTGATGAAGTCTATTTCTTGCACTTCAGAAAAAAAACGAAATTTGGAGAAAATAAACGACAAAACTTTTTTATCCTCAAGAAGAACATAGAACGCTAAAGAATAATCTCTTTATTTAAGTTCAGGTCTTGATCTTCTTTAATATCTTTTTTTTTAATACGCATCAGTTTGAACATAATAGAATTAGTTTAACTCAATAGACCAGCGCGCAGCTTCTTTAAAACTGTTAAGCTTTATTCGTTTTGCTTCTATAATTAGTTTCCTTTTCCTTTCATTAACCTTGGTTTAATTACTTCAATATTACACACAAGCTTTAAACAGCCCTTTTAGGCCTACAGCTGTGTAATTTGTTTCTCCTGGTCTCTAATTCTTGCTTTAAATCTCCAATTTGTTACTTGTTCCCCCCTTAAATCACCTGAGATGGCTTCCTTCCGTTTCCTTCTGCGCCTCCCTTTCTTCCTGGCAGGGTTGATCTTTCGTGAATATTGTTCCTCTTGTATTGATTCCAATATCACGTATTACGTCTGCCAAAACCATGTTAAATAGCAGAGTTGACAAAGGAAGGCGACCCTTTCTCATTCCGCTCTTTATTCTAATCTCGGTAGATGTGTTTCCAATTACTTTGATTGCACACCTGCTCCTTTGTAGTGTCATATTTGTTAGTCTTACCAGATTTTCTGGAATCTATAGCTTTACCAGGGCCTTAATTACACTGCTTAAAACAATTAGGGGAATTTTTAGAAAAATGGTAATAAAATAAATCAATAATGAATGTAGCACCTCGCAAATATTTTTATATTTAAGTACAATGTTTTTAAAGAAGAAACCGAACGCATTCACAAGTTTGAACTTGTTTGTGTACATTATAAAGCTCCAGGCCTGTGCATGAGTCAAATCACGTTGCCTTTCCATTATTACTTTCTTACTTTCTTGTTTAAAAACGTTATAGTTGCAATATAAAAATATTTACGTGTCTTATATTATTTTTTTATTTATTTTATTATTATTTTTGTAAATATCCTCTAATTGTTTTGAGCTGTGTACTTCTTTCTTACTCACAGAGTTATATGCTGTTTTGAAAGCCACAAACAGCATGTGTGAAAGTAATACATATTCGTAGCATGTTTTATTCTACTTTTCGTTTCTTCTTTTATTTGATACTTAAATTTTTTTTTTAAAAGCGCACCGGAAATGAGATGGAGGGTCCTTAATTACGGCGTGGAATAACACCCCAAGAATTTCTATTGTTTAACGCCAGAATTTAGTCGGATAGACTCTTATTGTTGCATTGATTAAAATTGTTTTTGTTACATAGCATTTGAAATTGTTAACGACAAATGCGGAACCATTTTCCTTTATTAAATCTCTAACTTGCTCTACATTGAGCTTACTCCGATTCAAATTTTCAAAGCAACGACACCTTTCAAGCTCCCAAACGACAATAAAGAAAAAAAAATCCTCAAATTACATAAAATTTTTAATTGACTAGTCCAATCAAACAAAATCTAAATTTATGCACGCTCTTGATCGTAATTTGCGCACGTTAACATGGCTGACATCGTACAGGCGAATAACTATCCATTCCCGGGCAATATATGCACATCATTTACAGCGGATAATGGCGTTCGTTGATCACATTTGGTTGCGCGCGAAATTGAAAAAAAGCTGATCCGCGCCGAGGCGCGGGTTTCATTGCTGGACATTAATAAAGCCGACACCTACTGCAAATTATTTACACGATCTAAAGCCGCTTTTCAATCATACAGTGTTAGTGTGTGAATGTAATCAACGGTTTTGTTTACATAAACGATGAATTAGCCGATTATTAATGAGTATTTTGTGCTAGAAAATTGTTAAATTATGTTATGGAGGGAGTGTAAGTTAATTAAATTTTTTTATCATGCTTTATTAGTTGGTAAGTATGTTTCATGTTATAAAAATAAAACTGAATGAATTAATCTAACTTATTCAGTGGGCCCAACTAATACAAGCTTTTATATTCCCAGACTGGCGAGCTTTCAATTTTAACATGATTTTGATGATTTCCTGATCTAAATCAGGGTAATACGGTAGCGGAAGAGCGTTTATACATCGCGTAGAAGATTCTATTAAAGTGAAAAGGCGCGGAAAATTGATGCAAGGGGTCTTGTTGCTTCACCATTCCACAAATTAAGATTTTCAAAAGCCGCTGTTGCTGAATAGAAGCTGACCATTCACCTTACCAGTCTGTATCTAGCTCCTTGTAATCATTATTTATTTTCGAATCTCGAAGAAATCAAGAGGCAATGACGAACTTATAGCGGCCGTTGAAGGGAAAGAAATTTAGAAAAAAAAACCTTTCAAATAGGAAATATTCGGAGTTAAGTCCAGCACAACTGAGAATTATACTCAAGTATATGCGGTGCTTTGTTTCCTCTTGCAGATGAAACAAATACGTTTCCTTTTATATAGAACACTCTGTGTATTATTTTGACTTTTACGAGCTTAAATTGCGAAATTCCGTTGTTTATTTTACGTAATTGAATAACAAAACACACACTGTTTTTTATAGCAGCACTCTATCTGTTAGTTGAGGTTTAATTGGAATCGAAATTTTTAACGCTTCGGGCCTGGTATGTGCAATTGAATTGGATGGCCAAAAAGCAGTTACCGCTAAGCGAAGTAGAGTTTTGAGAGGTACGAGATTTTTATCTGAACACTCTGTATTGCGTATGTGCACAAATATAATGAGTATTGAAACACTTCACTATTACCCCTTACCACAAACTCTTCACTGAAACTCTACGCACGTTTCGATAGCTAAGCGATCATCTTCAGCAGCAACATGAGATTCGTAAAATTCCAGAATCTAATTTAAAATGCAGAAAACGTGTGAAAAAAAGTACATCTAATTATGGACATCGACGCAAACTTATTTACTTCTCCAAATCAAACACTCAAAACATGTTCTCGCGATATATCTTCTTCCAATTTTCCTCATCTCCTTGCGCCCTTGTTTGTTTTTCTGTTATTATTCTATTTTCTCGTTTCTTTCCTCAAACCGCATGAAACGTGGCAACCATTTCGTCAATCTGTGCGCTTCTCTTAATAGACGAGACGCTGCCGGAACGGGAAAACAAATAAACCTGGGATCCGAATAACCGCAACGTGATTCGATCAACACATATTCGAAGTTAGCTTTAGGGTCATTAGGTCGCCTTTATACAGTACACGGTTTGTGCCTCTTGCCTTCGCTATATCTATATTGGTCTCAGCTCTTCTGTAACGCAAATGGATGAGTTTTTCGTGCTTCGACTCATGATGTTCCTTTATTTGCTTTTGCTGTTTGAGTTTCACCTAGTTTTTTTTTTTTTTTTTTGAAATGGAGTCGATTGAGATAAATTAATTGTTAAACTTTTATATTAGGAGAAATTTATTAAATCTTTTGAAAATATTTTGCAGACTACTTTCTGCACGTTCATAGGAATCGAATACAGAAAGACTACGAACAACATTAGTCGAAGGTCGCAGTTTCCAAAAACAGTTACTTATTACCTGCTCTAGTTCTCCAATAATCGTTGGTGGATCTTCTGAGCGAAGTACCGACTCATGTTCATAAAGTAAGGTCTTGCTCTATGGCCTATTTCGCGTTTAGCAAAAAGCTCTTAATTCTTGAATTTCTGTCCATAACGCCTTTGGTCCACAATAACTGGATATTCATCGTCGTCCATAACAAAATACTTGTCCATTTTGTGTGTTCCTTCGCTTCTCCAACCTGTTTGAATTCATTCGTGGAATGCGTTCCAATCATCTGAGTTGTCCTTGTTATATTGTGCCGGATCCCTGGATTATTTTCAACTGTTCTCATTTCTTATTTTATCGTTCCCTATTTTGTTATCTATTCTTCATATAAATCTCATTTTCATAGCATTTATATCTTCTATTTCTTTTTGTAGTGGTGATCCTCATTGCAACTTCTATCTTACAATTAGATACTTTCAGGACTCTTGTATTTCCGAGATGGTTTGTTTCTAAGGCATTGCAGAGTCTTCCATTTTTTAATAATGCCATATTTCCTTTGTTATTTATCGTTGTTACCAAATATGTGCATTTTTCTGCTTGTCGAATTTGTTTGTCCTCGGATCCTTATATACATTTTGCGATTTTTTGCCACTACGACGACCTTTGGTTTTTTCATATTTACTTCCATGTGTGTCTTCTTTAGCTGGTTGTTAATTATGTTGAAATTTTGTTCTAGAATTCTTTTCGACGCCTCCAGATGTGGCTATATCATCGGCGTAGCATAATTCTGCGATTAATTTTCAAATATTTTGTTTGATTGCTTCGCCTAGCATTATATTCAAATGTATCACACCCCAGCCCTAGACTTTTCATTTTTTATTCGTTTCTTTATAAAAGCTCTTAATACATTCGTGGGTTATTCGTCTATTCGTCTATTTGGTAGCGTGGTCCATAATTACTTCTTCTTTATTCGAATAAAGGCTTCTTCGAGGTCTATGAAGTAAATTACATTTCTTTTCCGGTTTTTATCGCTTCCCTACCTGCTTATTGTGCGACGAAGATTCGGTTATGTATCCCTCTATTTTTACGAAATTCTGCTTACATTTCTTCTAAAATATTTTTGATTTGGAGTCAATTACATCATGTCCAGATGCAGCGTACCAAATGGTAATTCGAGCATTGTGGAGTAATTTAAATTGAGCTATTCGTCTATTGTTGTAGCAATTAACGGGTGAACGTGACTTTTGCCTAAAAGCCATAAATTTCTAAAGAAATCATCATCTTCTTTTGCACCTACATTCACGGAGATAATTATCCAATTTGAGTGTAGTATGTTCGTCGCAGGCTTCTTTGCAGAGATCGTATGGCCTGGGCAGGAACATTGATTATTATTGGTCTGCACTATTCTTCGACAATATGGAGAGTCTTTACACTGATGCAAGATACCACCAGCGCGGCGCAATTTGTCAACAAATGCTAATCTTTGTTAAGCTGTTATCGATATCTTCCGAAGAATTGTTTTAAGTTTAGGGCACTGATTCCTCCGTTTCTGTAGGGGCGAAAATGTTGTTCTACTACAAGCACCTTCTTCTCAGTTGTCAAAACTGTTTTCAAAATTATTTCAACACGAGCGCAGTGCCAGTATGGCAGTATTCACTTTGAAGGCATAACTTCGTCTAAAGGGCAGCTTAAGGAATTTTTTTTTTGATAGGTAGAATATTTCTCCAATAGAAAGTTAAAAAGGAATGTTTACATGGAACTTAAATATTAATATCTAAAAACCTCAATGTGTACACATAGATATGTTATATTGCCTAGAGTTGATACGAGCTTATTAGTTCTTTATTCTTACCATTCCATCCCCGATGTTATTAACCACACATGGCACCAGCGCCGTGGACCCGGTCTGTGACGTCACGACGGTGCTATTTTCGGTAGCGAAGTGAACGGGGGCATGCTCTTCTAACGGGGGAAATGAAGCCGTTAAGTCGTTCTGGTCATCTGTCGGCTCGCCTTCTGATTCTGGAAAAGAAAGGGAAATTACGTGGAATCGTACAATTCGGGGTGATCGAACTTAAGGGCTAGCGGTATTAATTTTGTCTTAATTTCTATGGACGGTGTTCATAAACTGAACGTAAGAATGATTTTTTTGCGCGTTTTGAGGTTCTTAACAACATTCTATACGAAAAGATCACGCGAAGTTAACTCATTAAACGATCAAGAAAAAGCTAGTTGTTTATAGTAGAAATGTCTTTCGGGTGTTGTCGCGTAGTTAATATTTTACTTGACGTTTCGCTGATCATGCTGTCAGCTTCTTCAGAAGATTTCTAAAGACTATCAGTCACAGTCACAGTCTTTAGAAATCTCCTGAAGAAGCTGACGCGTCAAGTAAAATATTAACTACGCGACAACACCCGAAAGACATTTCTACTATGGATTACGGTCGTGAAAACCTACACTCAAGCTATTTGTTTGCCTAACATGCTTTGATCCTTGATTTAACAACAGCGCAGCGAGTGGATTTGACTGAAAATTGAAAATATCTGTTGTCTACAAGCTAGGACGGCGCTGATATTTACTTGGGCAAAAATAACAATCTCTGCACTTTGTAGAATTACATGAAATGTGACAGTAACATTAGAGACATCTTCAGAAACTAAAAAACGCCACTTAAATTGCTCTAAACAGGCACAGCGGAACGTCAAGGGATGGTAACGAATATTTTTCATTCTAGCTGGCGAAGTATAACCTTGCATTCGAGACTTGAGTTTCTCTGAAACGTAGAATTCATTTACGCCCGCTGGCGGATGCCACCAAGGTTAATAACCAATTACGTGCTCTCCCTTTACGGCAGTAATGATTGATTTACGTAGCCGGGAATGAGGAATAGTTACTTATGTAATAACCAATTTATTATATCGGGCACAATTACAAGCTACAATTGAAAATAAATATAGAAATTATTATAATGACGATGGATTATATCTTCCGTATAATTCCAATGGGTTTTAGTCTTTCACCGTAAACGTAAAGTCGTAAACAACATCAAAGTATCGGCACACTCCGCACCACACGAATTTAATTATTTAATCCGGAATAGCTGTTTTAAGAACGCTTGCATTCTCGCTTCTCAACCGTAGGACCAAATGATGTGAGAAGGAAACTCGAATTCTAACATGCTCGTTTTATCACTGCTCTCGAGGAAAAATATTATTTCCTTTTGCCGCCTAAAACTAAGACATGCGAAAAATAGACGAAGGTGTCTCTTGTCATTGTAGCACGAAACGTAAACCCTAATAAATCAAAAAGACCTGATTAGGAAATCAGTTTTGAGGTGGGTACGTTTAAACAAACCCGGAGGCATTTATTTCCACCAATCATTCTATCCAACCGTACCATTTCCATTTACCCGAAATCTAATAAGAGACATCTACCATACATTGGAAACACCAAAATCCAGAGAAAGTCTTTCAAGTTTAATGTGACGTTTACCACGCTCGAAGGAACGCTTTTCCTTTCGTTCATCTTAAATCGCTTTTCCCACTTCGCTGTTTATGAATGATAGAGTAATTAATTCCCCGTTTAAAGCTACATATATATATATATCCGACAGCTTATGCATCTATGTATACGCCATGTATATAGATTCTCCTGAGCTGTGTATACGAAAGCGAAAGTAATAGAGGTGAAGCTGCGCGAAGGATTACGGAGCGGCTTAACTGCGATCAAAAGGTGTACTACTAGGAAGAAGTATCGACGATACATAGCTCGTATATAGCTGCGTTTCACATCCAGTATATAGCGCGGGAATTCAGCGAAGGTGTTTTCTTTGGCGATATTACGGGGATCAACTAAATTGGGAAACGTTCGTAAAACGAGATTATTTATCTCGTTTTCCTGTTGGATTCTAAGAAATTACGCACTGCGGAAATGGTGTTCAATAACAGATTGGAAGTATAAGCGCATACGTCTGTATAATCCTTTTCAAGAGGAAAGAAAGCAATTCACATCTTTCTAAACCATTTTATTGAGTTATTGTGAAAGAATTAGGTACGCTTCAACGGATTATTTTCTTTCGTCAGAGCCATAATAATAACATTTAAGTGGTTACATGTTATTTTCAAATTAATTAAAGAATTTACGATAATTTAATTCAAGCATACGTAAAAAGAAAAATCAAACAATTGTAGAACAATTAACTACAATTTGTTTGTAAATATACGACTGGTTATAACTTTCCTACCACTCCATTGTAACTAACGGGCTGTAATGGGGGTCCCAGCAGGAATTCCTCAATTTATCAACATTAATCACCAATAACCGTACGAATATTATTTTTAAATCATCAGTTCTCCGCAGATTCTTTGCATGTACTTGATCCTTAAGAATCCCAAAGGAAGTGGTGTTAAATAGCAAAATGTCGAAGGCCAACCAATGTCACCATTGCGGGAAATTACACAGCCAGGAATTTTTTTCTGCAATAAGCTTACAGTTTTTCTGGCAACGTGGTAAGTGGTCCTTTTATTGAAAGGAAAGGTCCGGAAGATCTCATAAAAAGTTAGTCATATCGCTTGCTATTAATAATTAGTTTCCCCACTTCCATTTTCAAGAAAGTAAGGTCCACTCACACCTTGGGACGAAAAACCATACCAAACGGTTACACGACGGGGAAACAGTGGTTTCTCCACAGCCTCTCGAGGATTTTCGCGTTCCCAAAAACAACAAGCTTTGACCATTAACGTAACTACCGATGAAAAGAACAGGCTTCGTTGCTGAATATGATTCGTTTACAAAATTCGTTGTTCACTGCAGTTTGCTCTATCGACAAACGTAAGGCGGGTTTGTTGGTCCATAGCCTTCAGCTCTTGGATCAACTGGGTCTTGCATGCCATAATCTTTGTAGCGGTTTTCAAATATCTTTTTTTCAACCTTTTTTTTTTCAAATACCTAATCACTCTGAGCGATCAAGCTCTTTGGACTTTCTATTAGTCTCATTCACCCTGGCGATGTTTTCGGCTGAACGAACGATGCGATCAAAAATAGGTCCAGTCCGCTCAAAGTTAGCAGACTCCTAATTGCTGTATGGTTAGGCATACGATTTCGAACGAAAAGAACCCGAAATCGTACATCTGGGATATTACAAAATACTACCGGTCGGAATGTTAGAGTTGTGAGCTTTTGCCGTTGGTATATTTGCCACTTATTTAGAAATAAATATGTTGAAAAAATTAAGAAGTCTTATGTTAGAAATTGGCACAATCTTGTCCTCCACGTCACGTTGGAAAATATGTTATATTCATGCGAAATGATTCAAGAGAAGCTTAACCACAACTTCGGAATATAATTAGTGACGACAACATGTAATAATTGAAAAAAATTTGGGGTTGGATTACATAATTGTAACAATGACTGCTACATTGCTGTTGTATGATGGGACAAATGTCTACTGATGTAAGATGGCTGGCAAGCGACGAGGCAGTATGATCAGTGTAAACAAGGCTCACTTTCGCACAGGTTTACAGCGTACCGTCCAAGTTTACTTTTGTGCCATCTTTTAAGTAATTTTTTTAAATACAAATTTTGCAAATGGTTAGACCAACTTTCCAATTAAGTTCGACTGAAGAAACAAATAGACGAGTAAGCACAAGGTATGGTACAAATAATGCAGAAAAAAACAGTAATGACGAAAGCACTTTTCTTACATCTTCTATCGGCTCAACAAGACCCCTACAGCAGTTCTTGCGTAATTGCTAACTCTATAAAAAGATTGCCCAAATTGCCTATTTGTCTTTGCCTCAAAATCACTTTTACATCATTCTTTTGTAGTAAAGGTTGAAATTTTAATTAACGGAAATTTATAAATATTTAATGCAGGATTAATACTGGTTGCACCATCTTTATTCGGTTGGTCAATATAATTTTCTAATTAATTTAGTATTGTTATTTATCATCTGTTCTCATCATTGGGGTCATCGTATAGTTACTTCTTTTTTGTAATAATGCTGGTTCCCCTTTAGCTCTGGTATGAGCCGCCCTTTGTTCTTTGGATATACTTTTGATTTCGGCAGTTTTCCGCATTTCTGTCTTTTCTTCTTTATGTTGCGACCTAGAACGTACTTGGTCGGTTTAAAATGTTGGAAATTTGTGAGTTTTGGAGTATTTTACCACCAAGCGTTTGTTTCGTTAAACACGGTCTTCCATCTTAAACACGCAGTAGCTTAATTTCTTTTATTAGGTTCTTTTTTTTTATTCTTTTCTTTTAGGCAATTTTAGCTTGTACTGAATCAAATTAAAGTTTGCATTAGACAACCTATAATTTTTATTGGACCAATTTGATTTGGTACTGCTTCAATACGTACAAAGACTGCATACACCTAGATTGATCCGAACTAGGCCATCGACCCGTAAGAGACCACTGCTGTTTTCCTCAACATTGTTTGAGGAACCTCAGGCCATTCCAAGCATTTCAAGATAACAACCATACTTATACAAGCTAAGTACCTCCCGATCAACCGCACTTCAATCTCTGATTTAACAGATTCATTTCTTTTTTGTCTTATTTCGTAGAATTTTCATATAATTTAAATCGAATACATCCGAATTTAATAATGATAGCAAGGACTGCGGCGTAGTAGTAAACAACACAAAAGTATCGGCAACCTCCGCACCGCACAAGTTTAATTAATTAATCCGCGACGGTCGTTTCGAGGATACGAATGATTCACATTCTTAACCGGAATGATGTGAGGAACCTCTAAAACTAACATGCATTCGTTTCCTCGAAGGGACCCTCCCGGATTAATTAATTAAACTTGTGTGGTGCGCAGTGTACCGTGTACTTTTATGTTAATTACATCGAAATTTCATCAACATTTGTTTTCCTTTTAAACAATTTGAAGTGCATTTGCGTATTTACTACGTTAACAATTTTTTTGTATAGTTCATTGTGGCCAAACATAATCATTTAACAATATTTGCGTTTGTAAGTTTTTTCTTGATTTGTTTACTTGGTTTATGGATTTTACATATTTTGCAGAATCAATCAAATTTTCTGTTGTTTGCATGCTACATATAAGCTTATCCATGCATTTGTTTATATTTTCTCTTTGAACATATAAAAAAAAGAATTTCTGTTTAATATGGGCAAATATTCGATATTCTGTTGATGTTAACCTTTATTAACTTTTTGGGCGTTTGTTTAATTAAAACCGTAGCGAAGGCTTTTTATTTACAATTTATTTTACATTGTTGGAGGTTTCCCATCCCTTTTTCTCCACTCCAATCTCTGCTGGACTACTGGGACACCCAAGAAACGTTCCTTAAGGTTGATGATAAGTGTATAAGTTATCAGTTAAAGGGTGCCATAAATCTAATTTATTACGAAACTTTTTGTGGTTCACGCATTGGAACCTTGCACTTACTACACATCTATGATAATATTCAAGTCTAGAATAGATGAGGCCCACGAACACGCAAAAGAAAACGCCGAAAGAACAGGACTAAAAAGCATAAAAAGCAAAAGCAACGTATTGGTGCCATGTTCCAAGCAATAAAGGTAGCGCGCCTTGAAATTTGAAAATCCTCATCCGCCTTTAATCCAATCCCCATTATAAACTAAACTAACACAATTTATCAAGCAGTATACGTCATTAAATAACGAAAGAAGACAGCTGTAATTACTCGAGAGAAACGTCTCGTAAGACGTAAAACGTTTCACTTACGCTTGCCATGCCTGGCGTTTTTGTTGCGCGCAAATTATAACGGCAGTCGCTTTCCCTTTGTTTCCGCACACGGCGCGCGGCGATGGGATTACCTTAATCCTCAAGAAGTTGGAGTCGTGCTTACCTCCGCGCTCACACACGCACAGAAATAGGAGGACGGTTAAGACCGGCAGTGATAAGCTAGGTACACGGTAGGCATTTGGATTAAGGATGCGAAACGTAGGTTGTATCGAACGGAATTGTTTGCTT
Source organism: Oryctes borbonicus (assembly GCA_902654985.2). Classification (NCBI taxonomy): domain Eukaryota; kingdom Metazoa; phylum Arthropoda; class Insecta; order Coleoptera; family Scarabaeidae; genus Oryctes; species Oryctes borbonicus. The sequence goes on along the minus strand of LR736869.1, from coordinate 7,855,500 downwards.
GTTGCCCCTTGAGAATGGGAATTTAGGATGCTGTGAATAATAATTGCTATGAGTTTATCAAGTAGGTTGTGAAGAAATCCCATTCTTAACTTTGTTATGGGAGATGATTGTAATCTCCGGATCAAGATGCTGAAATTTTAATTTAGTCGTAAAGCAGGCATGTGGGAATTATGTGTGGAATAACACATCCGGTTTGCTGGCACATTTGCGTCCTTCTGACGAAATTTCAGTGATACAACGTCTGATCTTCGTCTTGGACCCAAGAAAGAAGTCCAAAGGCGTTGAAAATCATCTCAGATTGAGCAGTTTTAGGTGATGTCTATCAAGCTACACCATCCTGTTAGAATCGCATCTTTTTTGGGTTCCATCCTTCAATTTGAGGCAAAAAAAGCCAACAACGTCTTCGAAGTAGAGTGGTCCGATGATGCCGTCAGCCCAAAATTCAAACGTTCGGGATGCATTTATTTCTCATGGGTCATTCCAAATATGAAAATGGGCTTTAGAGGCGAATTTTATTGTAAAACTCGCAGTTCAATTGTTGTTGTTTATTGACCCAGGGGCTTAGGCTTGAGTTATTGAGTCAGTTGAATTTTGTAGCCATGAAGGCGCAAATCACGCTCTGGCAAATAAGTGTCATGTTTTTTGCTGAATTTGAACGAATACGTGTTGATGATGACGTGTTATATTTTTTTACTGCTGAAAAGGCTTAGGGCACGATGCTCTAAGTAAATGTATTGCTTTTATGCTAAACGCTAATTAACACTTGTCCTGGCTTCTTTTTTATTAATTATTTATAGGTGCTGATTGACTTGCTAGACGAAGAATGTAGAAAAAGAAAAGAATAAGAAAGATGCATTTTAAGCATGTTTACAAAAAAAAAAAAACTCTGGAAAAACTTTAGCAGCGTTAGATTTTATAAAAATATAGGGTGTTCCATTAAAAGGAAGTAGCATGAATTAAATTTAACATCGATATTGATAACCTTGCTAAAAAATGTGGTTGATACAAAAGAAAATTCGATGTCCGGCCGAAAACCTCAAGAAATAGCCAATCACTGAGAAAATGTTTAACTTGGAAAATTGACGTCTTGTACGTTAAACGGCCACCAAATCTTAGAGATATCGATGTTAATTATAACCATTACAGAACATACAGTGTGCTTGCCCATATCTCGTTTGTTTTGTTTAAAATAATATTTAACAATAATTCGACATAATTTTCTACACAGCTACCACATCTAATTGGTAAATCCTAGATTTAAGGCGCTAGCATTATTCGAGCTATTACAACAACATGAATGCAAGAATATTTTTTAAAGAAACGTTTGGTATAATTGCGGCTTTCACATTTTCTCACAAAACTATCGCCTCGCTTCTCGGACGGCCGATTTGCACGATTCGAAAATCATCCACTCCAATTCATTATCGTATCCCGAACGTCGCTGGGGGGAAATCGATAGCACCGGCGGGGTCATAAACAATGCAAGGAGCGATAATTATGTCCGTAATATATTCTGCCAGAATTCACTTAGCAAATCCGATAATGAATATGCGTTTAGTTAATTACAGTCCGTATATATGCGTGTTTCAATTATGCGGTAATGTGGAATAAGGATACAGGCGAAGGTATAAGTCAGGGTATGGTTTCCATTTAAAAAATTTAATTTAATCCTTAATTTAATTTTTAAAAATAATCTCAAATTATAAATTTACTTCAAGAGCATTGTAACGAGTTCGGGGGTGGTGAATTTTTGGTATCGAACCCCGGTCGTTAAGGGGAGCCCCAAAGAAGGAATAAGTGAGAAAAAAACAATATGTTATTTTTTTTTTTTAATAAATACTTTAATAATAATAATTTATTAATTTAATAATACTTTGTTTAAATAAAACTATGATTAAAAGAGAAATGTATAAATTCGTTAGCTTTTCTTTTAACCTATTTCAATATGGAACGGACTAATTTGCCTTAAATCTTGCTTCCCGCTCCCTTGATCCAGTGTTAGTTTCGACTCCTTGTACACCCTCACTGGCAATTTGACTTTTGCCTTTCGACGTTGGAGTTCACTCAGAGAAGAGTTTGCATTGTTCCGAAGATACTCGAGCCACCTATTCCGAAGAACGGTTCGACGATACTTGGATGGGTTATTCCGAAGAACGGCTTGACTAACAACCTATTCCGAAGAATGGTTCGATGACTCCTTGTCCTGACTTTTCAATTGTATTTTCGACGTAAGCTACCCCTGGGAAGAATTGAGATGGTACTTCGCGGGGTGCATCGCCTAACTAGTCGTAATTGGTTCCTTCCAGAAGTAATAATCACGCAAAAATCTTCAAATTCAATTATTTGGTTTTTCTTGTTCAACTTCGGTTTTTATTGGGTTCAATCGGCGATTATGGTTATTGCCTAACAAACAGATAAACTGTTTTTGTTTTCTGACTTCGGGGATTGTAGCTATTATTCCTCCAGAGACGTCCGTCTCTTTTGCGCGGTTTCGGAGAATAGAAATATTAAATTTATAACCGGAGATATTCTCCTTTGTATATCTTCACGTCTGTTCTTGTGATCGGTCGGTTTGGACATAAAATTGCTGCTGCTTGCTGACCTTAGAAATACGCTGATTGGTATTTTATTTATCTTCTTTGCTACGAAGGGTTAGACTTTTTTTTTTCTCTCTTTTTGTGGATAATGGCTTTATTGGGAGTTACAAGAAGCGGCGCGCATTGATTTAGAGTAATAATACAAAAAAAAGGTTTAAATCTTTTATGACTAATTAAAAATAGAGAGGACGGAGCTACTGGCCAATGTATCCGTTACATATCGAGATAGGGTTTCTTACATTTATTAGAATTAAATGAACACGTTTCTTAGCGAATGTGAGAGCTTGCTAAATAGCAATAGAGAAATATTATTTTGTGCCATACATGCTTTGTGCTTTTTTAAACTAGGAAGTACAAGTATAAAAACAGCACCAAATTATATTTCTCAAAAATACAGGAAGGTCAATACACAATGGAAAATGGAAAAAGACCAAATTACGACTACACCAATTAAAATTTCTAACTTCACGCAAAGGACGTTAAATCAAAACATTTTTTCTTAACTTCCATTTTAAATAACCATGTAAATCGTTCTATTTGGCGATTTGTTATGAAACTTTTGTTGCTTAAACGGCTGACGCAATACGAAAATAATAATGATAATAATAAATAAATGACCAAAAGGAAATCAAATAATTTTCGACCACGATGTATAACAAATAGGGCTAGCGCAGGTAGACCGATGGATGTTATGGCGTCTTTTACGGCCGGATTAAGCTCAACGAAGAAGGCGTCCTTCGAACTTTTATCGCGCCACCACGTGTGGAAGGAGTAAAAGTTACGCTTGGGTCTTGAACAACTGCTTATACGGCATACAATATTTAAATTAGCAAGAAATACAATCAAGATATAAAAAAATCAACAACTAAATAAAAGGAAGAAATAACCTACAAAAAAAATACGGCGAAACAGTCACATAGAAAGTCATGTAAAATAAATGGTTTTAATCTTAGATTCAACTGGATCCAGCTTTACAGTGTTGCGTAGTTATACTAATTTTGGATAAGCAAATTAAATATTTAAAGTTGAATTTTGACAAATTAACACGTGACGAAGCAACAACAACTAGGTACACAAGTATCATTCGTGAACTAAAACCTGTTACAACAAAAGGTCATTTTAAAACCATGTACGCCTTTATATAGACAAAACATAAATAAATAAAAAAATAAATAGATACAGTGTTCAATGACGAAGAAGAGATAGACAGTTAAATAAAAAAAAAAACTTCAAAGACGACAGAATGTTCGTACATAGGCAATCATTTACTATAAACAAGTTAAGGCACGAACTATATATAGGGGTAGGGGGGCCGGAAGTAGGGAGTTGAAATTTTACAAATTAAAAGAAAATGACTGAAAAGGATTCAACGAAAGTTACGTCAAAAGTTTTCTAAAAATAAAAGGATCGTTTTTATAGTCAAATTCGACCCTAGAACTTGAGATTCGCTTCCTTCAAAGAACCTAATTAACCAATCAGTGTGAATGGACGCTAACTTCGCATAGGCCATCGGTCAATACGAACAAATACGCGATACAGGGTAAAACACGCGAGAATAGCTCTTAAGGGAAATTCTGATATAACACTTTATTGCCTGGTATTTCATCGATTGCAACATTAGCGAAACTCTATTATGTGTAATTTTAAAAGCCGAGTTTGCTCATGTATTTAATCACGAATGCCTGATTCGAGCCCTTTTCATACTCACTAAACAATTAAATGCAAATAATGACAGAATTGCCAATATTTGCGGTTGCTTCAAATAACCAATAATAATAGTAACGGTTGTGGAGTAAAATGGCGAACAACGCTAAACAGTGCAGATTATACCGCAAAAATTTAATTAATTAATCCGGAATAGCTGTTTTCAGGATGGGTGAATCCTCATTATCGACCGTATGGCGGCATGATGTGAAAGAAAAGCTCTAAACATGCCCGTTTTATCGCTGATCTGTAAAAAAAGCATCTGCTTTTGCTGCCTATATACCTACCTTAAAATTAAGACATGCGAAAAATAAGGAGAAATAGGCGAAGGTATCTCTTGTAGCATGAAACGTAGCATGTGTCTTCCTTACAACAGTCCGTTCCCTTTATTCATCAAATTTGTGTTCCTTTTTATATAAATAGTTTCGTAAGCGTTTAGTTCCCGCGGCGAAGTTAAGTTCTTGAGGTTTGCTAATTTAATATTATGCCTAGTTTCGTGTTTGTGCGACTTGGCGATTCTATCTTTCCATATCTGTAGCACCTAATGTGCTCATTGAATCTGGTGCTTATCGCTCTTTTCATCTCTACTTGTATACAAAGGGAATTTTTACAAATCTACTAATTATGTCCATTGGCTAATTTGTGCTGCCATTTCGTATTAACCACAGCGGTTGGAATCGGTCGTAATGTACCTATTAGTGTTTGTTTTCTTTCTATAGATGCTGCTTCCAGCTTTTTTTTGTTTCTAATTGCTAAACTATAGGAAACGGTTCATTTTTTTAATTCTTTCTCTACTGTACAGCAAACCCGGAATAATACTTTAAATTTAAAAGAAAAAGGTTCATTTTTATTCTACTTCACAGGTTAATACCTGTAAGATATCATTGTCATTCTGGAAAATTTCACTTCCGAGAAAGACTTCTACCCTACAGGGAATATCTATACCAAACAGAACTCTTATTTCCATCCTCCCGTTCCACCCTAATCTCCTATTCCTTATCCCTACAAGAAAAACCGATTTTTAAGCAAAGTCGAACTCCAGTTTTTGTTTTTCGCCAAAAAGGATAATCCGCATTTCACTTTTGAATAGCCTCCGGCTGCTTTCCACCGCATCCCGGAGTTTCCCGGAGCGTAGGGGATGATTGGGGTGTGCGAAAACGATGGTGCAAGGAACCGTGCGAATAGAAAAAATCCTCATACTAACGCAAACAGTATCTCGCTGGAGATCTTATCCTCAAAAATCGCTTTTCGTTGCGTAGTGGAAAGGTACACGAAAATCGTCTTTCTAAGGATTTCGGTGCAAAGCTGAAAAGGTTTTGCGTTCCCCACTTCGTACGTACGATATAATCAAAGCAGGTGTTGTCCTACGATTAGAGATCTCGCGCGGGAAAGCGCACGAAAAAAGTCAATACCTCGTACATTGCCCGGATTATGTGAATTTGCCGCTTGAAGATATCTTGCGGCTTTGTCTTTGGAGATTGTTTTAAGATTCCGGCAAGTTTAGGCTTCGGGGAAAGCTCAGAACAGAAAGAAACGCAACTTTCTAGCCTATAATCATTCGGACGGTAAAGCACCATGTTGAGTGCGATAGTTTCCAAACTAAAGGTTCCAGCGAACGATTTTTCTGAAATATACGCACTTAAATCAACGAGACGTGCATCCAAAGCGAGCTTTTGATCATACAAAATGTTAAATCCTCAAATTATAGACAATCGCCGATTCATGTTATGGAAATTTTTCGCATTCCGCGGAAAGCAACGATCCGCAATGGAGTGTCGAAAATTCTCTTTAAGAACGAGCTACTAGAGCGTTAATTAACATCAATCCGGACCCACGAAACCCTATCCTTGTCGCTTTGTCCTACTTAACATATACCTACTCGATGCCCTAGAGTGTACGATTTTTACTGCAGAAGTGGTTCTCGTTAGAGTCGAATGGCCGTACAATCCCGGCAGCTATTTTTAGCCTGGAGAGATCCAATTAGCGCCAGCCCAATTGCTTCCGCTTCAAAGCAAGTGGATCGACCGCAATTATTTTTATACGGCGTTGTTTGACGCGGTCAGTAATAGTTTATGACGGTGGATTTAAAATTAACGTTAAAATCAAACGGATGGTAATGGTGAGACGTTATTTGGTGACATCTAGCGTGTATGTGCGGTAGTTATTTAATGTATTTGCAAAAAATCCTTGAAACAGGCAAAGAAACGAAGAAGAAAGGGATTTTACTTAGCCCTATTCATCATGGGGAGACCTAAACAGGTCCACTGTCATTGCCAACGCAGACTTCAATTTTCTTCATAATTACTAAAACCCTAAATTTGGGTTCTCGATTTTCTCATTTCTCCGTTTTTTTCATTCTCCCTAATTTAAGATTACTTTTAAGAGTATACAAGGGGAGTTCGATAATTATTTGTCCTCGGCAAGAGACTCCTGTCCGCAGTTAGTTTGTGAACGAGCGCCATTTAAAGTGAACAACTTCTGTGATTTAGCAACAATGGAAAAATTGAATATAGGGCAGTGGTTAAATATTTATTTTTAAAAGTGAAATTGAACGATGTTGAACTAAGTGAAGTCGTGATTATCTGAGGTTGTCTTTGTTGAGTTCATTCGGTGGAAGTACGAGTTACAACTTGGACTAAAAACAAACCATATCTTAACGAACTATGTATCTCACGTTGTCAGTTGAAATATACTTCCAACGATTTTCATCAGCAGAAAATGCAAACATTTTGCACCTGCAGCTTTGCTAAATTATAAAATTTGAATAAAAATTTGCTCGCTTAAATACAAAAATCTTTTTATTCCTACATAAGTCCAAAGGATGCCATCACAAAGCCCATATTCCTTTTATATTAGTCCTATTATCTTCTACTTTCCCTCATTCTAATAGCAATAATAACATCCGAATTCTTAGATTTTCTTCTATAAAACACATCCACCCCACCCACCGACATTAGCATAAAATATAAGACAAATCTCCGAGATTCCGAGAATCCACAGGCACCAGATACCTAAATATAACCATTAGCAATCTCATTCATATTTATGGGAAGTCGTTGTTACGAAATGGAAAACAGGCGGATCCTCCTCATAGACGAAACACAAAGGAAATTCAATAAATACATATATTCAACGTGAAAATCGAGGTGGAGCGGGGTACGAGGTACATATATAGGTTACAACCGTTTATGTTTTATTTATTTCTAATGCCGGCGCAGCTGAGCAACGTCGATAAAAATGCATGACTTTCGCGAATAATGCTGGAAACGAGAGAAGGAGACGGCGAACAAGAGAGGGAGAATCAACCATCAAAATCCCATGAAATGAAGAGAGCACAAGAAGGGGAGTTTTATGCAAACGGAGGATTTGTCGGTGAATCCGCATGAAAAAAACAATACAGGAAAAGTCCCAAAATACAGCGGAGGATTTGGCTTTGGATTGCTCTCTTTAGCAGACCGATGGCACTTACTCCTACGGAGAAATCCTTGTAAATGCTAAATAACACAGTGATAATTTTATTATTTCGTATAAAGAAACTCTAGCAATCTTTGGTGAGATGTTATTTAGTATTATTTCTCGTCCTATTTCGCAGGTTTCATAAAAATCAGCTATAGACGAAATTAAGCATTTACGGCTACAATACGAGGATACTCAGAAAAATGCCAACCTCCAATATGCAATATTTCAGCTAGAATGTTAGTGTTCTTTTTGAAAATAAAATAAATCGAATATCGAGCCCCCATCAAATTCTTGCATTTGAAAAGCAATACGCGTTCCTCAAATTAAAGTCGAGATGGATCTTGTACCATTATCTCGCCGCAGTGAAATTTTGAAGGGCTAAACTTGAACGTTAAACTTGTTTAACGATGAACGTTCGAGACGCTCAAAAGTTGCAAGCGCTCCAATCACATCGGAAAACTTCACCAAATGGTACTGTCGAAGATAAAGTGATAGCAGAAGTTGCGAGCATTTCGAAAGAACGAGTTTGTCGTATCTTTTTAAAGTGCAACAAGTTCAATTTTGGAAAATTTCAGGTAAAGATGCAGCTGCACTCTGAAGGTAATTCTGTACAAGTTCAGCTTTTAAAACGACGCCAGTCATATGAAAATGACGCAAGTCCAAACTTCCTTTTAAAATGGAACGAGAAACGGAGGCTCAGGGAGTAACTATGGTAGCTCGAGCATTTTATCGAAATGAAGACCTTTCTAAAAGATCTTAATCTCCTTTGAAGAGAGGAAAATTAAAAATATAGAAGCATAAAATTCCACCTGGTGAAGGCAAAGCAGCATACAATCTCCTGATAGCCAATTTGAAGAATGGCGTCTTGACGAAACGCTTAAATGGTAATATTTTGAGATATTGATTCGAAACCTTCAAACAGCTAAAGACGTTGATAGGAAAGAGACCGCGCAGGAAGAGAATTCTAACTGCCTCCAAGAAGAACCGGCATTGAAAATTTGATTTCTTTGATTTTTTGATTTTGATTTCTAGAGTCTGAAAATGTAACCAGTCCTAGTGAAGTCGATGAGACAATTCCGAAGTATCAGAAATCAGTTTTTATGCTGGACTTGCAGCTCTGTGAAAATGGGCTCTTCATATTGACTTTATTGATTGAAGATTTGGGCACGAAGAAGCTAGCTGACTGTGCTAGGGTTTCCCAGAAAGTAGTCTAAATGTGAATACAGAAAATGCACTTTCAGGCTCGTTCAACATTACATTTCTCTGTGCTGGTTGAACATATTTTCCACAATATTTTAATACTCTGGGCCTTGCTTGTTTCCGGCCCGACAAACACACCTTCCTTTAACTTCTTAATTCTAGCGAAATCAGATAACTTTCACACTGCGCAGAGGGTTGTGCATTGAAAAAAGGCAGGTATTATTTAAATAGAGAAGCTAACAGGAGGCTTTAAATGCTTAAAGATAGCATGGCCTCTAAATATTAAACTTTTCGCTATTCAATCTTTGTCGTTAATATCTCATTTATCACGTCGCTCCAGTGCGACATTTTCATTTCAACCTATCCTCAGCTTAAAAAAAAAAGTTAGAAAAACCTTTTTGTTAGCTTACATTTCTTTCCCCTAACACACTTCCTTCAAGCTCGAAACTTTGCTGCATATCCGCAGATCCAACGCGGCCATTCCAGAAGTATTATAAATCGCCAGCAATTGCAGCGGCAAC
>LR736869.1:7803957-7845619 GCA_902654985.2 Oryctes borbonicus | reverse complement strand
CGGCCATTCCAGAAGTATTATAAATCGCCAGCAATTGCAGCGGCAACTTCCCGAAAGCTTACGGACACGACAGGACGACGACGGTAAAAAGAACCACGGACCTCGCGAAATAATTCTTCCCGTAGAAGTTAATAAATCGCGTGACTTTTCACGCGGCCGCAAGAAATCGCTTTCCGCCGCCCACAAACTTTTTCCCGTACATCAGCGCCGCAATAGGAAGGCGACGGAAACTCCAATTCGAGACCCGGTTCGCCCGATTTTGGATTCTCGCCACACAGGACGTGACAATAAATCGTCCAGAAAACAAAAATTATTTGTACCCTAAGTACCGGAGTACCGGATCGATTCTGTCGAATCCAGGTCGAGAGGCAAGAAGCCAGATATTACTTTTCTTTGCAAATAAAATGCTGTTTTGGTTTGTACGGAGTGAGATGTAGGTTAAATATTTTTGTAGCGACGAATACCTGAATAGAGACGATATTGTGCGCAGTCAATAGGATACTTGAACATCTCCAGGAGTTTCTAGGTTTCTATTATTAACCTGACAACTGTAAATATTACAATATTCATTGTGAGAATTCCTTAAAATAAAAGCGATAAAATAAAGTATTCGTACACTATCGTTAACGTAATATTCCTGCACTCAATCTTCCCCAATACACTATCTCTATAATCGGCACTACGAAGCCGAAATCTTGTCTTTAGTTCCACATCGCATGACTAGGATGGGCTTATTTTATTGAAAATTCCCCGGCTAATAAAGCGAAACCACGGCTTATCGAATATTACCACACGGTACCCTAAAGGCTTATAATAATGGGGGGGTTCGTTAGACAGACAGTAAATGGTATTGGTTTTACGGTTATCGTCCGACTATAACGACCTAGTTTCGAGGGGAGGAGGCGAAAGGGAAGTTAGGAGATAACGCTGCTTTGCTGCAAGTAAGATCCCCAACCTAAACATAAATATTGCAGATAATGGAAATGGACGTCAGAGGCGGTACGTAAGAGTCCTTCAATAAACGTAAATAAAGGAACCGTCAGCGGATACTTCTCCTTTTTACAACTAGAAAGTCGATTTTTAGATCTTCCGCGTGTTAGGTCCTAATGAGCGCCATACCTCTGGTTCATCTTGCATGGGACGAAAGAATATGACAGGCAAAAAAGTCCCCTTTATCATACAGAGAGAGACAAAGAATACGTGGTATTCTTTATAATAATAATAATAATGGTCTTTATTGGCTCCTATAGGGAAACCGGCCTTGAATTTTTACAGGGTCTCTGGTCTAGATCGGGAATATCGGACCCTGACTTGAATGTGAGGACGCACCAGACGCGACTTGAATAACCGGAATTGGCCTGCTCTGGAGTCTTCTGGAAACCCGGGGAAGCCGGTTAATTCGTCCAATTTTGACTTACTACGATTTTTGATCATTTATAAAATTACAAAGCGAGCTCCAGATAAAACATCCCTGTATATGCGCCAGTTTCGCAATACGCACAACGTTATAGAACCACAAATGCACTTGTTATTGTACGTCTGTTTCCGGCCATTATGATTTCGGCATACTTCAAACAGTCTACTCGGAGAAGCTCCTTAACGGTATACGAGTTGATGGGATTGCATTAACTCCTCTACGTCGTGCAGTCTTCGGCTCCGCCTATCTTACGTCTCTCGAATAACTGTTAACTTTACTACAATAGTTTATAGAGCTGCTACGGCAGTTAAGATAGCGTACGGTTCCGCTGGTCGTATAACGAGCATGCAGTAAGATCCTAGGTACCCTATTACTTATTCTCTTAGATGTGCTGATTTGTATCGCTCTTACGTACGGAGGCTCCATTTGATTCTAGAGTACTTACCGAAATAGGATTAAAATTGTGAGTTGAATAATACCTTAGAAGCTTTGGAGAAGCAAATACAATAAGTTGAAATGCAAGCGCAAATTATTACATAGGAAAAGATTTAAATGCTTTGCAATCACGGAAATGGCAGATTCAATCAATTGGTTTCAATTTTATTTCAGCCCCTTCGTTGCATAAAAAAGAAAAACATTCTATCTGTCCAATATTTGCACCTGATTCATATACGCGCTTTGTTATTCATCAATATAAAATATTCCGCAACTTATTAAAGCCGAGAAATATTAGAAAATTAATCGAAAATCAAATTACACGTCCCTTAAGCTTCTTCCATATCTAGTCCTTTCTACGCAGTTCACGTTAGGCCTCTTTTACGAGGCGCTAAAACGAAGACCGCAAGACCCGAATCAATTTTACCATTCCCCAGGCCACCGAGACCGCGGACACCGCCCCATTTGCATACTTCGATTGAAGTAGGCTTCGGAGGAAATAAAAAGGGCGAGCAAGGGTGGGAAGAAGAAGAAAACCGGTCCAGTACTAACTCGGTTCACTTAAAGAGAAGCGGTACTGCCGGGTCGTATATGCTTCGACCGCGAAAAGAAAATCGAAGAGAAATAATCTTAAGCTCGTAAATTTTAACGGCGGGCTGTAAAGTGTAAGGCTTCAAGAGAATGCCGTGGAAGTTTGTTAATTCGAACGTGACCTTCATCGGAAATAAGGTCTTGAAGTTGAAAAATAGGGAACGTAGGGTAGTAAAAGGTATTGGGTTTTGCTAATGTGTAACAGTTTCATGACTTTTACTGGAAGTTTTATGTCGTTTCCAAATTGATGCAGCTTCAAGAGCGAAGGAGCAGACATGTGGAGTTCGGTTTAGGTGCTAAATATTTCGGCACTTCATTTTTTGAACATGTAACAGCTTTTGTTTAAAGTTGCTAATAGAGATAAATTGGCCAATAATTGCTAAGTTTGTTACAGTTGATGGATTAGTGACAATTCCGTGCTGGTGCATGGAGATAGATTGCTTAATACGAAGATGCGTTTTTCGAGGAAAATTCGCAAAATATTATATTTCAATAACAAAAATAAGTCAACCTTTTATCTTATCGATGATGCTTACACAATTGCTACAACAAATAATTCTAAGGCTAACAATGTTCCTGAAAATTAGCTTCGCAATCCGAATAATATGATACTTCTTGAATATTTCGACGAAGAAATCTTCAAGGAGTCAAGTTTTAATAACCTTAAAAAGAAAAGGTTCATGTGGTTCTGATCAAATATCTTCCTTCTTAATCAAATGAATTAAGTGTTACTCATATCGTCCTTTACCGTACCTTGCAAACCTTTCTTTTCAACTCGACCTTTCCGTATGCTTTGAAGGCGAAGGTCCACGAAAACTATTTATTGAGAACTACGCTCCGGTAACTGTGTTGTCTGTCTTTGCATGGTTCTTTGATAGATCGGCGTCGTTTTTGGAAATATATCACCTTATTCACTTGTACCAACGCGGTTTTAAACCAAATAAACCGACCGTTTCGTTGGATCCATGGTAAGCAAAACCTTTTGTCATAACTGCAAATAACTTGCTAGATACGGAATTTTCGAAGAAATTTCCATTTTTTTTTATTTTAAATTTCTCGTCCACATTTACCCGTGAAAAGTTCTTAACCAGGAAGCTGCGAAAATTCGTGTTTCATCATCCATCCTGTAGTATTTAAATTATTCAACAAAATTCGTTTTTAATCTTCTAACACGATCTTTCGCCTCACGCTTCTCTTTATAGCGTTCCAGCTTGGTTCTTTTGGACCTTAGAGGTCTTCAGTGCAGCTCCCTTTTTGCTCTCGCACACAAAATCTCCCCTTTGAGCTCTTTTTCTGCCCGAAATATTGCGATTTTTCCCCTCGAACAGGGCAATGACCTCGTTTGCCTTTTCTACGGAGATCTCCTAGAACCCGCCTTCCGTAAGTTTTCGATAAATTCTTTTAGGACCATGGAAATAGTTTTCAGATTGATTTTTAGTTCCTCTTAATAATGATTTTCGTAGTTCCGATTCGCTTGACTTTCTAAAATGAATAAAAGCATCTACTCACAAAAACTTATTCAGTACTTTATTTCACATTCATTTCAAAGCTAATGAGCCAATAATCTTTGAAATTCTGTCATCTATAGAAAATCTATCTGAACATATGTAGTTGACAATTCTTTTCAAACGCGGTGCTTGGGAGTTTGAAGCACAACCCGAATTTAGGACAGAATCATGAATTTATGAATTTATGTCTTGCGTAACAATATTCTTTCAATCTTTTAAATGCTCGCTTGTGCACTAAAGAAAATGTTAAAGTTGTAGCGTACTTCAGTACTTATTTTTGCCCTTCCAAGATTTGACCAATTTCAGATAAAATGAGCAAATTTTGTGAAGGTGTCTTCAACTCTCCAGCTTCAATCTTCTGAGTTCTAACCACATTTTAACATTTTAAGGGCTCGTAATGCACCTCAATTTAAAGCACATTTATGATAAATCTAACGAAAAATCATTTTTGAAGGTCGCTTCACAAATAGGAAAGATATCTAGTAAAAGTGATTACTGGAGCGTGTTAACCTCGAATTTCAAAATTATTTACTGAACTCCAACTTAGCTAGAAACGAGATGTTGCAACAGAAGTTGCATATTTTGGGACATATTCTATTTATTTTTCCTATTCACTATGTGGATAGTAAAGATAATATTTCAAAGATTATAATCAGAACAAAACGAGTAACTGTACTTGTAATCGCGGTTCATTAACTTCAGAAAATTGTGGCCCTAAAATAAAACACAAGTATAAATTTGAAATTAAAAAAAGAAACAACGAGTACAAGAGATCCCAGAAACAATTGGCCACTTTCCGCGCAACCCTCCTTAAGCATAGAATTCCCCTTACAAGCTAATCCTCAACTCGAAGTACGAAACGCGTGCATCTAGGAATAGAGGTTAAGAAGGAAAACGCATACACCATCGCTTCCATCCCTGAAGATATCGCGTTTAAGCCTCCGGGAGGCGTCTCGAGTGTTGACAGCGTAACAAAATAGCCCGCGCAACGGTTACAAGAGCCCTTCAGAGGTCTATCTCCGACCACCACGCGACATAATACGAAATGCCACTTTAACGTACTACCCACACTTCCTCCTGCGAAACTGTGTCACTGGTTCGGATGGTCAGAGAACAGAGACGGGGTTTTTTCCCTTCGCCGCTTGTGCGTGGGTTCCTTGGAGAGGCACGTCGTGCGTCATTTTTCCTCTACGCTCGCATATCCGCGGTGTATTGTTGTGGACGTTTTAACTGGCCAAATCGCTCCTTTGTGTGAGGTTTTCATGTGATGAAAGGTTCACACTTACGACGCAATATAGTGTTAGTAAAATATTTGCTACGGCTTGTGTCTCTTTCTTAATTCGAGTAGAGCGTGGAGGAAAGGAAAAGAAATTATATGGATATCCTCTTGACTGCGCCCAAAACAAATCTACGGATTTCAACATCTTTTACTCTGCACGACTCTGTATTTAAATTCGGCTGTGTATCCACTGTGAAAATTTTTTAACTTTTTGAATTGTTATCAGGACCTGAGCAGGTAACTGAACTACGGAGATTCTTTTCAAATCTAGAAGAAATGCTGTAATTTTGATTAATTTCATCTCTCCAAGTACCGATGATAAATCTATAGAAGTTTCGCACCACCGATTTTCCTGAAACCTGGCCCTCGGAACCCTCGCAAAGATTTTTATTTGCAGTAAGGGTCCCTGTAGCTTGATTTTCCTCCTTACCATTGCACATATCCTTTAGAGAGATGCAAGATGTCTCACTCCGATCCGAAATTAAAATTCGTTGCGATATACGATCCAATAATACCGTACGACGACTAATCGTCTTCAAAAACGCTCCCCGGATAATATTCGCGAAGGAATTCAGTACTGCGAGGAGAGAAATAGAAGGATATTAGTGCCGAACGGATAGCGGCAGCGTCACGCCGTAAGACGTGCATCGAAGACCTTCCCGACGGCCGATCAATAATCGAGTCTGGCGTGAATTTTCTCCCTCGTCGCTGGGTGTTCCGAGGGAGAAACGCCGCTGAAACGTTGACGAGACGAGTGCCTTGCATATTGGAGATAATCTATCGGGAATAGCGGAGTGAAAAAGAAAAGAAGCGATTACGAAATTACACCGAAACGAGGTAAGGATGACAAATACGAATTGGGAACGTAATGTCTTGCTCTGCGGAGGTATTTAATCATTTAGAGTACTTGTTCGAAATGAAGCGTTGCAATGTTTAAAGTTGAATATAGGAAAGCGTAAAAAATGAATGATGGTGATACGAGAGTGGTTGAATGGTACAATAAATTTTCATCCATTAATTATAGATGGACAAAGGGATTTACGCTTTAAATGATAGTAGTGATAGTAATACAGGGAACGCTCGATAACTGGTACTAAATGGGGCAAAGATACGAAAAATCCGTCTTATTGAAATCAAATTTCATCTGTGGATTTTAATACAACAAGGCTATCAATACATATCAGGTAAAGCTGTAGCACGGGTAGTCTGATTCGGTTGGTGCAATACAGGAGCGCCACTACGTTGTTGTTTTCCCCAGCAGATACACGTTTGGAAAACTTTTTATGTTGCTTGCAAGTAACTATCTCACGTGCAGATAAGGATGTGAAGTAGAGTCGATAACTAATCAATACGTCGAGAGCTTCACCAGCGTTTGACAGTGCGAGCAATCTCTTCTTGAGCCTGGATCTGGTATCATGAGTCTCCATCTTCACGATTTAACCATTCGTAACTGTCCTCTTCCGTGGCTCTTGTTTCAGCGGCTGCTAAGAGTATCTGACGATATTCAGTTTATTCTTTTTCGAAAAGACGTCAGTTCCAGCAGATTATTGGCGTAGAAGTTTTTACTTCATTCTCAGTTTAAGATTGTCGACTTGGCGGATCTTTTGCAATGTCCTTAGTCCCGCGTGTCCTCTTCTTTGTGCTTCTATGGAACCTGTTACACGTCAGAATAACACCCTGATCCATTGGTTGGATAAGCGAGGGTGGCAATGCTAAGCTTTATTTTTCCACTGCTGCATATCTTCAAAATTAGCGTTGTCCACAAACAAAACAGGCTTGACATCACAAGGGGAAGTCTTTAGAACTTCAATTTGGAATCGTCTCTCTCCAGGAACAAACGTAGATTTTTCAAATTTATATAAAGCACAGGTAGGCTGGTGTGATTTGTCGACTACTGATGGCTTCCATCTGCATTTGTATACTATAAGGCTGGAAGCTTCTCTTTATTAAGCTTTGGACCAGATACAGTGCCTTATCCTTATATGCTTGCGTAGTTTCAGGTAACGATCGCTAAAACAGACTGATCTCGTCAGTTGGCGCGTTCTTTTAATGCGAAGTATTAACGCAATTCTTGGATTAGCTCTCTAGCAGGCAATACCATACATAAGGCTTGATTGAAAGGTCAAGGAGGAACGCAGTTTTTCAATATGTTTCCGATGTTTTTTGTTTAATAGACAAAAGTAATTAGGTAATTAAATAATTATAAAATCTGTCTTTTGTAGATTTAAGCTGTTTTTTTGCATTAAACTAGTCATACAATTTAGTTTTTTTTTAGAATTTTTTGGCAGTGCAGTGCAACAGCGTTTTCAACGCCTTTTCCTTTTACACAACCACGAAGCATCATTTGGAAACTACGCCAAGCTACTAATTTCGATAATAAACATCTCGAAAATATCGCAACTATTCCTCTTCCGTGTTAAAATGTTCACTCTCAAACAATTTATTTGAATTTACTGTATTTATTATGTTTCTGGTATAAACTGCAACTTTAGTTCATTGGGCGTGCTGAATAAAAAATTTGGTTCATCTTAATTTTCGTTGGTTGTTCAAATAGCCTTTTTTTCTCAGTACATGTTGTCCGAATGGTTCAAGATCTGCACACAGCTAAAATCAAGGCAAAGTAAAATATTAGGGCTGAAATCATTGAAAGTCACCTTAGAGGCCCTTGCTTTTTCAAGAGATATTTGATTATCGCTAGTCTTTTAGCAAATTTTTCTCCAAATAACGACAACGTTAACGTTCCTCACCCACGCGTTTGATTCCTCCAGCATTGGGCTCCTGCTAATTTCAAAGATTTTTTAACAATACTTCCCTGATAGATGGGTAAGGTGACGTGGAGTAGCTCGTTCACTGGATGTCTTTTTGTAGGGTTGTTTGAAACTGAGGGTCTGTATATGTTTACGCATTACACCCATGAAGTATTTTTTCACACTTTTTGAAGCTAAAAAGCTTCAAGCAGTGTTTACGAAAACCGTGACCCTTTGGTTAAGTTTTTGCAAAGTGCCGCAATTATTCGATTGGATTCAAGCTTGGAATTTGGAGCGGCCGTTCCATAACTTGGAAAGCATTTTCGTGTATCCACCCTTTAGCTTTTCGTGCTGTATGGCAGAGATTGTTATCTTGTTTGGAGAAAATGATTTTTAAAAGCTCATCTGAAAACAGTTCTACAACAAACAACTATTTTTTTTTTTATTATTCAGGCGGCCCCGAAATGTGAAGATTGCCCTAACGCCCTAATATGCTAATGTGCTTAAAAGAAAGAACGACGCAATTCTTAAAAAACTCTGCGTTAATTCCACAACACGCAAAGGTAATTTCAGGAGTACCAAGAACCTGAAAAAATAATGTTTGTCATTTAAAATTAACATTATCACGGTAATAAGATTCAACTTTTGCTTCGTCGCCAAATTATAAAAGCGCTTATTGCAAACAAAGAAACAAACGATAGAATTTCCTTTATTCCATGCGGAGTTTTGTAAGAGTTCCTTTTAATTCGTTTGGATCCATTTAAAATCTCCTTTTATTGAAGAAATTCTACACCTTCTTTTATTTTTAAATTTCATTTCCGTTAGATGTATTGGAAACACCCAACTTGAACAATGCTACGATGAGACTTTTCGACTTTCCTCTTCTATGCAATCTCGAACCTTCAAAAATAATAAAAGATCCGTTTCTCATAGCACACCCTGCGAAATTGCGAAGTTTTGTAAGCGATCGCCGATTCTACTCCGAAAACTGACGCTATTAACTTTCCCATTAGGACTGTCGGGACGAATTCCAGCGTTTGAATCCATTATCTGCTACTTTGTTCGTTCCGCTCCTGTATTTCCGTCGATTTCTTGCGCGTCGACGGAAACTGGGCGATCCGTCTCGTCCGATATCTGCGTAGGTAAATAGTAGTTCTTCCCGGTGCCAGGTTCCGATTAGGTCCTACTTATTTTTCCGTTTTGCGCCGGATCCGGTTGAATAGATTTCGTTTATCTAAGGGAGTCAGCCGGATTGATGGAGAAAGTTCGCGTTTGGACGGAGATATGAGTAAGAATTGTAATTGTTCATCAATTGTTTGGGAATATCAGAGATAGCTTTGGTCGTATTTATTTTTGTTTATTTGTTTTCGGTTTGTTTAAGCAGCTTCCAAATAATGTTTACGTCTATCGCTTTCCATCAAGGTTTTTTGTTTTCTAGATTCTAATATTCCTTTAATCTTATTAGCTATAGTTTCTTCACATCTAGATGTATTAACAATATTATTCTAATCTTAGTCACTCAATAGAACGAAACATCTGAGGATGTTATCTTTGACTAATCCTTCAATTTCAAGTTTGGAATAAAAGCTCATCGGATACGACGATATCCGCGTTGCAGGGTCAAGAAAACACGTTCGCATCAACCGAAAAGCCGTTTTTCATCGTAGGAAAGCGAAAAAATTCGTATTTCTCAAGGCAAGGCGCTCGATATGGTTCTTCCACTACCGCGTCGAATTACCAAACGCTCGTTAAATACGCCCGCGCCCACTCCAAGCGAACGAAATTACGCCTTTTAGTTGGAACTGCGTCGATCGCATCCTTCGATGTTGCCCCATATTTTTCACGAGTTCGCCCTCGTTTGCTCGATTTCCGTCGCTCTCCCATCTCCCTCACTCCCTCGGACGACCGACCTATAACCCAAGATGGGGGAAGTGCTTACGTAAAGGTGCTATCCAGCTATTATTAATATAGTGTATTTGTTTGCTAACATAATTCCAGTGTAGCTTACCCTTTTAGTTCTCAACAGTTTTCCTTCAAAATAAGCCGAGGATATGCAAATGTTGATCTTAGATAGCAAAGTTAGGCAAATCTCGACAACGTTTTACCGTCTTACGCTTCCTTTTCCGGGGGAGCGAGCAAGTTGTGCCAAACCTAGGGGTACGCCTTTGCCATTCTATTTATTTTGTTCTACCAGCTAATCCCCGTTTTACGTTGTAGATAATGGATGAATCAATCTTAAGAGAATAACGTAGATAAACAGTAATCAGCGTATAAAGTTTATTGTTGGCAGAGGCTCTATCTATCTATATAAAATAGTCTGTTTAATTTTGCATCTTTGGTAAAAAAACTCACGTTTTTTTCATACTAAAAATCTCATATCACGTACGAACCCATTCAACTTATTCAACAGCGACAATACCAGTAAGAGCGAATAATACAATCACCACGATATACATACGTAGCTGTCTCATTCCAGACTTTTTCAGCCGCAAATTCTCACACGCGTCGGCGAAATTACGAGCTGCAGAACGAGAGCACTACCGCCGTTCCCAGCCGCCAAAATCAGAGCTCAATTCGCCGTACGTGCAACTGTAGTGCACCTACGGGAGTTACCCTAAATGATGACACTTTTATCTTCCGGAAACGAGGACAAGCCGGCGGCAAATATCGGTGCAGAAGCGAGCGGTATGCGGAGGTGGGTCGAGGATAAATGGGACGATTCGGTACCGCGAGTGTAGTTTCGTCGAGCTTTACGAGATGGCCGGGAAACCAGGTATGCGAGTGAGTTGTAATATAGGAGATGTCCAAAGGGATACCTTTTTTTTTTGGATAGCAAGAAGGAAAAAACGGATTTCAGGTTTGCGGATGTACGTTTTTTAAGCTTGATTCAAGAGCGTGTGGTTTGGAAGCATTATTTTAATAAATATTTATTTATTTTCTCTCAACCTTCTCAAAGTAGTCTTTTTTGATTCGGCCAACATTTTTTCGGATCTTTTTATTGGCATTTGCACAATGAATCTTCCATCTACACAACTTTGTTTTTCCTGGAATTTCCTCTTGCAATCTCGATCTTCTTCTGACATTGATATCTCTTCTTTAACAGTCTTTATCTCCCAAAGCTTCTTCAACTGTTTCACTTAGTCTCATCCCTTGGCTAAATGGTTTCTAAGTTTTCCGTGGTGGCCACTTCCAATCCTTCCTGCAACTATCCATCCCAATCGCATCTTTTGTAACGTTATGTTGCATGATTAAGTTTAATTTGTCCAAAGCATAACAAGTTGAAGATGAAAGAATCCTGCTCCTAGGATCATGATAGTACAGGGTATATTATTATTATTATACTCTCAGGTTCCACCAAAAAATAATTTTTTTATGTGCGCAAATATAAAAAAAACAAACATCCACAACAAAAATAGAATAAAACGGAAGAAATTAACTTCTTCCACTCGTTTTAGCTATGCGAGAAATACCGTCCTGATGCAACCCAAAACGCAAACAATAAATTCCCTACATCGTCGTTAATATTCCAGTAAACGAGCAACCGGCGAACAACATCTAACACCAATAAACTTTAACAGATAATAAAACGGCGCTTATATTTCCTTAATAACATATTTTTACTGCCGCCGATGTACGAAGGACATTAACACGGAGATTACCGGCGATCTCCTAATATCCACCAAACGCATGGTAAGCTTCATATGAGCGGCAAAGCCTCCGCAGTTTAATCATCGCGTGCTCGGGGATTCGTTCTATTTTATTGCGTTCGAAGGAGGGGCCTTGGTCGGAGGATGGAAGGAGACAAAGCGAGGCGAGGTATAGGGTAAATACATGTGCCGGAAAGCGAGCCTATAACTTTTCATTCTTCGCAGTAAACGCATTGATAAAAATTAATGTGTATAAATGTTTATGGTCGTACGTGTCCTGCGGAGATAATTCCTTATTTCCGCTACGGTCCGGAGGCTGATTCGCGTTCGCCGCGTCGTTTACAAATCGCCGGACGTCGTAGAGGCCGACGTTATGAAGCGCGGCGTTCTAAATTTGCTGGGAAGTTTTGTACTCTCGATGCTTGTTGTATTTATTGCGTTGGCTATACTTTTCTACATCCGTACTCGCCGCCAACGCCAACGTAATACTGGGCGTATGTGTAAATAAATACGTTTCGAGAAATTAGATTACTTCATTATCTTTAAATTGTAACGGAACGCACGTTTTTATATATTGTTTTAATTAATATTTACTTGTTTTCAGATAACAGGATTGGTTTCATTTATTTTTCACATATTTTCTTTTGTTTATCTTTATAATCACATTTATTTCAAATAAAAATTTAATTTTCACTGTTCAGCTTTTCCTATTCTTGGAGGCCCCATTTTCAGAAAAAAAAAAAAACGTATTTTTGTGTATTTTACATTTATTGTTATTAATTGTACCACCATTCATATTCACTATTTCTTCTTGCAATAAAACGTATTATTTTGAGACCAGTTCTTTTATTTCTTGTTGCATGAGAACCCGAGAACCACACAACCTGAGAAGCCAAGGAGCTACATTGTTTAAGAGAGTCTGATTAATAATTAAAAACAAGCAACTTCAAAAGCAAGAAAATTCCAATACAAGACAATTACAGGATTCGCGACGCAGGCAATTTGAAGCAATCAATTTAAACCAATGGTTGAAAGCACAATTTGAAATCTCAAAAGTGAAAAAACAAGGATCAGGATCAAAGAATATTACGAGAAAACAAACAGAAGAAGACCCGGAACCTATTTTGCAAACTTGACCCTCTCATGAATTGATTTACGCTATCAAAATTAAATTACTGGAGCCAAGCAGACGAGATACTGCAGCTGCTTTAAAAGCATTGCAAAATTCTCCGGAAAGAGCAACAAAGATTAAGAAAACCATACATTGAGATTTTGGAAAACCTAAAAGAGACTCACTAGATGATAGAAAGTGTGGATTTTGGGGCTGCTCTACCATATGCACCAATGGTGGATTTGCCAAGTTAACTAGCGTTTAAGGCGCGGCATACGCAAGTATGTAAGTCCAACAGGGATTAGGGACGAAGAAGAACCATCGGCGTATTCCGCCGAATGAATCTAGTCTTGATGTAATAGACGTGGAGTTTCCGCGGATGGAGGATTCTCATCACCATCGATCCCATGGCTTTCTCGTTTTCCTGAGCCGAATTGCTAGGAAAGAACACTGTCAGAGAGTTGCTCCTCCAAAACAAATCCTTTGTGATTCACCCTGTACATTCTAAAATATTAATAGGTCCAATTTAAACTCAGGCTCAGATTTACCTGGAAATTAATCAATCTGAACAAGAAATTTTACTTTGGAAATCTCTCACGAAGTACCAATTTTCTACAATTTGTATCTGAAGAGTTTCCGTACCGCATTAATTGATCTTTCGGACCCGAAATCAATCAGACTTAGCAACCGACTAAAATCTTATTAAAGACCGAGCAATCATTGCCGAAATCCCTCGATATAAATGCGTCCAAGTCCCAAACCGCTTCCATTATTCGATTATCCCCGAAGAGGGCGCGCTCCACTAATCTTTCCGACGAAATTCGCGTATCCACTCAGACGGCGGAATTGGTAGGCGACCTCCTTCGCGGTCGCGCCGCGCGAAATAACAATCTCGTGGCTTACCGCTCGCGAAACTCGGCGAAGTAGCCGAAACACCGCCGAGGGACCGCTTTCGACCCGACCGACTGACGGAGCTTTGGGATGCGCGTCTCGCTTCCGGCTAAATTAGTTTAAACTGTAAATACGTGATAAAGTCCCTTGGAAGAACTCGCCAGGATTTAAATTACTTTCGCGTTGCAGCCCGATCGTTCCGCTTTGATGGCGGATGTACTTCCGTATATAAGGCGGTGATTCAAATGAGTCCTCTAGGTGTGTTTGTACAGCTGCGTCTTAAGTAGCAGTTCGGCGGTGTCGGGTATGTGTACGAGGGTACTTTTAAAATTTTGCTGCCCAACAGAGAAATAGGAAATTTTTTTATCAAATTCCCAGCGATGTTTAATACGTCGAAATAGTGATTGGCACACTTTTCAAAACTATTTTAGCTGTACGTAGAAAGCTGCAACCAGGCAATGTCACCAATTTTGTCTCGAAAAGATCAAAGGTTCCGACATGAGCACTTTTGGTTGCTTTTCCATTCGGTGGGGTCCATGTTGTGGAAGCTTTTTAAAATATTTTCAGTTTTATTCACTTGTTTGTCGGTATATTTCAAACGGGATAGCAACAAAGCCAACATCTGCGACAATTAAATTCATTTGAAGGAAGTAAAATATTCTTTCGCTGAAAATATTCCTGTTTACTCATAATTTTTGCTGGTAGTTACAAACGGTAATTTCCAGGGGGTCCAGAAGGTCTGCTTACTTTGGAAAAACCCCAAAGCCCCTAGTCGCGCACACCACGTCTGCACGTATTGTTATGTTATTAATTTCAGCAACAAATTCACTTTCTCCTCCTTCATCCACAACAGGTAATTCCAATCAATATCACGTAACCTTTGATACAGCACACCTTCTCTGTATTACCTTTATGTGAGGTGTCGTTGGAAAGCATTTCTTATTCCCCATAATGCTCCCAATTCGATATTTCCTCCGAAATTAAATATCGCTGTGAAGGCTTTTTTAGTTTCTCTGTGATTCTTCTCCCACTTCATTGGCTTAACCCTTACCTAATCTAGCTCAAAATTATTGCCATTTTTAAGAAAATTCCGCGATGTATTGAAGAGAATTGCATTGGGGGAGTGAGCAGTTAAATTGACGCTTTCTTTTCACAATTTGGCACCATCTTACCAATAGATTTCCAAATATGATATCAAAAGATTATTTTTTAACGTTGTTACAATTACTTTTACAGGATTTTCTTCTGGGCCGAACTGCGACTAACTTCTAAGCCTAAAAGATATTTTGGTCAACCCACGTCAGCAGATTATTTACTTCACATCTTCATATTTGCGAAAATATTAAACTCTGACAAGTATCGCCTCCAAATAGCAAAAATTCAAACATTCAACGCATCCTCAACATGCTCCTGTTTGCCTTGCATCAAATACAAGCCGCTTCCCCAAAGTTCCCCTAATAATTCCCACCTACATAATTAACTTTGTGCATGGCAATCATGCTATATCTACCTTCCTTCAGGTGGCTTATTATCGAAACCATTCACTTCTCCTTCGTCTCTCACATTTCGATTGGCGCTCTCCGTCAAGCGTGTAGCCCTGTCAGAATGGGAAATCTAATTTTGCCCTTCCCCTTCCCACACTCTAGACTTTGGCTATTGATATGGGGGGATATGAAAGCAAGCGAGGGAGCTTAAAGAGGTTATTAGAAATTATATTAAAAGCGAGCTTCATGAATTCCATTCGATGTAAACGCCGATATCGATGTTTTGAAAAGGCGTAGTAAGGAAAGTATTGAAAGAAAGAGTGAAGCTATGAAAGGGAGGAAAGAAAAAATTATTTTCGTAGAGGGAAAGCGAATAAGAACGGGGAATGCACCATTTATATAACGTTTCATTATGTAATTGCTTTAAATAGAGAGAGAAGTTCATGGTGTGTAACCTGCCCTGCATTAAGAGAATCTGGAGTACCTCGGGAATCTATTTTGGAGCTTCTATTTCAATAATTTAAAGCCTCATAATTAATAATTATTTTTCGTAAAAATTTAAAATATAACTTAAGCTTAGATATTATTAAGATCAATCAACACTGGAAACAATGTAGCCTAAGACTTCCCATCATCCTCTGTTGACATAGTGGAGACTCTAAGCAGAAAAAACATTATAAGACTCTTAATTGTACTTGCTTTATGTTAATTTCTAGATTTTTTCTGCATACGTTATTGATAAAAGCATTTTTAAAACAAATCGAGCCACAATAAGGTTTGTGGATGTTCATTTAAAATTTTAAAATATGCAGCGAGAGCAAAGGTTTGAATAATTAAATTTAAAACTCAATAAATGTAATAATTCTAAAAATTAAGAACTATTTGAGACAGCCAGTATTTCTTTTATGGCTTACCAAACGTATGCAAAATATCACGAAAACATTAGCGATGGTTGGCATAAAGCAGCATGCGCTTCAGTGGAAAAAGCTGGCTAAGAAGAAGCCAGAATTGCAAGAGAACAAGGATCCCAGGATAGATATGGCATACCTCTAGTTAGTGCTGTGGCTGATGGTTGTTGGTCAAAGAGATCTTACAAAAAAAAATATTATCAACTCATAAACGTTTTAAAAACTTTTCGAGTGCGTCATCGACTATGGAAGCTTACATTCTTGTGGAAAGTTTCAAATACAGCGTGTCAAAGCACGGATTAATTAATTAAAACATTTTCAGTGAAGAAGGCAAACCTAATGACATGTATTACTCACATCAGACATTTAATTTTGTTTTAATTCAATTTGTTCGTGTCTGAAAAAGCTATGTGTACAACTCATGAAGAATTGCATTTTTTAAAAATAAGCACTTCCTCATTTTCCTTTTTTTAATTATTTAATTCGATCAATACACGACCTTCTTCGGGCAAATTATCGTCAGATTAGATTTTATATCATAGCACATGTTATTTTAACGTATTCTGCAAGGAACCTTTGATTGAACAACAAACAAGTTCAAATCAAGTTCAAATAACTGTAATTTGTGCTAGAAATCACGCACCGCCATGTTTCTAAAGCGTAAAGTTCTTATTCACAGGTAAAAGCCAATGGCAAAGAAATCCCGACCATTTCTGCTTTTCGTCACTCCTCTCCGGTAACATTTTTTGCTTTGCAACACGTAAAAAAAGGGTTTCGCATAAATACGTTGAATACACCATTGGCTGTGATGTTTTTATAAACATAAAACTGATCGTCAACAACCAATTACAACACCAATAATTCAAACAACGCCCATCTATTCGTCTAAATAGTTTGTATTGGTGCATCCAATTGGATATAAAGATATATATTTTATTTACTTTTCCTGCCTTATTCTAAGAATGATGGAGATTTAATAACTTGGACTTTTTTGATAAAGCATGTTGATTTCCCTGTTTATTTATTTATTGAAAGCAATTTATGGATAGGTACCGATGATTTTCAATTTTCTTGAACTAAGGACAACCTGATACGATGAGAATTACTTTTTATAAAATAATAAAGGCGCTAACAAGGATACGATCGTCCTAGTTGTTTATTTCGTTATGGTTCTCTCTCATTTCGTAAAATTTATCATTAAAAATCTAGTTTTGTTAGACGGCCCTAAAAGATAGATATCTAAATTTATTAGTACTTATCACGACGCTCCGTTTTTATAGCCGACTCGTTTGTCCTTTTGATGGAGCGTCCTCCACATTCTCCTAAAATGATTTCATCTTCCCATATTCCCTATCCGAGACGAAAAAAAATGAAGGTCCTGTAAGGACGAGAAAAAACGAGAACGTCCCCGAGGCGGACAGAGTCTTTACCGGAAATTTATTGGGGATTTGATTTTTATTAGGTTATTGTCAATATGCGAACGCGCGACCGGAAGAGAATGACGAGATACGGGCTCTTCTTTAACGGCACATTATGCAGCGTTCGTCGTTTGCCTGGTGACCCAGATACGTACGCTGCCCCGCAGGAAATGGGGAGGTGGGTTAGCGTTCGCATCGCGTCCCCGTGATGGGAAGAAGCCTCTGCGTTAGACTCGGGGAGCTAGGAGAAGTACGTTTTAGGTAAGTAGATGTATGAAAATTAGTTTTCCAGTTGCTCACACTTAGATGCTGGCAACGTGCGATAAGGAGAGTTAATAGCGTCTTGCGTAAGAAGACGAATAGGATATGGAATGGAAAATATGGTTGCCTACAACGTGGAAAATCGTCTTAGCGTGCTAAGGGAAAAAATGGAAATGAACGCTATGACGTGGAAGTGTTGAGGCTAACATGCTGCATTGTTGCCGTTCCACCCGAAATTACTATTCTCCCTTCCGTTAAGGTAGGCGAATGTGTAGCGCCCTAAAGAACGTCCTTATTTTAAAACTCAATACCCGCTCCCATCTTCAACGAGCAAGCCGCATATTTTAATCCTTGCCGCGTAGAGGTAAATACCAATATTGAGAGATTCGGATTGGTTGATTTTATTCTACCTGAGGAAATCGTAGAATTGGTTTAAGAAAACATTCAAAAAATTTGGCAACATCGTAGCAGGTGACGAAACTTGGATATATTCGATGAGCTGGAAACTTAGCAACAATCAAGTGTTTCAACAGTTGTTCATTCTCAAAGAACTGGACATTCCGCAAGCACTGCTTTAGAAGATCCAAGTGCCGAATGGTATTTGTTTACCAGAAATCATTGACGAAACCTGGAAAAACAATCAGCAATGCTTCTCATACAGCACACCAAGCAACTGGTTATTTGTCCGTATTCCAATGATTTATCGCCTAGCGATTTTCTTTTGTTCCCGAGCGTTAATCGGAAGTCTTCAGATAGCATGTTTTCTGGATACCACCTTCAGAGCAGAAAATATCTTTTGAGAATTAGTTCAAAAGCATGTAAAAGTGCCAATAATTTGAAAAACAATAAAATAATCCGTACCAACCTGTTTTTTCTTTTTTTTTGCTATTTAATTTCTACAAATAACGAGTGTTGGAGCCACATGTATTCGGTAAAATTCCCAGTTTCTCTTTACTAAAATAAAAGAAAACCGTGTATGAAAGGAATTCGTTAATTACGTTAAATTACAGCTGCCATAACGAAAATAAAGCAACCCCCTTTTCCAACCTCTTCCTACACAAATAATCACGCTCATTCGGATCCACATCCGCGAGAACAAAATCATGCAATTCCATCCTCGGCGCGAGCAGCAGACGTTCAACAATCGATTCATCTCGTGGCGCATGGAAAAGCACATATTTGCCTTCGTCGAGCGCGCAATAGACGCCCATGTTTGACTCTCGGATTGAAAATGTAAATTTGGACGCGCTAGAAATGATTTTATTACCGAAATTCACTGTTGGCAACGACGGCGGCTCATTTATGAACCGGAGAAAACTTAATATGCCTTAACCCGATAACGTTTGTTAGCTCGAAACGGCAATCTAACCGACATGCGGCGCACGTTCCAACGAAACAGCTGGAAACTTTTTTACGGTATGCGATTATACTCCGGCAAATTGTTAAATATGTTCCCGGATACGACGAGATGTAGGGAGATTGTTATCGCAGCACCGATAAAAATGTCTGCAAATATGCACGGTTTTAAGTGGAACATCTACACGTTGATTCGATATATAAGTAGTTCGGGTATTTACCTAAATACGTGTTGCCTTTCTATGCCATACGTACCTCATCGATTGGTAAACAAACTTTCGGATTAAACGCTTAGGAATGAGCATCAGTTCCATCAGTACGAAGAACGGGCTGGTAAGAGGCCATATTCAATTGGCTGAAGTTTGGCTGTATTAATTTCCCTGAATAATGCAAAGTGAAGTTCGAATATCGAACGCTAGAGTTGAATGAGAGGGGACAAAGGGAGGATATTGGCGTTCTGTTGCTGCCACAAACGAGAAATTGCATAATACGAAAACCAATATCGTGTAATTGAATATGATCGGTATCCTTTTTGGAATCCTCGAAATAGGCAACCTACAATGTTTTTGGGAAAATCTAAAAAAAAAATAACTAATTTAGGGAATATTTTCACATCATACTCTAATACATGAAAAATTTTGAAATTAATTTCTCACCAGATTGAAGTTGGTTATTGGACATTAGACAAAGGCACGCTGAAGCGAAGAGCTTTTATTTGAGTGTAGGCTTTCACGACCGTAATCCATAGTAGAAATGTCTTTCGGGTGATGTCGCGTAGTTAATATTTTACTTGACGTTTCGCTGAACATGCGGTCAGCTTCTTCAGTCTTTAGAAATCTTCTGAAGAAGCTGACCGCATGGTTAGCGAAACGTCAAGTAGAATATTAACTGCGCGACATCACCCGAAAGACATTTCTACTATGAAGAGCTTTTATGTTAAAAGATCTACGGATACAATTGTCATTTCCTTTTATGGTAGATTGATGGAGTACATCGAGGTGAAAGACTGCCCTATTAGGATCTATTGTGATCCCAACATGGCACTTTACAGCATCCTTTACATTCCTTTCCTGAATAAACTATAGCCATGGTTTTAGCCATGAGGTGTCTCGTTTCTTTAGCGAAAGACAGCAATTTGTTAGTGTTTGTAGCGTAGCTGATGGCTCGTTCAAGGTCGTTGACTCTAACAGCAGGGTAACTGTGTTGGGAGTTACGCAGGGCACTGTTCCGGGACCAACTTTGTTTCTGCTTTTCACTAATTATTTGGGCTCA
Source organism: Oryctes borbonicus (assembly GCA_902654985.2). NCBI lineage: Eukaryota > Metazoa > Arthropoda > Insecta > Coleoptera > Scarabaeidae > Oryctes > Oryctes borbonicus. The sequence goes on along the minus strand of LR736869.1, from coordinate 7,825,294 downwards.
ATTCTTAATGAAGATTTTTTGGTGATGTAATAACTTTGCAAGCTAAATCTCTTATCCGGTTGGTGCAATAGTAATAAGGAACCCAGCATTCTTTAAATTAGAGCAACGCAACATTTTTAGGAATAATTTTTGATTAACACACGCCACGCTGTGAGAGTTTCACAGAAAAATGGGATTCTTTAAGTTTCCTTTTTAGAATGATTAAATACATTAAACAATGGATCAATTATTATCTCTTTATCATGCTAAAGTCACATCTAGATTGAGCTATGGAGTCTGCCTTTGGAGGTTGTTCACCTTTGCACAGGATGTATATGCTTTGAGGAGAGAAGCGTCACGCTGTAATAAACAGACATAAAAAAATAGTAAAGAAGGAAAGAAGGAAAGCACTGTGGAGCAGTATGGCAAATAACAATAAAGTATCGGCACACTCCGCATCACACAAGTGTAATTGATTAATCCTGGGGATGCGTCGATCCTCAACTTCAACCGAAGAACTTCTTCGCTCGTCGCGAGTTCTTCGCTCTTTGCTAATTTTCTTGTGTCTACTGAATATCGCGTGTCTCTTCTCTCCTTAAATTTCCCAAATTAAATTGCCACAATTAAAATGAAAAAAAAAAAAACAAAACATAAACGGTACCAACAAGAGTGAAGCAGAAAGAAGTGATTTTTAAGAGATTTCCAAAAAACTGGAAAAAATTGAAAAAGCAATAGATTTTATGTCCAATAAATTCGATGAAATGAAGAAGGAGAACTAAGAAAGCAGGAAAAGAAAAACGAACAACTAAAGCACAAACAACCACGGAAAAGACCGCGGAAATTTTCGGAATCTATTAAAGATATATTTTATTTAAATTAATTTTTTTTAGTGTTATTTTTATTACTATTCAAGTAGGCATCGATGCTTTTAGTGACTGGTCTCTAAATATCGCATATTACCCTCGATAATCGATAAATTCAGTTCAGTAGGCGCTGGAAATGATCTCTTTGGAACACCTTATTTGATCCACATATCCGTGTGCTTATTACGTTTTAAGCACATACGCCAATCACTGAACCGATAAAATTCGTTGGGATTTCCATCTGAGGAATTCGCCTATTTATCATTCGCCATCCGAAAGCATCGTCCCTATTAATCTATTTAAATTCATCGCGTGGACCACGGTCAAAATATGCTAATTCGAATTACGCAGCAGAAGCGACCTCTTCAAACGGGCCTTCGAAGATTCTCTTTGGCTTTCGTCTTCATGGTCGGCACATATAGCACATCCTCCCTTCAGTTTCCAGTTAACGGAACAAGAGAACACTGTCAGAATTTAATAAAAGGACCCTCTCCCCCAAAATCGAATGGTCCGCTTCAAAAGGAGCACTCGTACCCGGGAACCATGGACGGACCTAAGGTCTAGTAATTGATTTATGAGTGCAAAACATCGACTAGAGACCGTAGCGACCTCTTGCGTGTCATGTCTACTATATATACATACAGGGTGATTTAGTGGTTTGGTAAAATTTATTTATTCGCTAAGCAAAAATTAAAAATGGACGTGTTCATTTTGGGTAAATCCTTTACTCGAATGGAACTCACGCTAGACTCGATTTTGATTAGATTAGATAAGTCTCAATGCTTTCTTATGAGGTATAAGAGAGATTCTAGAGAATTTAACGCAGAGTTGACCAACAAGACCGCGTTGCTAACATGGCTTGACAACTTCAAAAGAAGATCAATTATAACGTCCTGTTATTGTGGATTCGGGATAAGCACCGACAGCAAGCTGTAACTGTTCTAAGTTTATTTGGACGCTACTCGTAGATTCAAAACGGAACTTTTGTGGACTTTTCCCGATTTAGAAAAAGTTTATTGATTATCATCCAAGACTGTATTCATTGAATAATGTTCTCTCTATTCGAAATTGCTTGGCGAATAGAAATTCACATAATTAGTGACGATGCTGGTATCGTCCGCATACATGATTAGAGAAAAAGCAGAGGCCCAAGGATTGATCCCTGTGGAACACCAATGGGAGCAGACTTAAAAATGCAGTTGTGAAAGCTCATTTATAATCTTTCCTGTTATGAAATCGTATTGATCTTTAACACGCTCTGTATAAATATGAACATGCACAACAACAGGACCCCGATCGGCATAGCCGTCTTACCGACTAGAAATAGAAATAGCTTTAGGAAGGATAATTGAAGGACAGTTGCCTTTATATAACGCGGTTAATTGCGTAGAAGCGACCGAGAAGGACGAGGCAACGCCCCCTACCGGACGGACGTGGGTGAGAATTTAATTAAACATTTTGTCATCGGAATTTAGGTTAATTACTGACCGCTTTGCATCCTGAGGGAGCGGCTATCGAGGATGACCGCCAGTCGATATTGGACAATTGACACTGTTATAAGTTGGGGTCGCGAAGTAATATGTTTTCGCAAGGGAATTTGTTGATCCTATTAATAGCTGGATACCAGCATGCCCAGCGGGTCTAAATTTGGGCGATAGAGAGAGGTAATAATACACGCTTAAGGCGAAATAAAGACGGGCGAGTTTATAGGAAATAAATGGAGTTATAACAGACATTCTAAATGAATATAGAACTGCCAATTTTGTTTGCTGGCAAAATTGCAAATATTACGTGCCGAAGGAGGTAAGTTTCTCACACCGAAGGAGCTATTGAATTAACTTTCGTCTTTTGTACGAAGTAGCATAGCTGCTAGATTGACGCTTGATGGTGTACCTCTAGCTAATCCTCAGGAAAATTATTAATGCACTTGCGCCAATATTTTCAAAAGTTATCAACGTGGCAGACCTTCTTCCAAATCATCCACAGTCTGGTCCAAAAAGCTGAAGATGAATTAATTAAAATTACGGCTGCCTTTCCAAATAAAGCTAGTGTAAGCGAGCTTCTGTGTTAGGAACTTACGTAATATCTTTGCGATGCCTTTATGTTAAGTTACTAGTTTTGCTATCAGAACCTCTTTCCCGGATAGACACGAATTATTCATATCCGGATAATATGCGAATTATTCCTGTCTGTAGGAAGAGACGTTCAATTCAAATTCGAAGTCTTAGGCCGATTTTCATGCTTAATAACTTCGTAATGTTATTTGAACAGGTTGTAGGTACTACGACGTAGAGGATATCGTAGGATGAGCTTACGTTAGCGGCATAAATTTAATTTGCTCGAGTGGACTAACTTTTAGGAATGGAAACCGGCATGTCTGCTTAACTTTCGGTTCTATTGGATGTAACGTATGCCTAATTTTCTTAAGTGGAGCAGCAGATAGTAAGCTATAAATATGGGCTATTGAACAGTATTTCCATTTTCGTATAAATATTATACACGGTGTTTAGTATTTATCATTCATTAATGTCTATGTAATTTTAAATAGAACATCCTGTGTATTTTTGTTGTGGATGATGGAATATTAAATTCTTCATCACCTTTAGTGACTTTTCACATCCATTTGATAGTCTTAGTCTATATAAACTAATATAAATATAATAAATAAAGATAAATAAAACTAAAATATTCGTGTCCTCGAAACGGCCGTCCAGGATTAATTAAACTTGTGTGGTACGGAGGTTGCCGATATTTATGTGTTGTTTACCATTCTACGTGACAGATTAATTATATAAACCCTATTTGTTTGGTTTGGCACCTAATTTCCCTTGTTAATAGAATCTTATTTACCAAACGGAACTAAATGTATCTTTTACAATAGATTCAATTGATCTAAATTTGCTAAAAGGATCCTATCTTGGCTTACGCCGATGACGTTCAGCTGTTTTATAACATTAACTACAAACAAGACATTGAAAATCTTCAGACGAACTTTGGCATCTTCATTGGGTGGTCAAAATCCGACATGTTAAGATCAAACTTGATCTTGCATTTATACTGTCCAAATCGGAGTATGCCTGCATTTTTTAATGCTATTTTTATAAACCTCTTGAAGCTCCAAATGAGCGGGTTCAATACTGGCTCTTAAAAATGGCGCATATCCTCCTTGGCAGACTCCCTGTGACACTATTTGCGAGTCGTGTGATTTTTGTATCAATTACTAGATGTTACGCTTCAATCCTTTATATGCTGAAACCGAGAACAAATCTTTTATGTTCATCAATTTATCACGTGATCAGCTATGCTGAGAAGATATTTTTTTCGCAACAGTATAATTGGGATCACCTCGGAGTCACCTGTTAGACAATAAATGGACATGATTAATTAGGAAACTGTAGCATATTTTATTGCGGCTATGAATGTGCTTTCGTTATGTGTCTTTTTTTCATTGTTATTTTATTTTAGCGGTAATTTGAAGCTTATTCGAGAATCTTCTAAAACTCCATTTTCTTATTATCTAAGAAACTATTCCCATTCCAAAAACATAAATAGCTTGCATGGCTAAAAGCAAACCATCAAATTAGATCGCCACTGTTTATCATCCGCATCACAATAATATGATTACCTCTTAACGCCTCCGCACAACTCGATACCGTGTAATTTCGCAAATATTGTCCGCGAGCCAGCTAGAGGGTATGCGTGGCGTTTGTTCATTAGACCCGCTAAAATGCGAACGGGGATAATAAGTTTACGCAATCGGTTGTGTGTTCTTTGTTCCCGCCGACGCCTGACGCAAATCCACTTAGCTGTGCCCATTGTACCGACACGCGTGCGGTGTCCGCTGTAGCTGATGATTTAATTCGTAAAGGCAGCCATGGAGCGCGCTTAAACTGTATTTCTAACATCAGGACAGCGTTTGATTATTTGGGGAATGTATCTTACAATTAGAACGCGTATCGTTTTGGTTGTTTTATTATTTACTTTGTTGTCTGAATATCTTTTTTTGATGGAAGTTTGTAACCGTCTTCGAGGTTCAGCAGCCGCTTATATTTTCTAAAGAAATGGTCTCGGTTATTAAATTATAATAAAGTATTTGCAGGAATTCGAAATGAAGAAGTTGTGATCGGAAAACCACTACTACCACTATTACTAAAGCGAATTTAACCGCTTAAAGTAGCTGCTAACCTTCAAGATTTATTTATTTTTATTTATTATATTTTTATTATTTTAGATTAACTGAAAGTGTGCTGCTTTAAATAATTCCATCTCTTATTCGCGAAATTGATTGCTAATTTTGTTGGAATGGTGAGAGAAAAACCAACTTTGTTTGTTAAATATACTCAACTATTTGGTTTTAAACAACAGCATGCAATTGGTCGAACCCTTTGAATTGGATAACCCTTAAAAATAAACGTTCAATCAACCTACATTAGAATGTTGATGCAAAATTCTTGAAAACGGAAAGGAGAAGAGATACAATCGCCGATTGTGCAAATCTGAAGGTATATCGCCTTAAATAAGGAAGATTGCCCGAATTTTGTGGTTGATATGTTGTGAAGCATAACAAATAAAAATAGCTGTAGCTGATTTAACAATAATAATTGAACCAGAGCTAGTGTGTTCTATTAAGTTGCAAGGTAAGTTGGATATACCCGCTAGAGTGTTGAGTGAACATATTTTTAGTTGAATCAACGCATAAATGTGCAACACTTCGTGGTTTGTAGGTTGAACCAATCCCTTTTTCTCGCTCTAGATAAAGAGATTACATCTAGACTTAGTAATTGGTAATTTACGATATTGGGTAGGTAGGTAGGTTAGACTGAAATGATGGGACTTAAAGGAATATTTTTCTTGTGGAAATTTTTGGTGCTATACTGTTATTTATTTTTAATTGGTGACTTTGTTCCTTAGTGATAAGACCCTGTTTTTCCAATCTTTGATTATGTTGTTATCTTGTTTTTGAAGTTTTTCCGTTGAATCATTGGTTAACATTGTATAACAAATAATTTGGTTTCGTTAATCATCTTTAAAAAGTATTACTGATTGTTATAGAAATGTAATAGTGCTTGTTTGGCAGTCAATTTCTTGTAAATTTGTCTTCATTCGTTCAGATAATGCTGTACAAAAATAATCTGCTCTTTTGAAGCCATATTAAATTCGTAGGAACTGAATTTCTGCCTTGACCGGGCCGAAAATATTCTCTAACTCAGTATTACTCATTTAATTGTGTTTGGTGATGATTTCTATTTTTGTGGATATCAAACAGCAAAGCTACCGCATACAACACCGCAACACTGGATTTTTTTTTTATTCTCATTTTATTGCGTTTCCCATAAATAATAAACAAATTTAAATAAATCATTGTTGGTATAATTTAAATGTTCCGGCTGTATAATGTTTCGAAAGATTTATTCGTATTCTAGTGGTACGGCCAACAAATTTCAATTTTCCAAGTTAAGTTATAAAGGTTCAGAAATTTCAGGTTCAGGTCAGAAATTTTCAAAAAAGCTAAATATTTCAAATATGATTAGAAACAGCGACATAGACAATGATAACTCTCAAATCCCTAAAGCAGGTTGAGCGAGACAGAGTTGTCCTCATACAGATAATCAAATAGTTGGATTGGTTTTATGGGAGAAGGTAAGTACATCGCATTTTGTAAGTGTTAAATTGTAACATATTTATTTCATTTTATAAATCGATACAATCAGCTACTAATTATTAGAAAAGCAAGGGACCAATGTAACTTCCTTATGGGACACCTGAGTCAGGACAGAAATTATTATTATTAGTTTCTAGTTACTAGATATCTGAATCTTTGTCATAGCGATCACTGAAAATTCGACATCTTGGTGGAAAAAAACTTTTTTTTCTTCAAATGCTTGCCGCTCTCTCCACGATTCACTTTGCCAAGTAATGAGGCGTGGTAAACCCCTATTATTGTTTTTTCTTTTTCTTAAAGAGTCGATTAGCACAACTGTATGATTATACCAAAAAGGGTCGCTCCTTTCGGAACCGATTCATCCCTCCCTCAGGAGGATGCTGGTGCGAATTATTTCTGCTACAACAGGAACAAATGTACAGTCACCCGTGACAAATCTTCAGCCAAGATATGACGAACACGTTCTTTCGAGAATTTTAATTATTTTAATTTAATTCCACGGTCACCTAGCACCATTTGCAGAACTTTAAACAACGAGTGTCCAGCATGGGTAAAATTTTCAAAAGTAACTTATTACCAGAATAGTTTTCACGTTGAAGATTAGAACTGTTCAAACTACCCTCGTATTCAAAAAACAAGATATGGCTTTGCGCATACTCGACGGGGCACCTGCGAGAACACTCTGCAAATAAAAATAAATAAATTATTACCATCGCATCTCTATACATGTTGCAGTGTCTCTTATTATTAAAGATGCACCGACATCCAGAGTATCCCTCCTCCTATAACCATTTTACCAAACGAGTGAAAGTTGCATCTATGGCATCTACAAGCCAAGATGGGCCCCAAACTATTGTGCGTCTAAGCTGTAAGTGCAGTAAATTCCTCAAAAAAATGACATCTGAAGCTCCAGCAAATTTTAGAAAATGCATGCTTGCTGATGAAGCTTATGCTAATGGCGTACTACTTTGTAGATGAATTTTAATAACGATCTCTTAATGTGTTGTTAGCCTAGTTAATGTGCTCTTTTTTTTTACATATATTTTCCACCTGTTTTATTCATAAATTTTATCTGCTGTTTTAAACTTCATTATTTCCTGCCACAGCAAATGTGCAGATTAATAGACGAAAATGGATATTTGGTCTTTTAATAATAAATTAAGAACTACATGCTTCGGCCATTTATTTTAGAAATTCATACTTAAAAGGGCTATAATTGACGATGAAAAATATTGTGAGACTTTCCTCAATTTTTGAGGTTAGAAACTGTTATTTAGGCTTCTGGTTAGAAACAAACCGACAACAATCAGAAACCTCCAGGTCCGCTTCCTTTTTTATAATTTTCTGGAGGCGCTACTGAAGATGGAATTGTTGAGGAAATGGAGGACGAATTGATTTAATAGAGTTATTTTTTTCATGGCTGTACCTATTATTATATGGACGTTTATCCTCGATGGATTTGCGATCTGCACATATCACAGCTGAATACGATGATACATTGCATATTGCTATCAAGCTTGCTTAAATTACCACCAGCTGCCTAACTACCCTCTACTAAGGGTATTTTCGAAGCGTGAGCAAAAGAATAAATTGTACCTCAATCTCTGATAAATAAACCATTTGTTTTTGCGTGTTTCCTTTAACATAAAAGAAACAATCACAAATTATTAGGTCAATGGTATTTTTACATTGATCTTACGAGAAAGAACATGCACTGGGGACTTCGGCTTGGCAGTAAAAGTTCAAACCGTTTTAATCGTAGTACCATTATTACGCGAATAATCTAGCGAAGCAACCTCTCGCAGCTGCGGTCGTGAAGAATCACGCGGAGAAATAGACCGCACAAAATCGTACAGATATTTCGCACAATAAACATCCGCATTATTATTAGAGACGTACGCGCTTTACTCGAGCTATGTGTTAGAAACAAAAGGATGCCGCTTTGTAGATCGAAATCTAGACACTACTCGCACCGCTAGGATGGCATCCCTTTGATCTTTCAGCGGAGCGTATCTCCAGGTTGTTGGGTTCGACAACATCCCGAACTAGAAAGAGCATTCATGGGGAAATTATATCGGTACGTTTGTAGTACTTGAGGTCGATATATGAGGTTGGCAAGTCGTCGCAGAAGGGGAAAAAATAACGAAGCGATTTTATAGAGTGGCAAAGGTAAACGTGTCTTTTGTGCAGAATGAGGAGCAATTTTAAGTTGTAAGATGATGATTTTTTAAAAGAAAATTTTGCTTTTTATTTTACTTGTACAGTTGGGAAATTTACTGGACTTTTTAAGGTTTTTTTTTCATTTTCGCCCTCACAAATTCTTCGCTGTGTTTCATTGTTTCTTGTAAACTCATCCATTTTATTCTTTTACTTTAGAAAAATATTAAATTTGCCTTTCAAATGGAACTTGAATTGCTAAAGATTCGTTGATGGAAAAAGAAGAATTTGGTTGGTAGGTTAATGAGAAGTTATTGGTGCATTGATCATACTTTGTTGAGAGCCAAGACGGTGGACGACATGGTAAACCTTCGAAGGGTAAACTGGAGAAATTCCTCAATTCTTGCAATAATTTACGAATTTTTAAGTAATTTTCAGGTTTTCTTTGTCGCAATTATCGGAAAATTCACATACTTCATACATACTCCCGAATCTCATTATTAAAATTGATTGGGTTGGTGCTTCTAACATGGTGGTCAACTTACTCTCATCATGTGATCATTTCGAGCTTAGAACGATGAAATGTTATGCTCTGCTCTTATAAAAAAAAAATAAAAATGGAGTCTATCACGTGGGCTGTTATCAACTAATAGACATACTTGCGTGCAATGTCTAGCGTTTAGACTTTTCTTGTTGTGAAACACCGTGAACGTTGTAAAATAACACTTTTTAATGTTAAAATGTACAAATATCCTCCTGATTGCGCCACATGATTACTCCAATAATATGCGTATTTGGAACTTATTGCGAAATTAAGCTGCATGAGCTCGCAAGCTTACATTTTGAATTTTTTCTTTAAAATAAATCAAAATTTGAATTTCTCGTGTTTTGCTCTAAATCCCATTGAACACTTTTCAACATTTATAATTTCAAAATTTCCTTTAAAGTTACTGAATCAACTATGCCGTTATACATATGAATATCAATTTGGATCTACAGTACGGACGGTATCGCTGGTAATATCCTTCGAAATGGTCCTTTATCAACAACGAACCACCACATATATGCAAACATTGTAACTATGCTAAAAGCAGGTAATAGCAAGGGAAGTAGGATATGTGCTAGATAATAGTCCGATCTCAGCTTCACTGTCCTTTAGCAGTACCGTCTCTAATCGATGGTAAATATTGAGGTAGAAACGTGTTCGTCGTCCTACGTAAACGTATCCTTCTTGGAATGGCAGCTCGAGAATGGGTAACTTAATGGAGGTGTCATGTCCGTTGCTACCTCACCGAGAACAAGGAACTTCGTCCATTGCGGTCAGGTAGAAACTACAAAGTTTCATGACACTATGACGTTATTGTTATACAAGGTGTATTGGATCGTGGTTTTAAAACTATTTAGACATAAAGTAGCGCAGCAATGACGCTGAAATTAATTTATTCTAAGCGCAATAAAGGTTGGTGTAACGAAATGCTCAAAAAAAAAAAAAATTCGATAGAGGAATTTTAATAAAACGGGGGACGTAATTCGTCAAGAAATAATCAATTGCGTGCAATATTTCCAAATGAACCGATTCCAACAGAAGTTATATGCTTATGAAGTACTTCCAGGGAGAATGATTGCTTGAGAGGATCTCGAGAGCAGTCAGCGGTGAATGATATATAAAAATTTGTTTGCATCGACAACGTCGCATCATATTTCATCATGACAATGCGGGGTTTCATACAGTACGTCAAACAATTGATTATTTAAAGGAGAAAAACCTCATTGCCGGTATTCACTTGATGCCCAGCAACTTCTTCTTGTTCCCAATTGTAGAACAAAACCTTTGTGGCCAGTGATTTTTATTATACCAAGAAGTTGTTGAAGTTGACAACACCCGAAAGACATTTCTACTCTGGATTACGGCCGTGAAAGCCTACACTCAACTGTTTTGGAGGTACCTAGAGTGGGTTGATTGACCAATAAACTGCCACCTAAGTACAATCGTAAAACAAAATCAAACAGAAAAAATATTTTTCTTCGAGGATTCCCAGAAACTCCTGTAATTCTTTCTCATTGCCACATATTTCGAAAACTATTGAAGGTAATGGTCTTAGTGTCATAGAGTCAAAACAGAGCAGCCGATAAAAGTAGAAGGTTTTCAAGAGGATAAAGGGGGTGTTTGCAGAACTCGATTAGATTAAACGATTTTAAGCAATCGATTTCAATCTAGAAATTGAAAGCCGAAGAAACAAATCCAAGAACAAACTCGTAAAAGAAATAAAGAAGTACCGTACCTCCTAAACCGCTTAATTTTCCCGCTGGTGCCCTTGAAGCGTCACGTCAAAGCCATCCATTAGATTCTCAGGCTAGAAAGCGCTCTCGAGAAACAGTAGCAAAGAGGAAAAAAAGGAGAAAAAATCGAACACTAACGAACACCACGCTTGTATAGGTCCGACTCATTTGGTAAATTGTCGAACACAAGTTTCCTTAGGGCGTAGACAACATCACCGCAACGGAATATTGACCAGCCGGCATATCAGCGACCTCTGGACTTCGCCCTCTTTGTTATAGAACTATAGAAACGGACTTGCGTTGCTTATCTATCCTCTTTCCGTTTCTTTTTTCTTTTCTTCCGGATTTTCCTATCCACTATAGCTGCCAACCAACCTAACGAGTAAACTTTGCGGTCGTTCTTAGAGGCCGCCAGTTCCACGTTCCAGCGGAACCAGAATAAACGTGGAATTCGCTTTGGAGGATCGGCATACAGCTCGTTGGTACGGCTGTGTGCGGTGGTCAAGTAAATACTCAAAGACTTACGCTGTCGAGGCGGCGTCTTCATTTCCTTAATGCTTGGGATGCAAACGTTGTTGTCAAGTGAATTGGGGGAAATGCTGAGTACCTTGCGGAATATTTCGGCTGGATTATTTGAGATTTTGAAGTGGTAGTATGGACGGAAATGAAATGTACCGTCGATTGAATGCAATTTCATATTAAATCGAGTGATACTCGGAGATAGTCCGTGTTGTAAGGTTTGGAATGTTAAAATACAAATTAAAACCTACGCTTTGCTTTTAATTAACTTATTTGTGGCTTATGTCACTTATTACATCAGCATAAATGATAAATACAATAAAACATTTTACGTTACAAGAAATTACAAGCTGGTTCAACAAAGCGATTATCTTCGTCATCATCAACATTATTTTTTCTGATGATTGTTCTGGTGAAGAATGGATTCGGTGTATTATGTGTTCGTTGGAACAATTATGATAAAAAAATTATTTCAGGAATGTCATTTTGATATTTGTAATAATAGCCTACATTCCGGAAAAAGAAACGTAGTCTTAATCCTAGCTTATCACAGTCATCGATTGCGATTTTATGAATTACCAACCTTATAACAGAACACATCAGAAAATTCCTAGAAACAATAACCAAAAAATAAATAAAAATGCTGAAAGAGCTTCCCCATGTATTAATGGAATTATTCGCGGTAAACACAACACAAGGAGAGGGTTAAAAATATTCTCGGAACTACGCTGATAACGCCGCGTAGGCAGAAACATGTCCGTGTAGGCAGTGTATTTTTTCTCTCCCTTTGTTGTGTTTGCCGTGAATAATTCCACCAATACAATGAGGAGGCTATTATAGCATTATTTTTTTTGGTTATCCCAACCTTGTCTTCGTATTCGGTTTTTCTTTGCGATTACCTAGAAGGCTTCTGAGTGTATTTTGCGAGTTGAGGCACGCGTTTTCCAGCCATTGTATTCATGCCTTTTTATCCAAAATTGAAATTGGTAGAAGCCCTAAAGTTTAAAGAGAGAACAGCTCGATATAGGCTTGATCAGAAAAAAAACATAATATACCCTTCCATCCAAAGACGGCAAAACAAAAAGAAAACAATGGAAAACTTCAGAGAAACACCAGTTTTCCCAACTTTCGCGGCATTATGACGCGAATTTACATTTAAATGTATTCAAATTTAATACTAAGGGTGGCCGAGCAAGTGACAGTCACTTTCGCTGATGCCAAATATATATTCCTTATTCTACTTAGATGTTGAATTAATTCAAGTGCGGTATTCGCAAGTTTTCGACTCGGAAAGGATGAACCGGTCCCCATGCCTGCGTACCCTTCTTTGCTCGTCGCGCTTTAGCAACCCCTTTCCGAGGGTGCGGACGTTGTTATCTCAGCGCATCAACCCTGAAATTCGACAAAGGGACGATGTACTAGATAGAAACTTTCACCGTTCACCGTTTCTTTCTTCTTATTTTATCATCGAGAAGTGGGTGGGGAAAGAGTTTTCGTTACGATAGGGACTTTCAAAGAAAGCGCTGCGGACAATCCAAAACTTCCATCTCCTTTTGATACGTCGAAAGGACTAGAGGACCCTTTTTCTGCCTGAAACAACTAATAATAACGAAATATCGACTTCCTTCTTTCCTATTTTGAATAATTCATTCAACATTTTAAGCGGTAGATGGCCGACCATGCCGAAGGCTATTGAATAATTTCGTCGGAAAGCAGGTCGAGCTTCGCCTTTGCTGCTACCATTGCCGGCGCCTGCAGATTATGCAAAGGGCGGTTAATTTATGTAAGATACGTGATGCTTAACGCTGGAGACCTTGTTGAGTTTTATATTTGATGTTATAAATCTTAATTTTTTATGCTTAAGTCGAATTTATCTCGTTAATAAGATGAGAGTGAATAAATATGGTTTTCTTAAAGATTATTTTGCGTATTTGGGCTTCAAAGAAGGTTTATTGGTTCATTTGCTTATAACGAAAAGAGAGAATAAGAGTCTTTTTTTTATTTTACTTTTTCCATTCTATGGTGCTCTTTCAAGGAAGTGTATTTATTTTCTGTTTACTGCTGACGATTGAATCTAATTATACAACTCAAATTACATTTACTGTTTTTTTATGTATCTTTTCTCTTTGTGGCCTGATGGTTCCCTGAGCTGACCTCCTTTACTTAATTCATCAAAAATATCCATAATAACTTATAGCAGCCTTTTATAAACCAGTCCCAGCTGAAATGTGCGGAATAGCTAGAAATACAAACCAGAAAAAAACACCTTGGTGGAAAAATAATATAAGGGAAGAGGTTAAAATGAAATTATGGAGAGCAAATCTCAGTGAAAAAAGAGATCAGTAACTTTGCCGAGAATATCCGTAACAAAGAGAAAAAGTGAAAAGGCTTGGCGATAGAATAGAGGAAGATCCAACAGATAACGTCAAATTATTGTACCGCGCATTTAGAAGACTAACAAGACAAGAAAAACGCAATCAGAAACTTAGAAAGTGAAGAAGGAGAACTAATTTCAGACGAAGGGTGTATACTGGAAAGATGAAGACAGTATTTTACGAAATTGCTCGGTAAAGAAGAGGAAAGTGAGAGAAGGCATAATAGAACCCAAGACGATTGCGTCGACGAAAGAAAACAAGAAAGCAGAACATCAAATGAAGAAAAGCAGGAAAGATCAAAATCAACAAAGCTCCAGGTATTGATAAAATAAAACCTAAACTGATAAAATATGCGGTACAGAAAAGAATTGAGTATTTAGCCTTTCAGTGTGTAAGTTGTGTGGGTAAAAGTGTTCCATGGCTTAGTCACTGCCATCTCCTCACCGTAAAGGGTGAAGCGCAATTAATACGAATTGTGTACCGAACCTACTAAGAAAATTTATTGATTTTAATGGAACTCGAACACACAGCGCTTAACTCTGCCTAATCAAGCGCAGCCCCTCTTACCACTGGGACACCGAGCCATTTAGTTGCATAGAATAATCTCGAAATTAAGCAAAATACAATAAGACTGAAGGACAGCTATTATTATTCCGATCCACAAAAGAGAAGATGCTACAAACTGCAGTAATTATAGAGGAATACCTTTATTGTGCATTATTTACGAGATCTACGAAAGCATGCTGGAGATCACAGATAAAGAACTCGCTCTGGAATACACAAGCTGGGTTTAGACCTGGAATGGGTACAAGTGACTGGATTTTTGTTTTAAGACAAATCGCAGTGAAAGTGATGACTACCGATAAGAAATTATCAATCTGGAAAAACCTGTCAACAGACTACGAAGGGAAGTAATCCGGAAAGTTCTGCCATAAAGAGGAGCGAGTAGAAGTAGTACAAAGTCTCTATAAAACTGCGAACAATGTCGTCCGAATAGAAGGAAACATGTTAAGAATTTTTACAACAACCAACAATTGACAATTGACAACGGAAATTTCTTCGGCGCCATAAATACTACTTCAAGCCAATATTCTCTGAATAAGAAATCTCTAATTCGCTGCACTAAAGTTCCGACAATATTTGTATTTTGCTTCAGATCAGAGTGTCGCTCATTGTGTTGTTAGTTCAAACTCTTTGGCAGAATAATCATAAGATCATTATGAACGTCAGAACAGGAGGAGATAGATGTGGTAATAATTCTAGTAGCAGCCCTAATTAGCAAAGGTTGGTTAAATTAATCTAATCTAATTCTTAAATTTTATTGCTGATCCTTTGAATATTTCGATACAAAATTACAAACTTAGATTCAGATTTCGGATCGCTTATGGGTAATTACGGTTTCTCCTGATCGCCAGCCTTTATCTTCCCCATCTCCAAGCTACCTTTCCATTGGAAGCGGAGACGTTCAGTACTGAAGGTAGAATGTGACGTTGGCAAATTCAGTTTTAATTTAGATGAATGCGTACAATCGATCAAACTTACGTTTCCTACATAAAGTGATAGTGTGCGTCCTGGCAATTTCCAAACTAGCATCGCCCTAGAAACTTTTCCGCAAAATCCAACTCCCAACTTCCGCCGCAACTGTTTACCATCTATCCGGTAACAAGCACTCTGAACGCTACAAAATACTTCCATAATCCACGTAAATAGAAACTCTATACATATAGACATAACGACTTCCTAGAACGTAACATCGATATTCATATTGGTAATGGGTACACACATTGCTTCGTATCAAGATACACAGATTTATAAACAGATGGAGCGCTGGCGAGTTCGAGAGATGGTTAACATACACTTTATCTCCAACTACAACGGCTGATATCGACTAGCTCCGCGGCTATAATATTCGCGTTCGCGATTTGTTTATGGAAGGATCCATGTTCTACGTGTAGAACACCAACCACCGCACTTCGTACGGATCCTAATAACGGAGAGCCACTTGGGGTCGTGTTTACAAACTAATTTTATTTGTTCCCTATCGGTAAAGCATCATATATAAGATTATACTCCGATGGAAGTGGATAAATTTGGGTCGAACAGCGTCGAATGAGCCATTTAATGGGGATTGAAACTTTGCTGTGGAAAATGATCCAATTTTTCTTTGAAATTCGTGGATAAATAGAGTCATTTTCAATGGTTCGTGTTTGATTGGGACGTTGAATAGCAGATTAACTTGTTGGGTTGGCGTTTTTCGTTCAAATAAGCAAAAAGATGCAATAAACAACAGTAAAATTGAGCTCACTTCGGTTTTAACGCTGATGATGATAGCTTAGCTATTGAAACGTGCGTTTCCGTGTTCCAATACTACAGAGTTAGAGTACTTGTTTAGTCTTGGTTAATGTTTAAACAATGAGATTTTATGTTTTTTTTGCACTTCAAAATTTTAATGACAAGTTGTCGTTCAACCGAACGCTTCCTTTTCAAGCTTCCAGAATGCACTTCTTTCATGGCAAAGGCGCTGGAATTAGTGTTTCCACTCCCAAAGGGAGTTTGAAGTTAACAAATGTGAATGAAATTGTGGGACCACCGCTGGATCACAAAATCTATCAACTTAGCTTCTTAAACCAAAATATTCCTTCGTCTGTGGACTGTGGACCTGCGGAGGCTTGTGAGAAAAGCGTCTATTTGCTATCTTCTCAATTATGAACTACTCGCACAGAGCTATCGTGGATTTTTTAATACATATTCTCCTCTACCTTTCACTCTGTTGGTACAAAAAAAAAAAAAACTTCAACAAACAGGTATTGGACATACAGCGCGACTCATCGCTATGTGTTCGGAAAATTATGCATTTGTGAATGGAGATTTTTAAAAACGACTTCTTTTATTATTATTGTAAGCCCTGATTCTGGACAAGGTGTAAAGTTAGATATATTGAGACCCTGGCCAACCCATAACTTTGTTAGAGCATTTTTTGGATCCTCGTTAGATCCTAAGGCAAACTATCATAAGTTACATTTGTTTTTAAGCATTTCAGAGTTATTAAAGTTTCTTTGGGTGGCTACAATGTTATGAGATAATCACACCTGATAACCAGAAAAAAAAACCACATAGATACGATCTTGTCTGGCCATAAAATTCCAAAAAGAAAAAAAAAATAAAGCCACCATAAGGCACAAGCCAATTGTATCTCATTTTGATTAAAAATTAAAGCAAGGTTGCTCTACTTCCCTTCCATCCTTCCAACTTAAAGTTGCTTTCTCCACAGAGCCAGCTTTTAATTATTTATTAATCGTTTCTGGTTTTTTTGACGCCCATGTGGTCAGTTTGAGGTTAGCTATGTACTTTCCTTAAACTCCTCCTCAATATCGATTTGCCTTTTTGCATTAATAGATTCTGCTCACAAAATTCAAATGTCAAGATTACGATCCTCCATTCTTTCTCTTAAAGAAGAATAAACCAATGGTAAGATGAGATAGATTTAAGTCTTATTTGGTTTAAATATTTTAGTAAATCTCGCTTATCTGTGAATGCGGTACACCAAACGAACTGGTAGAGGGAGGCATTTCAAACAACGACAGACTGAGATTTTCGTCATCTCCATTACGCCAGTCCAAATGCACTGTTAGATGGAAACGTTGAAGAAGATCTTGAAGGATGGCTGGACGACTCATTTGGAAGTTAAGCTATTCAAATCAAATCAACTTCAAGGAAAGATGAATAAATGATAAAATTGTACATTGTTATCTACAAATAACATCCTTTATACATATTTTTCTCTCCACCTAAAAAAAAAAATAGAAAGATCTTAGAACTTTCACCCAGATTGTACCTAATTACCTACAACACACGCTTAGGGCCGACTTAGTTCCTGCTTGTTAGAAATAACAGTGGAACACGACAGCTGTTGCAGGCAAACACGTCGGCAAGCAGTTTTCCTACTCGATCATGGTGCGATTTATCGGGCTGTCAAAGAGAATTCCCGCAGGTGCACCGCTCTCGGCGGCATCCGCGGTTGAGTGACGTTGTTGACGCGAACGTCAACCGCCGTGCTTCGTACAACGTCTTACGATGTAAGCAGGCGAAGGGGAAAGTAAACGACAGCGACGCCAACTATATCGAAACAGCTCGTCGACAACTTGAAACAAAACTTTTCGTACCTCGAGTTTGCGGCGAAGTTGACACGTTGTGGATGATGGGTGTTTACTGCAAAATCAATACGGAGCAACCGCCTATTACATTATAATATTTTTGAAAATCTTTCAGGAAAATCTTTTATTCAAAGGAAGTGCTGTAGTATCATTGACACCTTTATTTAGACGTGGTATTCTGAGTAATGGACGGCTCGCCCTATACCCGTCAATTTTTAAGGGCTATCATGTATTGAATGAAACATTTAAGTCTTCGACGAAGGAAAACCTACGGGAGATTTGTGACGAAATTAAACAGAAAAATTAAAAATACATTCAGAGATTCTTTTAATTAAACAATGTCTTTATAAATATTATGTTTAGCCAGAGAAATTTTTGAATTTTTTTCAAATATTGTTGTAAATGAAAGTAAGCATACGGTGTTTGTTAAACAGGTCCTTTTTTCTCGAAATAATCTTCGAAATGAGTAAAATAAGTTGTTTTACAAAGATATTTCTTCCTCCTGTATGTTTATTTTGTGTTTGGCAGTTACCAAAAACACGAATGGAAGAAAAATCGAGGCGTTTTTATTATTGCAAACGTAAATACAGGGGTTCTTACTTAAGGTTTCAAATTTAGCCCCCAGCCTACCTACAGGAAGAGAGAGAAGGGGACTACTAGTATGGTGAATTTTCAAGAATTCTTATAATTAGGCATTTAGAGCTTCCTTCAAGAGCTTTGATAATACCAGCAAAAGATAAGTTGGCGTGGGTCTTTAAATTCGGTGGGAGTTTAGCTTGAAGAAATCACGTAGTTACATTGTTGTTATGTGATCTGTTTTACCATAATTAGTAAACGCTGTGTACCACTTTGTTTTAAGGACATTTCCTTCCAATTTCATTTTCACATTTCTTAAGAATAACCAATCGTTCAGTGTAAGAGAGCAGATACCTCCAGGTAGGCGTATTTTTTTTTAACATAGCCCAAAAGATTAAAGACTAATTGCATATTTTTTGTTACTACGAGCAGAAGAGCGGAACAACGCTGGGAAGCCCTTTATCTCCTCTAATAGCCAATTTGTTTGTGGAAGCAGCCAGATGCTCGAGTAAAACGAAACCGAAGTGCTGGCTACGATATGTCGACGATACGTTTGTAATATGGCAACACGAAGAAGAGAAATTACAACAATTCTTGGAACACCCCGACTCGCAGCAAGCAGCCATCAAATTCACCATGGAGAAAGAAGAAAATGGAAATCTGCCCTTCCTGGATGTAATGGTAAACGCAGTATTTAGCAAGAAGATGCAGAAGACGACGGTAATTGAAACCTTACTATCCAGAGCCGAAACCATCAATAATGAGCCACATCTAGCCAGTGCAAAGATACACTTGGAGAAAGCACTGAAGAAGAATGGTTACACTGCCTTTAAAGACCATTACAGAACCACAGAGACTGATGGCGTGTTCACCATACGTAGCAGGAGTTATCGAAAAAGTAGGACAAATCCTGAGGAAAGACGACATACAAGTACGTTTCGGCACTGCAAAGTCAATCCGGCAACATCTACCGACCGCTACGGACAGGACAGACAAAAAGACACACAGAAGGTATCTACAAGATAACATGTCGATGCGAGCAGTGCTACATCAGACAAATAGGAAGAGCTATCGCGATAAGAATAAAGGAACACGAAAGGGACGCAAGACTTGAAAGAATGGAGCAATCAGCGGTGGCAGAACATATACACGAGGCAGGACATAAAATGGACTTCAATGACGTAAAAACGATAGCCACGACCAAGAGCTACAGAAAAAGACTCATTAGGGCAGTTATAGAAATAGAAAAGAACAAGACCGTCAACGGAGAAGAAGGGTACCAATGTACCAAGGTATCAATGCTTCAAGCGTAGGACGAAAGACCTCTTACAAAATAATACACACCCTGTATTAATCTTCAATTAAAATTTTTATTTCTAATAAAGCAGAAAATTATGTTATACTTTAAATATTTGAAGCTATCGACTTGATAAAGCGAGCAAAGCTTAATTTAATATTGCACAGGTGAGTTGGCTACTGCGGCTGGGCCGATGCTGTCGAGCGTTTGTTCCAGTTTCAAACTTGCGGAGCGGTAACCTCACAGGGCTACCACCGGCGCGTTCCATAAATTATTCAACTCTGGCGACGGACAGCGTCAGAACAGGGCCAATTAAGTAGTTCTATTCGAGTTCGATAGCGTTGGGAATCCAGACTGCAGTAAGTATAGCTCTAATAGTTCGTAACGAATTGTAAATATTGAAACTATTAGTTGGACGATGGAAGTCCGTTAATATCGATAAGAGTTCTACATGCTCACGAGAGACGAAACTGGAAACTAGAGGAAAGAACAAAAGTAAATTTTTAATATCCTCAGCAGTAAAATTCAAACTTTCCGGTTCTTCCTATGGTTTCTTCTTGTGAAGTTGGGAAATGAAGTTTGTTAATCAAGAAGAAATGCTTATACTGAGTAAAGTTAAATAACTTTTCTATTTATATCTAGCCTCTGGGAATGTAAATGGGCAATGATTGGTCGTAAGATTTTATTTATTTAGAAAGAGGAATACGAAATAAGGAGCACCGACTTATTTTTTATCTATTTTCCAGAGAATCCAGCAACTTAGCCCAAATTGCGAATAGAAGCGCCTTGCAAAAGATAACAACAGTAAGCATTCATTACACCTATATAAGGAAACAGAAATAAGTCTAGCAGCAGTATTAACTTAGCATTTTTAATGTTAGTTTAACCTAAACTTTCTGTCTGTTCGAACCTCAAATAATTTTTTTTAACAAACGATTAACTTCCGTCCATTAACTCGTATATTACTATCAACAGAATATACAAAGATCTTCTTCTAGCTTTTATTAAGCCAAAACAAGAACTAAATCAACTTTCCTTATTAAAAAACGTCACATAAATAAATGTCTATCATTCCCAAACTAACACAAGCAAATAAAATAAAGTGCAAATCTTTTTATCCAGTTAAATGCACCAATACAAACATTTCAGGCGAACGGATAGGCGTCGTTTTAGATATTGGTGTTGTAATTGGTTGTTGACGATCCGCTTTATGTTTATAAAAACATTACTAGCAATGGAATGTTTATAAGTTTATGCGGAACGCCTTCTTACGTATTCTAGAGCAAAAAAAATGCAGTGGGATGTTACCAGGAAGGCATGTCGAACAGTAAAATGGGCGATTTCTTTGCCGTTCGCTATTATTTATGAATAAAAACGGTAAAAAACTTTAGAATAAACGCGGAGCTTGATGTTTAATGCAGTTAATGGTTGGTTGCAATGCACAAAATGAATGTGTCCATAGATTTGCTTATTGT
>LR736869.1:7573117-7803947 GCA_902654985.2 Oryctes borbonicus | reverse complement strand
CATCGTGACTTGAAAACTGGAAGTGTTATCTTTCAAACAAAGAAACTGATCCAATAATTGTATTTATGAAAAGTTGCACCTCACATTAGCCTTGTTAGAACGCTGGATTTCTGTTTGGTTAAGATCTATAGTTTTTAGTGCCAGAACTAGTTGTGGGAATCTAAGAAGGAGGATCGATAATGGAAAAAACGGATTCTCAATCATTTTCTTGCCATCCCATCAACTCAATTCGAGTCTAGGGTAAGTCCGGATGAGATGCCCATAGTTTTTTTTAATGGTTAAAAAATCACTCATAATAATACTCATTAATATGATTATATAACTAGATCGAAGTTCTTATTGCAGGGTATATGTAATAGTTAAAAGCACCATTCGACAGTTACAATTAGTGAATGTCTTTTCGCAAAGTTTGTGTTTATTAAATACGGACATGGAGAAATAACATTCGGTTTTAGATCTTCGGACATAAACTCGTCGATTTTGCCCAAAAACCTCAAACTTTGACTCGTCACTCCAAAGCACGTGTTTCCAATCATCTAACGACCAATCTAGATGAGAACGAGCCTACTGTAGCCATTTTGCTTCAGCTTTCGTTGTTTTCCTAGATGATCCAGGACGAACACGATTTTCTATAGTTCCAGTTGTCCGATATCGCTTTATGATGTCATTTACTGTTGAACTTCTCATATTTATTTTTTCAGCAGTTTGTCGCCCCGAATATCCTTCTTCAAACAGCGTAATAATGCGTGAACGTTTTTCTACACTGGTACTCTTGCCACGTGCCATTTTGAAGTAAATTTTCTTAAAACTTTCGCGCAAAAACGACAGATGCACACCAACATACGTTTAACAGTAAAATGAAGCAAATTTATATCTTTACGCCTGCGATAAATAAACAAGAATGATACTGCGGTATATTTCCTAAATGTATTGTTCGTTAGTAATCCCCAAACGACCCGTTTCAAAAGATCGGCACTTCCGAGAAATTCTTGGAATGATAATAAAATGGACTTTATTGTGGTTGTCGCAATATTTCTACTTTACATAATAATTTATGGCTTTAACCCCTTAGAAAAGAGTGTATGCTTAATATTTTTCTAATTTTATGTATTAATAATTGTATACAGTGCGATATAATAGATTTTTATTGTATGACCGAACTTCACTGAACGGCAGTGTATATGTATATGTTCATACAAATACACAAAAGTCTAAGGGTAGCTTTTCACTTTGAACTCCGATCGAAGTATTTCAATAAATGACTTCCTCTTTCTCGAAAGCGAAGTACGATGGGGTTTGTAGAAATAGGACGGAGAAAGGCATATGTTTCCAGTGAAGTATATTGGATATTGCGCGCTATTCGAGTGGCGCTGGATAATCCTTCTACCGGAGACAAATCGTGTTCTTCAGACTACACATTTAGCGTGGAATTCTTAGAGGAGTACTTGGAAATACAAGCTACGGCTATAGATGAAGTGAAATTTTGAAATTGAACGTTGATAACTTGACAGACAGGCGGAGAGACTTTTATGCGAAACTTTTCCTCGCATTTCGAGAACTATGGGCCCCACGAATTCCATTAAAATAAAGCTACTTTAGTTATATGCAGGGATTATTCGCGTTGTTCGACGTGGAGTACTGCGACTAAATTAATTAATGTTGGTAATTTTCTTTCTACTCTTGGAGTCGATAGGAGGCTATTAAAGGTACATTTTGTAATTATTTTCATAGTGCACAAGTTTCCCTAACATACAAAGCATGCTAAAATTGACAAAATGAGTAACCAGATATAATGACTTTCGTAAGCTTTGTCAGCTTAATTCAAGGAAATATAAGAATTACTTTTACCCCTTTTAATCTTGTGATTTGTGCTCTAAAATATTTATTTTTTTTTTTTTATTGAT
The DNA here is from genome assembly GCA_902654985.2 of Oryctes borbonicus. Lineage (NCBI taxonomy): Eukaryota > Metazoa > Arthropoda > Insecta > Coleoptera > Scarabaeidae > Oryctes > Oryctes borbonicus. The sequence continues at coordinate 7,802,043 of LR736869.1, read as the reverse complement.
TAAATTGAAATTAATTTGTGGAAGGTGGATCTTGCAAAAACCACACGTATTTATTATTGAATGTTATGGTTTTGCTGGGTTAAGCCGAATGAAGACCCTAAAAATAAATTATGATGATGTTATATCAGATAATCTTATGTGTGCTTTTGAGCGTGTCTAGTCCTTTAATACGCCAAAATAAGTTGAGGTTTCAACTTAACTCTGGATGAGAAGAATTGCTATTTGGCTTATTCTTCACCTGCCTATTTAAGGTAATCAAGGTAATAGTGAACCGCTTTAATATTCACCGACAAATGGACGCGAAGAGAAAACGTGCATAGCATTAGACTTCTTTTGGTATTTCTTCTTCGTCGCGTTATTCTTTCGGATGAGCTCCAGTTGCTTAATTGCCTTTTTTATCTTTTAAAAAGGAAAACAAACGATTTTTGTATTACTGCGCATATACATGGGATACCATTGAGTTTTGCAGCAATCATTACTTGACAACAAGCAACTGGTACATGGGTGCAGGAAACGGACGATGTTGGTTCAGAAATGGATAGCCTGCTGGCAATTGTGAATATCATTTTGTTGCGGAGCAGCGATATACAAAATCAAGAGAATTCAAGATAGCGTTAAGATGTTAAAGAACGTAGACAGCAGGAAGCGCAGAAAATATGATAACAATTAGTGATACCTAACTTTTCCTAAAATGCTTGTTTCCCGAAAGACAAATGCATGGTTTTGGCATTTCGCCATAGAAATTGTCATTAATATTCTTTCATTTCCTCAACTTCGCCTCTATTGCTTCCCATAAAAATTGTATTGTGCCGAAGAAGTGGAAATTATTCTCATGTAGCGAGCAACGTGCTCTGTCACGTCAAGATTTTTCAATAAAAGACAATCAAATAAGAATATGGAGCATGAGTACGTATAATCCTTATAATTTTATGAGAAAGACATACACAGAAGAAGCCACAAAAAATTATGTTTGAACAAGAATACCAGGGTGATTCGGTAGTGGGAGCGGCTATTTGAATCTGAAGAATTGGTAGAGTCGTGGGACCTCCACGATCATTGGACTTCGCAAGTCTCGGCTTCTTTCTTTGTGGCCATTCGAAATCAGGCAAATAGATTTAAAACACTTGCATCAGCGAACTAACAATGTGTGTAGAAACATACCACAAGGAACTTTTCAAGAAACGAGGCAGAAATTTGAAAACTGGCTTTACTACTGTATGGGCACCAATACTTCTTATGAATATTGCCTTTTCAGCTGTGTTTAGTTAAAGACCTGTCAGCTACGGAGTAGGTATGGATTGGAATTTTAATTTTTTAATTTTCAACTATTTTTATAAGTACAGAGCTTGTTTTAATTAAAATTATAAGATTATTTGGACTTTCACTTGTGCCAATAAAATGGCTTGACTTAACATTTACTTTTCCACCACTGCAGTAATTATTAATTTTATATAAAAAAAATATTATATCGATTAATTTTTTTATTGTCCTTACGAACCTTTTCCCTTCGGTGTAGTGTAAATCTGTATATAACGCTCCTGTATAAATGCATGGCTACGAGCTTGATAAAATGTTCCTCTCCCCGATTCGCAAGCTTATATATAAACGGCTTTTGCCGGTTGCGCCAGCCGAGGCGGTCAAGTTTCCGGTCGGACGTGCTAGGCCGGTTTTTTACGGCTTCCGGAGTTAATATTTTAAACTAACATTTATCCGGGACTCGTTCGTCCGGAGACGGCCAGAAATAAATCGGAGGGACAGTTGCTTTTATTTGCACTCCTCTACGTTTTATTCTGTCCGACGTTTCCCCATCTTTTTTGGAGGGAAGGTTGTCCGGAAGGTTGCGCCCATAAAGTTCGGGTTGGTAGAGGTATGTGTGTGCCTTGTAATTATACATACGGAGGGTGAAACGAAATGAGATAAAATGAAGGAGAAAAAAGGATGTATTGTGTGGTTTTGGTCGAGTTGGGATTGCTGTTACCCCGAAGCGTAGGTTCTTCCTTTTTTTTTTCTCGTGTATATTCGGATTCTAATAAAGATAAAGAGCTGGAGTAAAATCAAAAGAAATGTTCCAATATAGTAATAATAATAATACAACTTTATTGTGCAACAGTGTACAAAACCATCTTCTTCATCTTCATCAGAAACTTTTTTTTTGTAGTTTTGATATTATAATCAAAACTTGTGTTTATCGATGGGAAAAGTTGTCAACACTGAACAATAATGTTGGAATTTTTTTTTTCATTAATAGAAACGATAATTATTTTTTTGTTTTAGTGCATAAGCTTTTAAAGCTTGTCGCAACCTTAGAAGCCCTTTAATTTTGCTACTGGTCGATATTCACCATAATTGTCATCCTTGCTTTGTAATCCTCCATTGTCTAGACTGTAGACTATATTTTCTATTCTATTTCACTTACGTACTGGAACTTTTCACCAACTTAACTCGACAAAGAACTTTCGGACCGCCGACCGCTAATCCGCCTAGGAAACGAAACAAAGAACATCTCTCTTTAGCAAGACAAAACAAAGGACCGGCAACTGGGGCGTTACAAAGAACATTTCGGACAACGATTTTGGCACCGAATTACGTTTCGAATGGGTCCCGCTCTTCCTCCAATTTCAGACCGTGCAGTAACCGTCGAAGCGCAAAACAAAGCTGCATTGCGACAGACACGTCTCACGCTGCGAAAAACAGAACCAACGCCCGACGTACTTAATTAAAACACCAGGAGAATTTCTGGATGAGCGCGGGAATCCCGCCATTTTCCGGGGCGCCGGATTCACCGCTAAAATCGAGACGAATAAATTCATAATCCTCGCGTTATTTTGCTGCGTCTGCGTCTGATGCTTGCATTAATGCTGACGCTGTGGTAATCAAAAATTATGGTTGCGGTTTTCTAGCTGAAGGCCGAGGTCGACGTTTCTGGGAGTTGTTAGATTTTATACAAATTTATTTATAACAATAATAATAATTCTTGCCCAACGGAGTGCTTTTCTTTTAATAATAATTTTTTCATTGTCCAACAGCAAAAGCGCAAGCAGTAGGAGAACTCACTTTTAACAAAGTGCATTAAACAAATTATAAAATAACAAAATTAAATAATGGTTGCCTTACATTTATACAAGTAACCACGGCAATGTAGGTGAATTTGCGAAAAAGGGCGGAAACAATTTAAGAGTGGGTGAGTGGGCGCTAGCTTATTAGCTTTCTCATCCCATTTATACGAACGGGGTTGTAGGAAGATATTTATTGTTTTTAGAGTTAACCGGGGTTGGTTATTATGAACGGCGTTTATAACTTTAGCATATACAGGGCGACATTTAAAGGACAACAATGCATAGTACCACGCGATAGAGGAGGTTTTCAAGACGCAGGATTGAAAACTGGAATTTATTTTTTAATTTATTTCTCTTCAATATAAAAAAAAATAGCACTTGGTTGACATTAGCTCTAAAGATAACGACGTAAGATAACAAAGAGAAACAATGATTAAATTTAAAACTTGTATAAGGTATTTTATGCTTTAAAGAAGGCGCTCCTTGTTCTTGGATACATTTTTCCAATCTTAGTGTGAGTGAATAACGGCATCCTTAATTAAGCTTGGAAGCCTGGAAATCTATCAGAAGATTCTCTAAAATGAAATATCGAGAGGACAAAGATCGGGACTGCTAGGTATGGAGCCCCCATGACTTATCCTCCTATTTCCAAATTATTCCCTTGCTCCTTGAGAAAAGTGAGCTGGCGCACCATTACATTTTTTTAATAAAGTGTTTATCACACTCAATCAATTGGGCAATTGAAATGGGCCAATTAAGTAATTGTCGATTAATAATTAATAACGCGTAGAATTAAAAGCAGCATGTTTTATGTTGCAATGGTTGGATGTCTTAAGTGTCACAAAGGGATGGTTTCCTATAAATGCTAAAGTCCAAAGCATTATTGGAGATCTAAAATGTAAAAGTCTAGAAAATTTAATGAACGATTAGGCAACTTCTCTTAGATTGTGAATTAAGTGTCGTTATTAATTTTTTTGAGTGAAATTGAAAAATTATCTAATTATCTATAATTGTCTCTCCAGAGCCTGACATATGACGAAAACATCGTCCACCGAAGGTGACCCCGTAGACGAACCACTTTTTTATTTGTAAAAGTTATTATCAATCTAAAAATAATGTTGATCCAGGCGTATATTTAGCACTTCCTCTACTTCTTATGCTTTATCCTCGCAATATTTCCAGCTCTATTCTTAATAATTGATTTTAATTCAAGAATAGGAATGGGCGTGGAATGGCTTTCTTACATCATCAAACTAATTTAGCTTAATAAATAACATTATTATTTTTTAATCTACAATTAACTCTAAACTACTTCTTAGAGCGTATTTAGGTTCAAATCTTATTAAATTAGGTAGGCCGTCCTTTGAAAGAATTTAGCTTTCCGGGTTGAAACCGCATCATAATTGCAAGAGTTTTCCGACGTTTCGCTCTCAGCTATGTAGAGCTTCTTCCGAACTTCTGCGTATTGTATCCCTGATGCGAGAATAACAAACATTCTCGTATAGCTCCATGTATCGGTGCCACAGTTTTAAGCACATGATTTAAATAGCCTGATTATTGAAAAATAAAACTGATAACGAAACGAAAGTGTTCAGTATCGATTAGGAAGTACTCAAATGAGAGAACATTTCCTCCATAATCGAGAGACCCAACAACTCTGTCAATAAACTTGATAATATTGCGACTACCGCTGCAGAAATTACGGAAATTTTAAAAGCGCGATAGCAAGTTATACCCGCTTTACGCTCAGATACTCGGTACGATTTCCACCCTTTCGTTATATCCATCCGGCTGAGCGTTCGAGATGCGAAGCAAACATGCTCCCGAACGCCAAGTAGCGTATAGCGTGCGCTTTTCGAGAAAACGGTACGCTTGGAAGCTTCGAACGCTTTAATTCGGTCTTAATTTAGTTTCGGCAATCAATAGAGTTGCATCAAAATAATGAAAACGCTCCCGAACGGTAGATAGGGGTTGGGCAGCTGCGGATGCGGGATTAATGTTGTACTCTACTCGCATTTAATGCTTCTTTCTCGTGTTTTAGATGGAGATGGAGAGTGAGTGGGCTTATTTTAAATTGGGAAACGGATGGGTTGTGCCATGCATGTACACGCTACGCTGCGGAATATTCACACCTCTAACTATGTAAAGATGTACTGTACACTGACACCGCCCATGTTCAACTTGAATGATGGCAATAGATCATTATTGTTATTGTTTAATTCTCTTTGTTCTCTTTGTGGATTTTATCCAAGCCATGTCGTATTATTGCTGTAATTTTCAGTATTTTAATGTCATTCTTTTGAGGATTTGTATAAGCGTTTATGTGGATGCCTTGTTTCTTGAAATGATTGGAGAGATGCTTTGTTGTAATATCCGTAATGGCATTGCAGTTGCAAGCAATTTAAATTGGGGTATGGTTCGATCAATAAAACCATCAACAAATCTACTATTGCAGAAGCTAGGCAGATGTCGAAGGTTGTGTGAACAAATGTGGGGATTAAGCCCAAAATTGATGAAGTGAACGAAGACATGACAGGCAAAGGCGGCTAAGAGGCACACAAAAACTGGCATGTCACGGGGACCATGAAAATCACGCCGACAGCTGCTCTGGAAGTCAGCCTTCACCTGAAACCACTACATGTACACATTCAAATAGAAGCCAGAGTAACAACCTACAAATTAATGAATGGTCAACCTCCGATAATTAGAATAATCTGTTCAGGGAACTCAAGGCAGAGCCGATAGCAACCAGACCCAGCGATGCCATCAGTACAAAATGTATCTTCGACGAGAACTAGAAAAGAGCAATATTAGATAGAGAAGAAGGGAAGGAACGCCCGTTAAAGCTTAAAGACAGAAACTGGAGCCAGATGCCAGATGAGGTTACTTTACAATTTCATCGAAAAATCGAGGATAGCCAAATCCCCAACTAACTTTGATCACGCGCATTTAATGTTTCTCTCGAAAAATTGTATGCTTTGTAGAGAAGGCAGAACTGATGTAATTTTTTTATATTTTATTTGTCGTAAAATATTGATCAAAATGCCCCATGTTACAGTATTGATCCGGGAACAGTCCGAAATATCTTCAAAAAGCGTAGCTGCAAAAGTCATAAAGTATCGACAGACCAAGAAATTTTTCCTGACGATAACATCATTTTGTAAACAAATGATGCAAATTGCCATCGAAAATTACAACTTTGTAAGAAACATCTTGTTTCCGGACGAATCTTCGTTTCGTCAGAGCGTCATTTCATAATCGTCTCATAAGTTCTGATAGGTCCAAGGTCTCCAGATTGTACACTAAAAATTGTAATTTTATTCATTTTAGTTATTTTTAGAATCTCTCTATGTATCAGTTTATATTTTTCTCGTATTGGCTGCGAGTATGTTGTTCTTTTCATTCACAGCATTACATTTAAGCAAAATATTCATTTTTATTATTAAATAGTCAATAATCGTTGGAGTTCCTCAATAGGATAAAAATTATCAAATAATAGGTGCATGTTCCTCAAAAATCAGCTCTACTAACCAACGTATCGAACAGCGAACTGATCTTAATTTGTGAAGCATGTGGGTTTGTCTAAGGCAACTTCAGGGAAGGGAGCGCGGGCGCGGTTGAGTCAGAGTGGGGCACGATACATTTTTCCAATCATGGCGTGCATATGCGTTAGGAAAAGTGAAATATTAGAGGCATAGATGCTTCCAACGGAAAGTCTGGCTTAATTCCTAATATGGCAAAAACATTAAACAAAGATAAATAATGTATAAGGCTATAATTTTCTGCTCTGAAATGTGTTCGCTTATCTGTTAGAACATTTCTAAATATAGAAAAGCTTCCTTCCACATCACAACTTCTGAGAGGACCGCAGCGAAAATTGTGTTTTAGTAGCGATGATTTCATTACTTACGTTACACAACAGTTTTAAGATTGATAAATCCGGGTTCCGGGTAAAGATAGCATCGATTGCTTCACATATAAAAGCACCAAAATCACAGAGACATTCTTTAATTTACCAAAATAAATTTGTTACAAAATGATGACATTCAAACTCAAATTTCTCAAAAATCTTTGAAGATACCGCAAGATAATCGTAATCAGCATGTCAATCTGCATTGCCACCATTGGAACCATCACCAAAATAAATATTTTGAAACATTTTTGAAATCGTCAAACCGCCCGAATTTCCAAAGAGAGATTTTTTTATCATTCTCTTAATTTTTTTTATATCTCTCCAAATAACAACTTAATTTGTAGACTACGATACGCTGGATCCATTAAAAGTTACCCCAATTTTCTATCTCTTACGGTAAGCGAGCTATAATTTTTAGAAAGTTGGTAAACGTTGATCCCTATCTTTAGCTTTTCTCGGATTATAATTCCAAAAATAAACGAGATAGGCAAATGGGGGTGGCAGGAATCGATTCTTCTAGCCCGATTTTACTCAGAAACATGTAACTGAAGCTTTTGAATTGCGCTGAAAGGTCCTCAAGGGGATTTAGAGTAAACCATAAGATTGGTTTTATATTGGAATTTATCAAAATTTATTATTTATTATAATACAACGTAACAATACCTAAGTTTTCTTTCACCATCATTTCTTCCGCCATAACGCCATTCCACTTTGAATTCGAAAAAAGGAAGCACATATTTTCGCGGAATTTATTCGGCAACGGGGCAATAACTCCGGGTCGTAATTGCGGAAACTTTTTAACGCAATTCTCAACCCCGTTTTGCGTTAGACCACCAATACCCCGACGCCAAACAAATGCTCTCGTGCCACCCACGCCCCTCCACCGCGACAAAACTTTCGGATTAAGTTATAAACAAGCGGAACAGGGCGTCCAAGACGAATGGCAGAAGATGGAGAGGACATTTGAAAATTTAAAATTGATGAAGCGGAAAACCGCTGAATCCAACTTTATGGCGGTATAATTTTTACGAGATTAGATCGAGTCCCCCACAGAAAAAAAATGCGCTTTAAATCTAATTGTCGTGCGCTAATAGAATTTGGTTGTTTCGAGCTATGGTATGTAAGATCAACAATTTTTCTAGTATTCTATCCAATTTCGTAAATGAACGGGTAACTAAATTTAATTATATTCTTTGATAAATTACAATAAAGGTTATCTTAAAATGTTATAAAAGAATCGCAATTATTCAGTCAATTTTCATAATACGAAATCAAGTCTATGCCAACAAAAACATTTTCTTTTTAATAACGGTTACATTCTAAATTGATGGAAGAACACCTGGCAGATGGTTGGGTTTGAGGAGAATCCTGAGGTGGCTTCCTGAGATCATCACCTTTTGGCTTGTCTCTCGTAAGTGAGTACCGGAGCGTCCCTTCACATAGACCGACATCAGCAAGCGTTCATTCTAATCTTTCTTGATGCTCATCACGGACAGCCCCACAACTCTCATTTATTTTGTTGCCTAAATATCCAAAGCTTTCCAAGCTTTCTTCGCCTCCAAAACTCGAGCAAACGCAGGATCCTTTACAAGTTATCGAATTTGTGGCCCAGCAAAAGTAGGTTTCTTAACTTTTCCATTATTTCATCTAGGATATTTGTCTCTTACTTACTTGAGGGCCTATCCTTCTTGGTTCGTACCTTTGACAAAGTTTTTCATCAAACCCCAAGAGTTAAAGAAGGACACGAGAGGCTCGGCAGCGATAATTTTCTCGCTAGAGACTATTGCGCCACTTGTTTTCAGCATATTTGATTGAATCGAGGAGGGCTGTCCCGTTTGTTGCCGTTGTGCAGGAATACAGCTTTCAAGCTAAGCTGGGAAGAGCCTACGAATAGCCTCCATTCAGTTGGATCATGGTTCAATAACAATAACATTGTTTTCCTTCGCAAGAAAAGCAAACAGATTCCTGCGAAAAGATTGTTTTGAACCTTCGACAAGTCAAGGTTTCGATTGAGATAACTCAATTTCGCTTGACTCAGCCTCTGCGGATTATCATCCTTTACCTCAAAATCAGGGTCATGGAATATGTAAGGCTTATTGGGTTCTGAGTGTGGAGTAGGTCGATTAGCAGATCCTCGAGGTACCCGTACTGAACTGTTCCTCCTTTCTTCATTGAAGAAATAGCAGTCATGCACATGGGTTTGGTCGTGGAGATACTTTCTGTTACATAGTTGCCTCTTCGCCTTTGCAGGCTTGCTCCAGTAAACGATTACTTATTGTCTGAAGATCCTCGTCATCTGAGAAACCGGATTCCACCGCCTATCGCTGAACATCAACGAATAATTAAAGAATATATTAACTTAATTACCGAATAAGCTTCTTAAGTAATAAGTAAATAGCGCACTTACCACAAACACTGAATTACCAAAATCTTCTTGAGTTCATTATTTGTATTTAATTGGGACCACGAAACATGTATGTTCCTCTGCGTGTACCTTTACCGCTTCTCTTCCCCCTTTTAGGCGCCTCAGAAATCAATTCTCATCAACCTAGCCTCGTCTACTAAATAACATCGTTTCGATTTTTACGCGCGCACATCTTTTAAAGATCGTAGAAGTCTGTGGCGGAAAACGGCAAGTAAAAGGGATCATAAAAGAAGCGACAACTTCAAAAATGAATCGAAGTTTACGACTTGGCGTGTGCGCTTCAGTTGCATGTGAGTTACGACGACGCTCTTTTCTTATGGGGAAGGTAATCTTTCACCTCTCGTTGCCAGGCGGTTTTCTGCCGCCGACTCTCGTAAACTTTATTCAATTTAATTTGTGGAAGTCCCCCAATATGCGAGAGAGTCGGTTTTAAACGCGCGATGATTTGATCGGAGCATTTTGCATAACTTTGAATTTAGAAAGATTTCCATTTTGAAAGTCGGCGATCGGTAAAGAAGCTTTGGATTGACATTGTAACCGTTACAATCGGTTCTAACGGATATTAATTTCCATTTCGCTATTACATAATTAGATTCAAATTTCCTATTGTTCGTTGTTATCCTGGAAACGTATCTATGCGCTGAACTAATAACCGGAGCGACGACGTCTGTTTCCGGTGAGTAAATTTCGATATCGTTTACCCGTCATATCAGTCGATTAATTAGCTGCTGCTAATCACGATCATTGTTGCCTTGATTGATAACCTAACCTGTATTCTATGCATAGCCGCTAGATAGGTAATAAATCTATCACAAGGTCTCCGTTTAAGGAACTACCAATTGCGTTGATGTGAAGATAATATTAATGCAGCCCGTAAGTGGATTGAGCCCCGAAACTGGAAGATACCAACATGTTTAGTAGGGTCTTATTATTTGACGAAATCTATGAAATTATCTCCTCTGCAAGTCATCGCCTTATCTCCCCTTTCAGTTTTCAGTTAAATATCTCTCTTAATGTAAAAGCACGGAAGCCTTGTAGCGGGACGCCCATTTCTCAGCATTATTTTAATTAATATGTATTTATTTTCATATGACAGGACTCATTTATTTTCCTGGATGTATTTATTACTTTTTGTTTCACCTGCGTATGTCGAGTGCACCAGGGAAAAGTATTGGTTTTTTTCCCATTCCCATATTTATGCGCGTTGTGATTGGTACAAGATCACTCCAATTTAGATGAGAACGTCATAAAAAAATCTTCTCCCACCGACACTTGTACGCCTTGACAAGGCTGAAAAGGTTAAAAATGATAGCAACATACAACGCCGTGCTTCTGAGCTAGGGAGTCTTTTGGGGAAATACCAGAGAAGCATCCTGAACTTTCACGCTACAAAGAAAACCTATAAGAAAAAATTTTGTCGAACGTCCAACGTCCATCTTCATCTTAGATTCCGTAACACAAATTCACGAAAATAGTTCCCGGAAGATGGCTATAAGTACACGCAACCACTAACAGCTAAGGGTACCATAGCGCCGATTAGCGACTACGCAGAACTCAATCGGCTCTTGGGGACCGAAGCTGCTGATCGATCTATTGAATTGAAGGATCTGTAATATTCACGAGGCCTAAGATCTGATGGTAATCGTTGGGAAAAACATAACCAAATAAATTATAATAATTTTTTGTTGACAAAAAGTTTAACTTTTTCACGCGTGCTGCTCAAAACACAAGAAATCAATAAGACGGCGAATTCAGAATCAATTAAATCACAAAATATTTTCGACTGGCTGCTTTTACTTTGGGAGAACTTTTATCTAAACCAGGAAATGAAACGACTTAATTCCAAAACCTTATTTCGAATTCACCCTGCGCACTTCCCCGTCTTACATCGTACCTAACTATCTCGTATAATATGCGCCGATCCTACACCAAGGATCATTTATCTCGATCTAAATTTCCCTGTGCTCGCATCATTCGGGGCTATTTAAAACCGATTGCCCTAATGCAAACTATCTGTTTATCACGCGATTCAAGAAAACCGGCGCGCCACCATTTTTCAATCTATAGAGGCGACTTCCAAATAAGACGCCGGAGTCGTTTGCAAATTAATTGTTTAATTTAGAGCGACGGCATGACGTTCGAAAAATAAATCCCACGAAATCCAGCTGGAACTAGCACCGAAGAAAGATCCCAACACAAGAAGGAGCTGACCTTCAAGTTAATTTCAGGATTTGGCGCTGAAATTGTTTTGTAAGTAAGCGAGGCTTAAACGCTAGACTGAATTGCTGGAAAATGAGTCGTTAATTTGGTTTGGATCTAGGGCTGTAAGGAAGCTCTTGGCTCACAATTTTAATAATAATAATAAAGTTTTTAGATTTACGTTGGTAATATGGAGGAGCAGTGCTGGAAGTAATAATACAAATGCAAAGAATTTTTCCTGCAAATTTCGAATCTGCTTTCCAAATTTTTCTGGTGCGTAAGGCGCCTATATCTCATTCATAGCTTGTCTCCTTTAGGGCCGCGATGGTAGCCGGCAAGTATAGTTTCCTTCCATTTTCCCTTGTAGCCCGATCGTTCATCGCTCATATCATCAATATTATCTGGAAGTAAATCCAGGAAATGGAGGAAATGAATTTTCATTTCAAGCATTTGTAATTTTGCAGCAGCTCGACCAACTAGCTGTACAGCTCTTTTATCTCTGAGGAAGTTTGTCAGCACAGCTCTGAAGGACTATCAATTTTCATCTAAGGTATTGTCGAAAGTGACACCTTTCCTTCATAAATATCCCTTTTTTTTATTTTAGCTTCATTTATTCTGGAAAATTATTTTTTTTTAATAAAGAGAATTTTTACCATCGTTGTTCATCATCTCTGCGAAGTCTTGCATCGACCTCAATTACATGTGAACAGGTGCTTACAAATGACGTTCTTGAAACCAGGAGTACGGTTACTTCTTTTTGGACATTGCGTTTTGGGCCTCCAAGCGCAATTACTTACTCCAGAACTTCAAACTTTATTATTACCTCAGAAAAGAAAATTAGCCAAATCTATGCAGGAGCCGACCTCACAGGCTTATCCGAATTTTTCCTTTTTATATTATTTGAAAAGGACGATTCGAGACTTTAGAAGCTCACCGTATAAATCGGGAAATACTGAATAATAGAAATCCGATGGATGATCTGTTATCGCTCATACACGCCGTGTTCGTTTTCTAGAGCAAAGGGAATCCACCCGAGAAAGGAGATACGGGTTCAAACGAGCGTCCTACAAGAAAGGAAAGATTGCGTAAAATCGAAGGGGAATGCGGGGAGAAAGGAGACGAACCTGGCATCTGTTGATGGATCGTAGGCGACGTAATGATCAAAGACAGCAGTGATATATCGAGATACGTCGAAAATATTTATTGTCGTCGCATGGTCCGCCTACGGCTATGGTTATTTTTCCTTGAATTTCCAGCGTTGTCATTATTATTATTATGACTGGATTTGCGTTGAATGGAAATCTTACGGGGACTGATTTGGAAGCAGCGAGATGTTCGCGATGTTCCTTTGTTTGTTTTGTTCTTTTGGAAAAGCAACGATGTCAGGAAAACAGTATATGTATTGATTTGGTCAATTTATCACTCGCAGCTTGCCTGTAGAGCCTCTCTCATCGCATGTACATTGAATCCAATAAAAATGACACACGCATGTCGTTTAGAAGAACCTCGTTAAATTATTATTAAAAATTACACAAACAAATGTTTTTGTGACTTCTACAAGAGATCTTTTTAGCACGTTGGGAATAGTTTATAGGTCCAGGAAAGAAGAAAATCACTGCATCCTGCAACACAGCGAGAGAAATAGACCAATCAGTGGCGCTAAGCAGGGATCTATTCCCAAAACTATGCACCCAGCACCACCAGAGAATGATACGCTAGTCTTTGGAAGGTGTCAAGAACCCATGAGGATGAATATAATATCGGCGGTTATGATGGAAATGGCCCATTAAGTCGGAATTGAGAAGAAGAAGACTTTCCGGGTAACTTCTGATGAGAAAATTTAAGCGCTACATTTATAGAATTCTGCACTTGAAAAACTCTAATTTGGATTTCCTTGAGGTTGAGAGCTAGTTTAGTCGCAAGATAGATTTTTCATCTTCCATTATGGGTAATCATGGCTACTATTTAATAATAAGAACTTAACAATTAGAAAGGAAGTTCCTCATCAGTTTCCAAGCATATTTGAGCATCGAAACAGTATTTTAAAAGTCCTCAAAGCCAGCAAACGAAAGCAAATAAAACATAGCGCAGAATATAAATCATACGTCAGTACCGATATCAACCCCATTCTTGAAATTCCAATCACGAGAAGCGCCTAGCATTTTCTTCCGCTAACAACATGACGTTACATCTATATATTTCTTCGACGCCGTCCAAAAATCTAACCCACATCAAAAACGAACCAACCCGTCCGGAGAGGTCCAACATCAATAAAATATAAAACACGCACTCCAGCATATACCACCGACTGCGTCGCGCTAATGCTGATGTTGATAATGACTGTGGCATTCGTTGCCGTCGGCTACATCCCTTTTTGCGCCTTCCGACTGGTGAGATTAAATCCCCTCCTACTCGGGAGAGAAAAAAGCTAAATGTGAAGGAGATGTGTCTGAGGTCTCTCGGAAATGCCTCGGAGCGTAGGTGCGACATCTATATAATACGTGAGACGCGTACATTTAAAATTTGAAAAAGGATTATTCGCGCGACGTCGCATTCGCCTATGCTGAATATCAAAAGCGAAACTCGTGGATTTTAACTTCTGAAAGGGAGTCGGTTTCGGCTTTGAAGGTGCTTAAATTAAAGTTCCTATCCGAATTGAAGGCAATTACAAGGTAATATACATTACACGTTATAGAAGCTGCAAATTTAATCGGGAAATAATTGTAGGCGATTATATAACCGAACACCGGTTGGGAATTTCTGGGAGAGTTAATCGCGTTTTATGAATACAAATTATAAGTATTACGTTTCGAATCTAATCGAGATATGAAAAGAGCTACGTAACAGAATATTGCAATTATTTTATTTCTATGGCAGGAATTTGGTAGATTTCTTTTGAATTTAAGGTTCGTTAAATTATTATTAACATTCTTTTCTAATTGTGGGTGGAAAATAATTGTTTCTAAGTACTACCACTGTACACACCATCTTATTTCCATTGTTTTTCCTTCAATAAGATCTGATGCGCTTGACATACAGAGGCTTAATTTATTTTCTTTCACGCTCAATCAATTTCGTTTATTTTTTCACTTAAAACTTTGAATTGTGGACTGTGAGCTTTTTATGGCTATATCATCTACATACATACTTTGGCAAGCTTTTTTCTTGCAATTCCCTATCGCAAAAATTTCTCCTTTGATTTTTGTTGTGGTATCTTTCATATTCTTTGGCTCTGAGACAAGTGCTCTTTGTGCTGCTTCTGCCTCATGTCCGTTTCATCCGGTACATTCTAGATAGGTAGTTAAAGACAATAATGACCATTGTTACCTCAAAATTGTTCGAGGTGTATCATATTTGCGTCATTTCCGCCGTTCTCTTTTTTGTTAGTATAGTCCAGTTTTCACCTACTCTATCTCTGCTTGTTCCCATATCTATTTTTCTTTCTTTTCGAAATACTGTTGCAGGTTTATAGTTACGCATGTAATTTCTGATGGACTTATGATCAAGTCTAGGATCTTGGATGCGGCCAACACTATCTCTCCAATAGTGGTCTTGTGTGTTGAATCCCTTGTCTTAAATCAACCTTTGTCCAGAACCTGGTTTCCTCCTGTTGTATTCTCATATGGTTTATTACCTTTTTGTACGTCTTGAATTCCATATTGATGTTTACCCATGATGAATAACCTACTTCACGCAGCGAAAACCTCGCGTTCATTTTAGTAACTGAAAGTAAAATTAAGCACTAGAATACTTTAAGCATTTAATCGTTCACCATTAAAGCTTGCAGTCTTCCCATTATCATTTTCATGAAAGTACCCACAGCAAAGCTCGTTATCAACTGCAGTCTGCTCTAGGACTAAATCAGCAAACACACGGCGATTTTGATGGTCCATAGACTTCAGTTCTTGGGTCAGTTGAATCCTCCATGCATGTAGACGAAGGCCTTTTGTCATAATTCGTTGCAGGGACGATTTTTATATACTCAATTGCTGTGAAAGATGGCGGCGAATTGAGAACATTAGACTTTCGATTACACGTTCATTCATTTTAGCTGTATTTTCAGCTGAACGAAATGGTCTCTTGGTATCAAGAATAGAACCAACCCATTCAGATTTTTTAGACTCATAATTGCAGCCGTATGATTTTGAACGGAAAGAACAAGAAGTCAACGAATAATGTTCGTAACAGAACGCGCACTTTTGAAATAAGACAGACTTTTGCAGAGCTTTTTCGTGAGGACCTAATGCGGCCACGGGAGGTTACGAGGAAGCGACTAGAGAAGTGATACAGGATTTTCCACCACGACAATGGGCAGGGCTGGATAGCCTAACAGAACGAGAACTCCAGAATGCAATCGTTGGCAGAGGCGGTGGGATCAGTTTTTGCACTTCGAATGAAAGCAATTTGAAGGTGACGGAAGGGAATGGCACTTAGACAATTTTTACGCGTTCTTCCCAAGTTTTTGCAGATCTTATCTTGTAGAATTGTCGAACTTATATTTCCACGAAGGTCTCCTGAAGAACGCTTTGCTGAAGTTCTAGGCGAGTCTTTGATTTACAAAGCAGGTATCCGACTAAAATCAGCAGGTGATGTTTGTATATTCCAGTGAGAAAAGCAATACTTTAATCGATTGCTTGATTTATAACAAAGTTACTGCGACTATAACGATTCTATATGAAATTCATCATAGCTCTTCTGTTTTTCAGTTCAGCAGCATGCAATAATAAATATATTTTGTCAAGGACTCTATTTTCATTTAATTCGTTAATAATTGATGTATTGTTTATTGCTTATTTTATTTTGCTCCCCATTATAGGACCAATAAACATCCAACCGTATACCCTTTAAAACTTGTTTACTTTATCGTGATGAGCAAGCGATAGAGGGCAGTCAATCAACCCTTAGCAACAGTATTTTTTTCCTCCTGTTTCCTAGTTTTCTCGTTATTCCTTTTTTTTTTTTTCGAGAACGAGAACGCCAATTGACCCACAAGACAGGCGGAATCTTCGAGAGGGCCGGTAAGGAAATTGGACGTCGTTACTTTATTGGCGGTTTGCGTGCCCGTATCTGGCCCATCCGACCGGATGAACAAGCGGATGGAAGTAGGCGATTCTGGTAGGATGGAGATTCGGACACGAAATTTCCGAGGATCCTGACAAGCGAAAATCGCCAAATTCGGATGGTATAGGAAAGAGTTTCCGGGTTGTCTATATTTATTGTCGTGGACCTTACCGCCACTTCCTCACTCCGTCAATCAAGCTCTAATGCATAAAATAGGATCAGAAGGTTTGTAAACACGACTGGATCTTTGTAATTTCTTATTTAAACCTCACTATCCCATGTCAATTTAGACGGCTGGATTTCAAATTTATCGACTATCAAATGCGGGTGCTTAGTTCTGGAAGTATTATGTGAATAAGGCGAATTAAGGAAAATGTTGGGTGGCTACAAAATCGGTATTAAATACGAAGAAATGAAGAAGGACTAAAATCTCTTTTTTGTGTAATTAACACATCGTCAGGCCAAGGACTAGGAATTAATAATTAACAAATTCAATTATTGAACTACTTACCATTAACAGAAAAGGGAATGGGAACCTCTCAAGTCAAAGACAGGAGATAGTTAATAAAGCAAATTGCTGTTTGTTAGTCAGTGTACTTAATCGCTTATGACGTCGCAGTTGAAAATAAACCAAAAAACCGAATTTGAAGATGCTGGCGGGATTATTACTTCGAGAAGGAGCCAATTACGATCGGGTACATGATGCATCCAACGCAGTACTACCCCGAATCTTCCCAGTAATAGTTTACGTCGAGAAGACCATTGAAAAGTTCGTACCGTCGAATACTTTCTTCGTAAGACCGTTTCTTCGGGGTAGCATCTCCGGAAATTTTCTTCGGAATAAGATAAAATCTTTTCTAAGAGAATAGTTCTGCTGAACTGCAACGTAGAAAGGCAAAAAGTTAATTGTGAGTAAGGGTGTAAAAGGAGTCGACGCGGACGGTTATACGGAATAAAGGAAGCAAGAAGTAAAATAGACTACAAAGAAAAATTAATTTTTAACTTTCTATACATTTGTTTTTGTAATTTATTTTTAAAAATTTATCGATTTTTGCTGCTGTTCACCTATCTTAACCTTATTTAATTAACTTAGTTAGTGTTCATCTCGTTTCATTTAAAAGTACTTTCCATAAGCAAGGACCTAGAACAAGAACCCGCGCAGAGAGGAAAGCAAGGTAACATTACATTGGAATTTTTTTTCTCCCTTTTTCATGGGGTTCTCCGAGACCCCTCAACGGGTAGGGTTTGTTACTGGAAACCCACCACGCCCGGGTTCGTCCCAATTATAACAACACCGCTTTTTTTTTTAATATATATAATATATTAATCAATTAATCAAAAATAATTAATCAATTTATTAACAAGATGATAAACATAAATAATTAAATAAAAATTAATTTTAAAAGAAACTACAAGTAATTATGGAAATTTATAAAAAAAAACTTTTTTTTACATAAATACTCGATGCTATGAATGACTTTCAACTGGTTTCAGGATGACTTGTGTATAATTCGAAACCACTAGGAAGGGATGTGGGAAGCCTGGAATTGAAGCTCCAACCTTCAATTTTAGTTATTTTACAACTGTTGTACACCAACTGCTGCGCCTGGACATAAATAACAGCTTATATTATTTTATTCTGCTGCTGTTAAGACTGTACAACTGTCGAATTATCAGCGGATAAGCAGTAACCCATCGTCGCAGCAGAATATAGCAACAGTGACTTTAATAACAGCTTAGAATAATAAGTTTTGCTGATGAAATAATAGTATTTTAAGTACAATTCACTACAAAATGGTGGTATTGAAGCACCAGCAAATTTTATTCTGTACAACCATCTAGAAATATTAGAATATTAATTATAACCTTATCATTTCATAGAAAAGATTGATCGAATTTTGTAGGGGTTTCCTCTACAGCATAATTTTTGTCTTAATTTAAATATTCAATGTCGAATTTTTTTGACTTGAAAATGAAACAATACAAAACAAAATAAATTGTGAAGCAAATATTTTTTTTATTGTATTTGCTTCACAATTATGACGAAAATGTTATTAATAACACCTTCATTATAACATCCTTTTTTAATCAAGTAAAAATTTTAGTAACTTTTTACATTACCATCAATTTTATTCTAATTTTGAATTTATTATATCATTCTTTTGCTTCCTTTTGTATTTTAATTTTTTTACAGGAATATATGACAAACAGCTATGGATTTTGCTATAGAGCACTCTTTTCTTTTCAATGGCAAAACTGCTGTTTCCTCTGAAAGTACTATACAGGGACAAACTATAGTTTATTTGGAAGCACTATATTTACAAAAAGAACTCAGTTCTCTCAGCCAACTATTTGCTTAATCTTCCAAATTGGAATAATAAAAAACACGCAACCCGCCACATACCATTCTGTAACTTAAAAAGCAGTCTATTGTAAAAATAACAACCTCCTGTTATTTTTAACTGTTAGTTTAAAATAACAGCAAGAATCGAAACTATTAAAATTAAACGTGTTCCGGGTTCGGACCGCATCATGGTTAAACGAAAACTCAACGTTTCGCCCACACTCACATGGAGCTTCTTCAGGAAGGGGAGTAGGCAATAGTAGCAAAAACTTCGCAAACTGAAACATACGCTCATACCTCGAAAAACATTACTAATACCTTCTGATATGCTGAGAAGAAAAGGGAATTTCTTACAGCTAGCTTCTGCCTGGGTCAAGGTTGTGGAGTTTTTCACATAATGCCTATGTTGGACTTTCTTAAGCATCCCATCGACATGGATAGAAGAGTAACCATTAGCAATAACAGATAAATACAATTATAAAATTTTAATAAATAATAAAAAGTTTCTGGGGGCCAACTAGAAACTACGACTGGGTTAGCACATAAACCAACTTTAAGAGAAATATTTCGAAATCCCCCCTCTCTGCGTAAGTTAGTATTCGGCCGAATTTTGTTCATTTGTTTAATTCGGTATATTTTATAATAAATAATGACGATTTTGTGATTCAATAGAATATAGGAAGAAACAGATAAATAAGACACCTACGAAAGTAATAATAAACAAGTAAGAAAACTCGTCTTCTTGGGTGTTTACTTCCTCCTGAGTTGTCTTCCGCGAAAGAGAAAAAATCGGCCGAGCAAGTTCGGGTACCGAACGATATCTTCTTCGGCAGATACTGGATAAAGACTGGGGCAGAATCTCCGCACAAGGAAAGAGCAGCAACTCGGGAAAATTCTTCTTTGGAGAGATTTAATTTCAGAAAAATTCCAGAAAATATCGTCTCCGTTTATTGGCTCGAGGTAGAAAATTGCCTTAAATGTAAATGTCAAGGACGATTTGGTTAATCGGACGGTCGTTCTGTTTATATGTACGTCTCACTCTATCGTTCGACTCTAATCACCTTCCGCCTAATCACAATACGTAAGTTTTTTCCAATTTAATACAATTTTCTTCTTCTCTCAGGGAAATGTTTGTGTGAAACGGAGATTGGGTATGTACAAAGTTTCATTATTGCATTTATGTAATCTAAGAAATTATGTAACTTCTCCAAATCCTCCGGCCAAACCAGCACAATGTAATCAACGCATCGTTTATAAAGGTTAATGTAGCTAGAAAAGGAATTGGCCAATGAAATGTTTCACGACACAAGGTCATGAAAGAAATAACTATATGAAAGAGGTACAATTAAATAAACAATTAAATAAAGAATTAAATAAACAATTAAATAAATAAAAATGTGTTCTAGCATTTTAAAATCTTAACCCTGCGTTTCACATGAAGGGAACATCGAACTTTTGTTGCAGATTCCTTTAAATCAACACCTTCAGACTAAAATATCGACTGCAAACACACATTATCTATTGACAATGGCTCACTTTAAACCGACCGTACTCTATCGTCCGCTTGACCCGTTAACAACCAGCTAAACTTCACAATCGAAATAATCCGGTTAGTTCGGCCCAGATAAGTATCGCCGTTCCTGAGGCAGATGCAACGCCGTATTCACCTACTCTAACAGCTAAAACATGTTATTCTACGCTTGGCATCCCATGATCGGGGCGCAAATCGAACGAACCTACGAGTCGGCAATTTCCTGTCGAAGTCCGTTGTGTTAAGCGACGAGGATGATACAATCGTAATTGCGACTGCTTAGCTCGTGGAAAACCAACCTAAGTGCATTTATCTCCGTAATGGTAACGATAACGCTTGCAATGGATACACGGCCGCGTTACAGACAAAGCGACAGCGAATGCTGATATAATAGTGCATCGACGGATTAAGCAAATGAATGGACTTCGTATGGCTGTGTATTCAACAGCTTTAGCTGGTATTAATTAAGAGTCTGTGATTCAATGAGAATATCAAAGCAGTCTACATTTTGTCTACATTCTCCCAGCAAATGTATTATTTTGTTAAAAACTTATATATTGGGGGGATTTCTACAATTTGTGGTCCCTTTTATCATTTACTTACTTGCAGATTACGTTATTTGGAAGCTAATTAATAGAGTCTCTCATTTGAGAAGAAACATATATTATTAAACGTTGTAAAATAATAATAATCATATTTTTTTTTCAACCCCCTCTCTCATAAGGCTTTCTACTACTCAACCTATTTCGTGGGCGAAGGGCGCACGTCTTCACATCATTATTCGATTCCCAAAGGAAATCCGGAAAAACGTCACGACCTCTCAACATACATCTACATGAAGATTCCGTTAATGAAAGTTATCTTTCAAATTTGTTGTTAGCCACTCAATCCAATGAAGGCGATATTATTGCTATTGTTACACCGTCCAAAAAAATTCTCTTTTGCTAAGTTACCTCAAGCATGCTTTCTGAAAATAATGGATTGTGAAATATATTGTTTAATAAGACAAAATCCAGCCAAAACCATTATTCCTTTGCTACAGTTTCTTGTTTCTCTAAATAATTCAAGTACCATACTTTGGTGTCTTCTATGCCCTGTGATACTTCTACGGCCTAATCTCCTCTATTCTCCTCTGACCCGCTCGAAAAAGCGATAAATTCGACATTCTCTTTGTGCATTGTGGGTGGAGACAGGCATCTAAATACAAAATAGTTTTTCAAGATTTTTACTCAATTGTTTTTTGAAAGAAAAATATCAATTTAAGAGGACGCTAGGTCTCTATCTGCACCATAAATATATTTTTTATATTGGCTTGTAATGCAAGCGAATTTATTGCATGTTTTGCACAAAAACTTTTTTTTACATTTGTGGATTTTGGGCAGCCTGTGAAATTCCTAAGTTTTAATTTTAGAAGTGGAAGTGGCAGGCCTTAAAGTCAGAGTGGCTTTATTATTGCTTGGAAGTGTTGAAGCTGAGCAGGGAATTCTGGTATGAACTGCTCGTGTGTCCTCTTTTAATCTTAAAAGAAATTGGTCTTCGTGCCCAACCCCAAATTTTTGCCGATCAATTCGATATAAAATTCAAGAAGTTAATTTGTTGGTGATTGCACTGATCATAAGACTTATCTATTGCGATAAAAATTAAATGGGGATGCTGCAGGATCCACTAAAATAATTCTTTGGTTTTGGCTGCGATACTTTCACCAACTTAATTACAGACAATTTGGAACCGCAACCGGTACAAATTTAAAGACAACAACAATTTTTTGTATTTGGTGCAAGCATGCAAGATATGATACATGGAAATATTATCTGCTGACTAAAAATTACGGTTTTTCCCAGCGCCATGTGATGGCCAGATACACACCAACATTTCTCTGTTTACAAGCAAACTTGTAAATCAAAAAGGAAACAAACAAAAAAAATCCGCGTGTTACGTGACGCACGTATTCGAAGTGACAGACGTAAAGATCATAAATCCTCCCCCTACAAACCACCGCCGTCGCCTTCACCATCCTCCATCCTCCGTCTTTTTACATCACCTCCATAAATCACAATATCGGTGAAAGTTTGGCGTCCAAACGCAAACCCGGCATCGGCATTCGTTCCCGATAATATCAAAGCGGCTTTGCTCGTTAGCGCGCCGAACAAAAGGGAGAAAAAAAAAATAGAAGAAAACGCCGCGGCACCCCTATTTGTTTGGCGCGTACTCTGATTTCGATCAAAGCATACTACGAGCTGTGACGTTTGTTGTTCCATTACGGTAAGCGTATCGTAGTAGGTTTGGTAGGTCTTTTTCCGTTGATTTTCCTTTTTTCTTTGGTGGGGAGAAACGGTCCGATGGGATTTCCAACTGGGGATTAAGTAAGCGAGTTATTGCGCTGCTGGATTCTAATCCAAATATTTGGGAAGGCACGGAAGATTGGCGCGGCTTCAATCAGAGCTTATTACCAACAGTTGTTTCTTGCGTGTTTGAGTTTATTTAATTTGGTCTTCTTTTTTTGGTCGACGTACAATTACATGCAAGTCTTAAGAAAAAGAAAGTATCAAATTGCGAGTTATACAGAGTGTCTACTTAGTACGCAGGCGGAAAATAATTCCACCCCTGTGTAATTTATGTTATAGAGCATGTTGGCAGTTAACAATGCGTACGTTAACAGACTTTTTCCTTATCTTTTATGGCTGTGAGCAAGCACGTATTTTATGATCTTCAGTATATAAGCACCGGTCAAGGTCAGTATGGACGTTATACCAATCCGTGCAGAGCTGCAGTGCGTTCTGGAATCTCACTATTTCAATTAGCAACCTGGCTTCTATTCTCCAGGTAAGGTTCTTTTAATTTTAACTTTGTAATTTAGTGACCCGAACGCTTTGCTTAGATCCAACATCTTCACTTGAACTTTTGAACGGTGGTAGAAGTTGATTTGTTGCTCCTATAACCGTGTTGCTTTGACGTCACTAAGTTGTTAGTTTCAAAAAAAGACCTGCCCGTAATCCCCTTCCTAAATATCTTGGCAAATACTGGTAGGATTGGCCTGAATTTACTGTTCGGAGTTGCGCCATTTGTTTTTGGAATTAGTATGGTTCTTGCTTCAACTTGCTTCAACTTGTTGGTAGGAGAATGCACGATTTCGAAAGACTGGAAACGGCCTTTGTCAGACATTTTTGATGATCTCTTGTTTCAAGGCCATGGGACTCTGGGGATGCTAAGCAACTAGAAAAGTGGTTTTTTAAATCGCGTCTTCTGGATTGTAGGTTCTTTTTCCATTGTTTCGCTGGATTTTTGTAAAAACTTATCTCCGTAGCTGCGGAAACTAAGCACCCTGTAAACTTGAATAATTTTTGTTGTAATCCAGCACAATTACGCACTAGCTGAATATTCCGTGTGTAAACCGATTACAGAGGAAAAAAGAAACTACTTTACATGATTGCTGATTACAACCAGTCCAACATTTTGCTGAAATCATGAAACCAATGTAACCACAGTAATATTCGCCCCACTCACGTACTTCATTCAATGCTTGCTACATTGCTTATTGAAGAAGCATAATATAAAGCTTTTGTTCTCAAAATAGTCAGTTATAAAGCTGAAATGGAGTTTCCTAGTTTGATTGAAGAATCCTCCTACTTATCCAGGTTATTAACATCAATACATCGTTTTACTTGTAAAAAAATATATTGCCATGAAACAGGATCCTCGCCAAACTGGCGTTTTCAACTTTACCATATTACATCGAGCAGCCAAAATCTACTTTTTGCGAACAAAACGTATTTCCGAACATTCTCCACTCTCTAACACGCGTTTTTCAGGATAAAGGATGAAAGCAGGCTGAAGCTCATTGTTTGGTACGCCACATCCGCATCATCTCCGAAAAGGAGCCCCCTTCCCTCGCAAGCCAAGCTCTTTATACCTACCTATACGTATGAACGCCGAGAATTACGATACAACGTCGCCTATAGGACGGCGCGTTATTACATTGGGCTTATGGAGATATAAGAAACTAGTTATTTCATGCGTTCGCACACTTTTTAGGCTTTGCTTGGGAAGTCCGCGCCGTTGCTAGCCGTTGTAATTAACGCTTAGCGAAATATAATGGCTTTTCGCTTAAATGCCATGGGATGTCCGATTATGGCGCCACTGGGAAATAAATTGATATTGTCTGGGCGCAGGTGTTCGTTGAGTTTGATCAATTTTTCACCAATTAAAAGAATTCTCTCGTATTAAAGGCTTTTCCTAAGAAAATTTGACGACATTAATAGTAAAAAAATTTTACGGATAATAGAATAAGAAAGCCGTCGCGTTGATAGCAGCGGTTTGTGATCTTCTACGTATTCTGCAGTGGTTATCCTGTAGATATGATGAAAGTTTAGAATAACTTGTTTTTATTTAATTAAAACAAAATTAAAATAAAAAAAAAGCTCCAAACATTTGTACAAATGCAGTTTACAAAAAAAAAAAGAACATTCTTGTTTCTGCTAAGGTGGCTAATCGAAAATGAAAAGAAGAAACGGAAAGTATGTTCATTTGATTTTTCTTTCTTTGTACGAAATTAGTTTACCGACACATAAATCCTTCGAACTACAACAGATTCACCAATATACGAGCCAATATTTACCTATTCTTCCATTTTCCCCTATTGCCCCAAATCTCGATTGCGAGAGACGTCGCATCGTACCATTACATACCTCTGCACTAACATTGATTTAACAAAGTTAATAACGTAAACGAAAAGTTCCGCCGGCGAAAACTTCTACCCCATTCCATTCTTTCGTCTTATATTTTCATCCTTATCCTCGTGCTTTTTCGACGCTCGGTCGCGGTAAACTGACGCTTTCCGTAGCGCCGCCAGTTTGCCCTAATGGTATATCCCAATGGCGTAAGTTTAGATTTGAAAACTATCCGCTACCGGATGCGCCGCTGCCGTTGTACGGCTAGCTCCGTGATGTACGAGGGAGGGCGCAATAAGACGGTTAAAGTTCGGCTAAAATAAACAACGTAACATCGCCCTTTGTCGTCGCTATATAGGATGTCTCATTAGTAACTGCAATTAGCAATATCACGAAAAGTTTGATTTAATACTTTGGGAACATGCAGATCACATATAGGCACGGACTACGTAATTCTTTTTTTCTAGTGAAAAACACCCTGAGTGGGTGAAATGAATTTTTAAACGTTGGAGCTTTTCATTGTGCCCGCGGTCATAACTGGCTAACGATAAGAGGTAGGGAAAAAGTTTTATTAAGCGGCCAAGCAGGAGTTTTCAAAGTTTCGTAATTTTTGAATTTCCGGCTTCGGGATCGTGCCTTGTAAGTATAGCAGACCGTAGTATGCGCTTAATAAAGACTTTTGCTCCGGAGCACCACCAATCAATCGATCGAAGTTCGAAAATACTTGCTACGATTGAAGTGGGGCATCTAAAAGCGTAATCGTATACAGGGTATTTTATTAAAAAAATCAAACGTATGCAACGTAAACTGAATACCTTATGTACTTATTGTCTTCACCATTTTGCATTGTAAATTGCAATAATTTTTATTTGGAAGAATTTTATTTAATTACGCACCAGATGGACATACTGTATATGGATTATTCATCGGTACGAAAATTGGAGCTGGGTTGCTTTCTTCGATCGTTGAAAAATTGAACAAAAGTAACTAATAATAGCACCAGTTACTTCAGAAGGATCTCAAAATCTACGTCTTGGCGTCGGCTGCTGGTGAGGTGCAGGGAGTGCCGCAGGGTTCTGCTCTGGGCCCACTCTTATTATTATTATTATTATTTATCAATGATTTTCACCATATTCCTGGTGACTTGTATCAATTCACATCATTATTTCGGGATGTGGTAAAATGGATTTCTGGATGGTAACAGTCTGCGGGGTGTCGCGAAAATAGCTTGAGGATTAACGCTGCCTAAACGCCCATGCTCCCCTTCCTTACTACCAGCAGCACAAATAATAAATCGCTATTGGTACGACTAGTGCCTAGAACAATTCCTGCGGTCTCTTGTACCAAATTTTTGTGGTGTTCGATGGATGAAAGATTAACTTGGGAGAATCATATGTTGCAGCTCTTCGCTAAGTTGTGCTCCTTAGCATATGTGGTCAGTAGATTCAGGCATCCCATCCATCCGAGAGCTTACTAATGTTTAGCCGCGTTCAGGCTGAGATACGCTCTAAGCTCTTGTGCTGCGAAACAGGATTATAAGGGTAATTCATGTCATCCCCTGAAAAATGGCTATTATAGTATTTCTGAATTCTTAGCCTAACTGATTGCTGGATACTAAATTTACATACAGGGCGAATGGGTGTGGTTTGCTTATTCATTGTGTATGTATTTGATATTTTTCTTGGCGAACCCTATATTCCATTGGAACAGTTGGTAAAGAAAAATTATTATTCAAGAATCCTGGCCATGAATAAAATACACGCACTTACATTGTTCTGCCAATTGCAAGCATTCCAATAAAGTCCCAATATTACACGAAAAGAGATCCCTTTCTCTAAATGTTATTGGTTCGCTTCCTTTTCCGAGCGAATTCCAGTTAAAATTCGTCCCCCCCATAACAGTATATTTCGGGCGATTGCTTGAATTGCAGCAATTTCGAAATGCATTTTCCGTAAAATCCAAAATCACCATAGAAAAATAATAGCAACATTGTAGCGTTCCTTACATATATTCTTAATTCAACTAAATAAAACCGGTACGCGGAAAACGTAATAACATTTATTATCGATACCTAAAGCAAACTTTAATATCACGATTTCCAAAATCAATACACTTCCTTCCAACATTACAAAATGGAAACTGTAGAATTGTCGTACCTACGAAAATACGTCTTGGAATAACGTCGGTTATGCTGGGAGTCTTATTTCAAAGCAGAGGCAAGCAGAAGATTTCTCATTTGATGTCGCCTTTTTCTTTCAACAAACGGAAATCGATCCAATTCGCAGCGAAAACGATATTACTGCATGTAGGTGAAACAGCAAATAAATACCATCTTTTCTTTCCATTTTCCCTTTATATAACCTATATATGGATAATGTTTCCTCCAATAAAAGTACAAATATATGCACATTGCTTCTCGATAGGAAAATCTATTTCCTAACTTAAATGCTTTCCAGTTCGAAGTGATTGGCGATATTGCGCTCGAAGGAATTGAAGTTTTGTAACAACGAAGTTCGCTTTGTTTCGAGAAAAACTCGCTTGCATTCCAAGTCATTTAGTACAGATGAAGTTGCTTACAATACAGAGTACGGTGCGTTTGTTCCAAGTGGTGTATTTGAAATGAGAGTTTGATATTTTTCTGATTGGCTCTCTTCGCGAAACTCCCGTTTCTAAAATCGTTATTCTTCTTTGTGAAGAATTGCTGAAGGATCAGCTGAACAGCTATTGGCATCTTGGAGTTGTAACAATTTTATTTTGAAAAGCGGTGTATACGCGCCGATTTTTTAGGTTTGCGTTCGACCGAATGAAATTTTCCTTCCTCCCTTCTCTTATCGAACTTTATGGCGATCAGACCTGATTGCAGTTTAAAATTTATCTAAATTGGCGAGTAAGTTCCTTTTCCGAACCTTGTAATAATATTTTGGGTATCTTATCTCATATCTCCGCTTTTCAACCAATTCTAATGATTCTCTTTTTTTCCCGAAGAGAGCAGCGTTAGGTTGATTCTACATCAATAGTTACTACAATTGATAAATTCGTAGAAGAAGCTGAAGATCGTCTTGGAATATTGAGCTTGGGATGAAATATAAACCAAAGGAAACAAATTTTTCAATGAATGTGAGAAGGATTACGTTAAAAAAATTAATAAATGAAAGATTTCTCAATCCCTCAAAATTTGTTTTTTTTTTTACCGAGTAACGAAGTAATGGAACACAGACGACATATTCTGCGCAAACATGGCCTGTGACCAATTCTAATCCTGCTTTCCTCAATGGCCTCAATAAACGAAAACCATTGATCAAAGACGCAAATTACTGCTTCGACAAAATGATTCGATAAGTGACGGAAACGCAAACGTCCCGTATATCACTCCTACCTTCTCCCAGGGGACCAATCCGGCGAATTGGCCCACGATTTAACGTTAATCTCCCGCAAAACCCTCGATAATCGCGTCAACATTAATAATTCTTCTAAAAAGCGCCTATTTCGCCGCAGATGAGTCGCTCTAATCGCCCTTCGTTATCACAAAGTCGCTCGTTGGGAATTGAGAGGATCCGAATTCGCGCAGGGCCGATTGTCAAACGTCGCTCCATCCATTTCCTTCTTTCCGGAGGCTGTTCGTGAGCCAGATAATACCTCGCTAACTACGTTGGCGAACTCTTTCGCGCACCATCTTCGTTTTTCGATAGGATCGAATGAAAATTATGGAGATTTTAATTCGATTTGATCATAAAATTATTGCTTTGATAGTGTTAACTTTCCAATTTGACAAATTATCTAAGTTATCTGGGCAAATGTAATTCCGTTCCATTAAAGGGGATAAGGTGTAGATTATTTTCTTTGTGATTAAAATAGCTTTAGTTCTTTGAAGTAGTTTTGTATCTTCTGTATAAATGTTGTGGGTGAAAAAAAAAAGTTAACACAAGACAATTTCGTGTTTTTAAGCTAGCATCCCGATAATCTAACGACTACCTGTACCACCTGTACGGGGGGTTGTATCATGGGCTTCCTATCCCTTAAATAATTTTACCGCGCCCTGTACTTTCTTCTGAGGGTGGAAATAATATTATATCTTGCTATTTTTTTTTAATAAATTAAATTTGGATTGAAAAACAATTAATTTTTTTTTAAAGATAGGTTTGAATATCAAATATGTGAGCTAGCGTGGAGTTCGAAAGATAAGAAATATAATTTGCAATAAGAAAACATGGCGATTTACCAGTTAGCTAATAGGTGGAATTCCCATTAAGCAATGGGAAGTAAAAATTCTTTGATCAAATAGATATTACTTGACTTGATTCTTTACAGCTCTAGTGTGCGAAACCATCATCATTTCTCAGCCAGTACCTCTAGAATCGTTAACACAAGCCAATAAAATATAATTCGCCAATAGAATCCCGTACACCTATCCCTAATGCGTATTGCCTGCGAAATTACTAGCGATAGGGCTAAATATCTTCGTTTATCTACTCATCCCGCATCCTAGGTCCACCATTTCATATGCGTAGACCACGATTACGTCGCATTAAACACTAAGAACTCCACCGTTCGTTCCCGACGTGACGGACTCACCCCCGGATTTCAAGTTCCACACCGTTCTGCGGGTGACCTTTCCATTAAACAGATGTGTTTTATTTATCCGCTAGATACCGCCGCTACAAGCCAGCCCTCTCAATAACCCTCTTAAGTGAGTGTTGTTTAGGGTGAATTGCTGGGTCAGTAGAATTTACGACAGCCGAACTGGAGGAGGATAATTTATGTAGTGGTGGCTAGAAAATTAATCGCAGATTACATTCTGGAGATATTGCGTTTGTTCCGTTACGGATCGTTTGGAAAAGGTTAGGCCACGGCCGTGACCCATACCCATATTCTTTCCTTTACAAAACGTATCGCTCGGAACGATCTATTAATTCCACGTTTTAGTTACGAATATGAATAATGACCGTTGTAAAGGTGACATGGGGGTGGGATGTTTCGAAATTCGTAATTGCGTGAAAAACAAGGGTGGAAATTAATTTTTAATTATGATGTACGTTGGTGCCACACAAAATGTTGGATTAACAAGGGTTTCGCACGTAACAATAGAAAACACACGAATTGTATATAAACGACAGGTTCTTAAATAAGGCTCATACGTCTCTATTGTTTTCATTATAATTTATTATCGATAGTACATTCCATTATTATGTTCCTTTTAGGTTAAGTACACCTATACACGTAATGATAACAGAGACAAAATATATTAGGTCTTGGCCTTACGACACAGCTGTTTCTTCCAATCCCACCCCATTGGATTATTTTTTATAGGGTCACCTTAAGATGGTAATCATTGCAGATTCACCACAAAACGTCGAGAATCTCTATCAGACTGTTCTGCAAGCAGTTCGCACCCAATGTGATACACAAGGTAAGAAATGGAGAACTACGAAAAGGATTAATCATTAATGATTTGTAACGATGTTAAAGATAGGTACGCTAGCGCTATAAAGACTTAATCATTACGCTGGCAAAAAGCTCAGCAGTATCTATTTGATCCAAAAGTTTTAAAAATGATAAACCAGAAGTGGTTGCAACAAAACTCTTTCATTGTGGCGACCTTATCATGAATATCTGGTTGAGTTTGAAGCCGATCTATTAATTCTCCCCAAACAGCAATGCGACGTGGTTTTCTCTTAGATCCTTGACGATGTTTACCAGAAAGGCCGACAGCTTTTGTCCTATGAAGACGAATCTTTTCGCAGTCGTTGTTTTCAGCTTCAGGGGCACCTTTCTATGCTACTCCAGGTTCTTCAAGTGTTTTATTCCAATGGAACCCTGTCGGCAATACGTAGTACGTGACCTATTAATGGTGGTCAGTCTTGAGATTCTTCCGTTAATCTCACAAGCAGTCGGGGCAGACGGAAATTTTGTATCAACGCGGGGTCTTCTCTAAGTTGTACGTTCCTCAGGCACCCCGAGCGCATCAGCGATCATTCTGATTATCTGGCTTTGCAGAACTTCTAGATCTTCATGTGATACAGCGAATTTGACTCTGGTGTTCTCCATTTGCTGCCTCCACGTGAACCGAGTATAATATTATTCTCAAATATTTAATAGTTATCACACATTAATCACCAAATCTTCTGTTGGAAGTTAAAGTTAAAGATTAACACCGCCACTCTCTTGCTTCCATCGATGCGGAGGCGTCTCATTTCAGCCCAAATAACTTTGTTGTCCAGTGAAGGTTGCAATCTAGTGACAATCATGGCACGAACTTTGTTATTATTCTCATGTTCAAATCTGGCATGGCAACAGCAACGACATCTTACTGTGTAATACTGAGGCCGACAATCGTCTGGAACTTTCGTCGCCACCAACTGATGTTCAATCATTTTTAACTCAAAAGGTCGCCCTGAATGCTTTCTTTAACATTTTGTATGCTTCTGCGGTAGTGTATATAAGTAGATACAAATAGACGCAACAATGGAAAGTTGTTTGCCAACAGAGAAAATCCAAATACAGTGATGCCATTTGTACTGACCCAGAAGGAATGCACATAATTCCATGTAGAATCATTTTAATGTAACTGCGAGTGGGGCAGGAAATCATCCCTAGCTTTGAAGATCAATAAAGGAGAAACCAGAAACGGTCGAAAAATTCATTTTCTTTCAAAAAAGCAACATCGAAAATTTATTTCAAACTAAATTTCCTACAAATGACGGTCTCAGTTGTCAACACACTGTTGCGACCAGATATTAAAGTTCCGCATCACTCTCATATTTCAAACCATGTAGGTTGTTGGGTCGACGTTTGTAGCTTTGAGGTATCCCCATACCGAACCTGGAGGTCAAGCGGTGGAGGAACATCCCTCTCACAACAGCCATTCCATTATGGGCTGTGTAGGCAGGTTGGTAAGTTGGTGCAAAAAAATTTTGGATCATCCTCACGTATCGTTTGCACACCTGGTCTTCAAAAAGTAGCGCATGTTTTGCTTATTAACGCAATCGGATAAATGGAAAGATAATTACTGCGTCATCAGGCAAATGCCCGTATTCGATTATTTCAATCCCGTAGTAACAGTTCTTAAGTAACGATCATCTCGTGAGGAGGAAAATGAAGGTCGTTGTAAAAAATTCGACGTATAGTGGAGTTGGAACTTAGCCAGCTGTACTACGAGCAGAGGACCGTACATCCTTCCGTGTTCGATTGATCCTCTGTGGACCAAAATTTTTCTTTCGCAACATCCCCACATCTGCGGAAGTTCTCCGCCCAAAATAGAATCGATTTCCGATCGGGAACTGCATTTCCAGGAGGGATTTGGCAGTAAGTACGGGAAAAATAGGTTTCGATAGTTCCTGAACTATTGCATCGCTTATGTTTCTCCGTTCGACCCTGTATAATATACTTCTTAATCAAAAAATTCTACTATTAGAAACAATTTAGTCACTTCATTAGGATACCATGAATAAATTATTGATTTTATTACTTGAATCAAGGTTGAAATTCTGAAAACAGTTGAGAATCGCCCCTCTCATCATTTTCTCGACGCCCGAGTTGAACATCACCATACACACGTACTGATGTAATTGCAGCGCACGCATATTATGCAATCTCCAGTCCCGATTTAATTAAAACTCCGGACAGTCATTTCCCAAATGAGTTTACTTTCAGCCGTACCGCCTGAAAGCAAACGAATCGACGTGCAGACATTTGGCCACCTTCCAACCGGTGGATTTTTGCGTCGCGCGGACTGTGTAATGGGATTAATGCAGTGCACTTATAGGTCCAAAACAGACAGATAAAGATAAGTAAGAACTTAAACGGGACGTTAAAGGTTCGAAGTACGTTCATAAATAAGCGGAATTTCTTCAGAGTAATGAAGCCATCGTGTGCTTTGATTAGGCGGTGTTATTTCTCATTTTTCCTTATACTCCCTTCACGTTCATGTTGTATATATTTAATTTTTCAAGCACGGATTAAAGAATTTTCGTGTTCGTGGCGGTGATATTTGACTTCGACTTTTACGATACTACAAGGCACACGTAAGAATATAAATGGAAAATTAAGAAGATAAAACAATGTTAAAAGTTGTAATTAAGAAACTCGTTTGTTGAGTAGCAAGCCTTTTTGATCAACGTCTCCTCCATTTTAAGGAGGAAAGAAGGAGTGGGGATTAGGGTTCTGATTTGAGGATTTGCTTTGTCTAACGCTTTAACAAATTGCTTAATTGGGCCAAGTTTAACATAAAATGGAGGCTATAATACTTTCACAAGATCAACTAGACTTTCAAGCAGCTCTCTTGTTGGTCAACTTTCCATCTCCTAGTGTTGTAGATCAACTGTCCCGCTCATACAGGCAACATTGATATTGCGTGAATCCAAATTACTAACCTAAAAGTACGTCTAAGGTTGTTAGATTTTTTTAATCTATTCTCACGACAACCTGTTGAAGATGTTCGTAGTCCTCTTTCAATTGGGCTGGATAGCCAATAGGAACAGAAGCAAGACGGGTGTCGCAATGTAAAAGAACAACCTTAAACCTTCTTTTTGACGAATCTGTCGAAAGTCTCTAGACTGTCTCTATAATATACAAGCTAGATATTTGGGAGGTCTTAAATTTCTGACTAAGTCGTTCAGCTCCTTTTACGAAAATAGCTGAGGTGCATTTTGATCTTAAGATGAAGGTGAAAACACGTCAGGTTCTAGCTAAGGTTTCATCATTATCCTTATCATCACAACAGCTTTAGGTCACCTTTACCTTCACCCTTACCTTCACCTTAGGTGACCTTTAGGCCATAGGTGTAGGGATATCGACACCAAGAAGTTGTAAACTCAATATGACTCTTAGATTAGAGCAGAGTAGAATAAAACAATTTGTTTATCCAGTTAAGTACGTCGATACAATATTGAAAATTGATACATAAACAATGTAAATAAATAAATACAATGTATAATAAAATAAGGGTGTAATCTTAATAATAATAATAATAACAATAATAACAATAAGTTTATTCGTCGAACAGAGAAAGCCAATTACAGGACAACTTAATAAAAAAGAAAAAATACATGTGCAGTATCCTAATTGCTTGCTTGCGCTGATTTAGCAAAATATTCATCAAACGTAGCAGCCACTATATTTTGGTCAGAAGCTTACGTTATTAATTCTTAAACAGGTTCCCTAATTGTTAATAACTTCGCCACATTCTTGATTTAAAAAGTGACAAAAGTTTCTTCCTTTGTGGTAGTATCGTTTACAAATTTTCCACAATAACTACTTCTTATCATCGCCAATTTGCTTTAGCAAGCAACGCGTATTTTTTTAATTATCTCCTATTTTTTTTATTTTATCATTAATTACCCTAAGACTTAACATCAAATCTATTTTTGCTCGGCATTACAGTACAATGCAAATCAGTATAATTCATTACAATATGTTAATGCCGCGAAGGCGAAAACAGCAATCATCTGTACGGTGATTGGGCTCTCTCCACATCAGCGATATTCCAAAGAACAGAGCTTTCCTTGAGGTGCCCAGGATTTATCCTGATCTCGAATTCTGACTTCGTACATATTTGCGACGTACGCTATCAGAATATTCGGATTTTATGCAAGATGCAAAGGTTTTTAAAGTAAACACCATTTACTTGTACGCGAAGTGCACTTCCTGGATGCAGCAGGTGCATTGCAAGTGCTGCTATAATGTTGGTGGTAATGACAACCAAGTACGCAGATACACAGCTCCCATGCGGTGTTAAATGCATTTTCTGGTAACATGTGTTATTTACATATACCGAGTGCGGCATGTATCTTTGATGGAAAAATATTGGCAATAAACGCTGCTTAAAATCAAGTGATCTATGATGGAAAATTGTTTTGAGGTATAGATGTTTCATGTCCCATTTATTTGTGCAGTGTTTCCAAATTGGAGTATCTTCACACCAACAGTTAAAACTACTTCTTTTCAAATAGAACGCCTTGTATATTTTTACACACACTTCCTACACCTTTGAGTAATCTTGAAATAAAAAACTAAAAATCTAATTTAATGTTAAATTCACCCTGTAGGTATCCCAAAGAACTGAAAACATTGTATAAGATGCTTCGGAGGCGAATAAGAATGTTAAATTTAAAACTAACGCAAAAGGAAAATCAGCTTGTGTAACTATACATTTTTAATCCTTTCCATTGCAACCGCAAAGATAAAAAAAAATAAAGTCTGAGAGACCAAGTCCTATTAAATTTATAAAAACTTCATAGGACGGGAAGTCTAAGATGCTTACTAGTAAGATCACATTATTATTATTAATATTACGCTTCGGTTACTCTTAACGAAGAACAAAGGCCCATTCGGCTCCATCTTTCTAAGGAACAAAAATGCCGCATCCGTAAGGCGAACGCAGCTGCAGGAAGCAAAATAACGCGATATTATTTTCCATTGTGGGGTCCTTCGGGATCCAATTAGATCAAAAATATAACGATATTAGCACGATAGGAGAAGCCCTCGTCGGGAATATACGATGCGCTTTTCAAAGATGCAGAAGCGGTTTGTCTTCTGCAGGAAATACAACGGTTTGTTAGTATCTGTGCTAAGTGGTTTAACGCATTGCTTTATTTTTCACAGTGCTTCATTTAGAATTAAATACAAATAATGCTTGAGGGCCGTAAATAAAGGCGCACTAGATACCTCGTATCCTCGATTTTTTTAATTAACTTTCTATTATTTAACGGGGCACTGCTATTAGAAAAAATCGACTATCGTGTTACTTAAGCGAGCAGCAACGATGATGCTACGAGTTGTTGTTCTGCACTAGAGGATGGAATTAAAAAGAATGAAATTTTTGCATTTATTTATACTTCTTTACCTTAATACAAAACAAAATAAAAAATTTTCTTCCCGACTTCGATTGGAACTTTTTTCCTTTTTCTTCCTAGAAGATGTTCTAGAATACCACAATTCCCTATTTCTTCACCACTTAAACTCCGTTTCCAATACTTTCTTTTTCCTTTTCTCCGTTCATTTTTATAATGTCGTTAATTTATTTCGGACCTTTTTTTATTAGCCCGGTTGCGGCTCCAGAGAAAGCCTCGTCCGACCGGGAATTTAATTTTTTTCCACCGCCATCGCGGTCGTTAAAACGGGGAAAACCGTAGCTAATGGACGGTGAAATAAATCTTAATTGAAATTCGCATTTTGTAAGCTTCCGTGATGCCAGCAGTCGCAACTTCGCATTTTTTTAGCTCCTCCGCCCGCCGAATTTTTGTTCGTTTCGGCAACTGCTAAACGCTCTCCTATTGATAGTCTTCCGCGTATTGTTTTTATGCTTGTTATTAAGGCGAAGGACTTTTGTTGGCGAGTGAAGAGATAAATCATCCAAAAGTGTTTTTTTTTCCGCTTTTTACGGTGCAGAAAACTGTAATTCCGATGGAAAAATAGAACGAACTCTTGGGAAATATTTCGAGCTTGTAGCAAGGACGTTAACAAAGAGGATCTGGAAGTAAAATATTTATCGGAAGTAATGAAGAGAGTTTTGCAGGAAGATGTCGTTATTTTGATGTATTTCGATTTATCCTTGTTGTATTCAAATGAGATTGATTGGTTACCAGCACACACGTGGGGGAATATAGCGTCAGATTGAGAAGAAAATATTGATTTGTTTAATCATCATCATTCCGTCACCGGTTAAGAATGTGGACCATTCGTGTCCTCGAAACGGGCGTCCCGGATTAATTAATTCAACTCGAGTGGTGCGGAGGTTGCCGATGCTTATGTATTGTTTACCATACTACGCCACATGGTTATCATTATTAATACCAATACCAAAAAATCTTTTTATGATAACTATCAATAATAATTAATCCCGTTGTCTTTTTGTTCTTCCTGGATAAATTTAATTAAGGGAAATTCTAAATTGAAGAATTTAACATTCGCTGGTGTCGAAGGTGCAAAATATCTCATCGAATCGTCTGATCCAAAGCTGAAGAATATAAACCAAAGAATTCTTAAGGCCTATTTCGAATTTGCCCATAAGAAGGGTACCCATAAAAAAAGATGTTGCTTCAAACTTAAAGAATATTTGAAAACCATCATTGCCCACCCTAATTAGGTGATCTGCATCGTTTACAAACTGCTTTGGTACCAATTGTTAACTCTAGAGTAACCGCATCATTAAAAATATATTCCAGTATACTGAGTGATTAATTGAAAGTGTTCCTTAAAAGTATTATGAGCTGTAGGAAGCCTTTTTTTCTGAAAATTTGGACTTGGTGCCTATTTTATTGCACATTTCATTTCTACAATTTCCATTTTATTTTAGGTAGAATTTCAGTTATTTTTTAAAATATCAAACAACACTACACTCCGCGCCACACAAGTTTAATTAAATAATCCGGAACGAGAATTCGTCGAACCTCATTTTTTCTCGAGAAAAAAATATTAAAAAAAAGGGAACTGTGAATTGTTCACTGTGCTTGGCCTTTACTTGAAAACGATTTTGATTCATGCAAAGTTCAGTTTGTCTTTTGCATTGTGGATCATATTTATTATGTACATAGTGGTTTAAATAAAGCTGCAAGTAACTCATTCTTTATTTCACATTGTGTTCAATTAGCTTAAGTCCAAATTTTCAAAGGAAATGGTCTTGATCAATCACCCTGTAGAGTATATCTTTAAAATAGCTTCATTTATCCTTGCAGCATTCTGTGCACTGTTTTAATTATATGTTGCCTAGTCCCTCCAAATTTTAAAAATTTATCTCCTGATTCCGACCTGGTTTTTTGAAAATATCAAAATTCCAAAAAGGATTTTCGGTATTTCTAGAGCCGCGCTTTTGCGGAAACCATCCTTTTATCGAGCATCTTGCTAATTGACTGCATAAAAGACAGGAGAAACGAACAAAGATATTATTAAAGCACCATGATGATGTACCAAACATAATCAAGACTTGCCTAAGCTACTACACAACGCTTTACCTCTGTTTCTCAAGAAAGCACTCGAATAATTAACTTTTGCATTTAACTAACATGTAACCTCTTAACACAGCTCTGTGATAGGAATTTTCCACTGATAAGCTACCTACAAGCCTAGAGCATTCACCAATACACCTTCAAAGGCGTTCTTTTCTCTCTTAATTTGCGCGGACGCGCAAAATTTAATTTTATTCTCCGGTATTAACGGAAATATACCGTGGTGACGACCTCTGGCGGAATCTGGAAACGTGAGAGGAATACCCAAATTTCGCGATACGCTTTTTTCCCATCGGTGCGTTCGAGAAGAGAGAGCACGCGTCAGATCGAAAAGAGAGACAGGGCAATTGAGGGTAACGTAACGAGATGTACGAAATTATCCAATTTTGCCATCCTTTTTCCATCTGACATGTTGGCAAAGTGACGCACCCACGTCGTTTTATTTCGTTAATATTGACGTGATGCGGCAAAACGTAGCGATGCATGTATACCGAGTGATAAAATAATAATGGCAGACTTATGCTGTTTCAGCATAGAAACCTAAATTCTTTAATAATCACATAGTTTTCGCCTAAAATCTATTTTTCTGGAAATATGATAACTCTCTTCTGAGATCTAGCTTGCTGCCATTCTTATTTCGCTACCCAGTACATATAATTATGCGAAAATGTGGAATTGCGGAAATTAAGGTGGGCTGGGGTAGAGGAGAAGAGGTGTTTTTTTTTTAGGGAATGCTTTTCGTCGGTGTTGTTAGGGAGAAAACTCGGATGGAATTAATAAGATGTGACATGCAATAATTTCACGCACATATGTCATATACGACGTTGCAAATGGTTTTAATTGCTGTGTTAATTGGATTTTGCACGATTGCATGGCAACGTGTAAAATGCGCCCCAGGATGGGGTTCGTGTAACGCTCAATTATTCGGAACAGTGTCTGGTTGATGTCTTTGAATTATCATGAACACACCCTTACTTATTATTTCACGATTACAAAGGCAGAAGGATTAGCAATGTGGAGAATTCCAGACTCTTAAGGCCGCGCTCAAGTACCGGATTCTACGAATCATTCGATTCATTTAAATCTTGCATCCCTTTCGTGTTTCTTTATTCTTATCGCGATAGCCCTTCCTGTGTACCGCCCGCATTATGTTGCCTTGTGCAATTTTTGTCTGTCCTGTCCTTAGCGGACGGTAGATGCTGCTGGATTGATTTTGTAGTTCCGTATATCTTGTTTCCTCCGGATTCGTCCTACTTTTTCGGCGACTCCTGCTACGTACGGTAAACACGCCATTCCTCTTTGTGGTTCTGTAGTCGTCTTTAGAGGCACCTTTTTCCTAGTGGTTCTTTTTACGTCAATGTCTGTGTAACCATTCTTCTTCAGCGCTTTCTGAAGATGAATCTTCTCACTGGCCTAGATGTAGCTCATCACTGATGTTTTCGGCTCTGGATAATAAGGTTTTAATTACCATCGTCTTCTGCAACAGATGATGGTGAAATTTCGCATGTAGGTATTTATCGGTGTTCGTCATCTTTCTAAATACTGCGTGTTGTTTCCTTCTTTCCTTCCTTCCTTCCTTCCTTCCTTCCTTCCTTCCTTCCTTCTTCCGTTCTCTTCACCATTACATCCAGGAAGAGCCGATTTCCATTTTCTTCTTTCTCCATGATGAATTTAAAGGCTGGGTGCTGCGAGTTGAGATTCTCCAAGAATTGTTGTAATTTCCCTTCCCCATGTTGCCATGTTACATACAAACATATCGCCGACATATCATAGCCAGCGCTTCGGTTTCGTTTGGCTCTGGCTTATGGTCTCTTCTTCAAATGCTTCCATAAACAAATTGGATATTACAGGAGATAGAAGGCTTCTCATCGCTGTTCCACTCTTCTGCTTGTAGTACTTTCCATTGTACGAAAAATACGGCGTAGATAAACATACTTGTTTAATCATAGGTCAGTGATATTGCTTATAATAGGTCTTAGTGGCACTCCTTCTTCATGTATTTTTGGTATTCCGTACAATCTGGGTGGTCTATTGGTCCTTGTTCTGTATCTCTTCGGGTATGGATGAATTCCTTGTAGGTGTTTTGGTCAAGTAATTTACTAATCTTCTTCTGTTAATCCTCTTCATTCAACCGTACAGTGGCATTGCCTTTGTCTGCTTTGAGGATGATGATGTTTTTTTTTCTGTTTTCAAATTTGTTAATACTGCTTCTTCTTCCCTAGAAAGGTTACGTTCCGGTGTTTTTGACTTCTTCAATGCCCTGCTTACTTCTTGACGCACTTCTTTCGCTCCGACGTTTGGAATCTACAAGATAACATGTCAACGTGGGCAGTGCTACGTCGAACAAGCAGAAAGAGCTGTCGCGGTAATAATAAAGGAACACGAAAGGGACGCAAGATTTAAAAGAATCGGGCAATCGGTAGTGGCAGAACATATATACGAGACTGGATATTAAATGTATTTTAACAACGCAAAAGTGAGAGCCACCACCGAGAACTACGGAAAAAGACTCATCAGGGAAGCCATAGAAATAGAAAAGAACAAGACCGTCAACAGAGAAGAAGGGTACCACCTTAGCAAGACGTGAAAGAGTCTATTACGCAGAACCGTTAGGCTTCACGGTCAAATGCACCAACGGCGTATATAAGAAGAATATTCAACAACGGAGAATCAGTTCAGTTATCCTGAAGAAGGCGTCAGCATGAATGGCGAAACTTCGAGCGAAAGTTTTGACACATCGCGAAACCCGGAAGAAGTTAATAGCAGAAACAGTTACATATATATAATAAGTACTTGTTTATATTTGAAAAGCGGCCTAATTTGTTTCTATTTATTGATACATAAAGGACAAACTTGTTTTTCGGAGGACTTTGGGCCCTCAGAAATTCCTGACAGTGGGACACCAACCCCAGTTTCACTTCCCTCAGATGCTATAGTCTGAAGAAAGAAAAGCATTTAAAACAAAGATAGGGAACCAATTTGGTTCAAACATTTCGAAGAAAACTGTGAGGAAAGGCGTCGAGAACGGCAGAAAAAAAGCAGAAATGCTTAAAATTGGAAGAACATTGCTACCAATCAATTTGTACATTTTATGACTATAGATGGCACAATCTTGGCAACCAATTACATAGAGTTTACGCAGTGTATATTGTAGATATTTGGAAAAACTCAATCACAGATGGCAAATCCTGTACATCATTTAGGTAAGCGTA
Organism: Oryctes borbonicus; assembly: GCA_902654985.2. Taxonomy (NCBI): domain Eukaryota; kingdom Metazoa; phylum Arthropoda; class Insecta; order Coleoptera; family Scarabaeidae; genus Oryctes; species Oryctes borbonicus. The sequence goes on along the minus strand of LR736869.1, from coordinate 7,760,694 downwards.
AAAAAGATCTGCTCCCGATGGACTCCATATAATTTAACTCAACCGCAAAGAAGCTCCTTTTGGCATAGTGAAATTGTTCGCCAATAACGTAATAAAAGTGGGCCAGTTTGCAGCGCGGAGAGAATCTCCTCGAGCAAGTGGAATATCAATGCCACTCGTGGCATCAGAGATGCATGTACACAGCTCAGTGCACGCATCTATGCACATATATAATATGAATGTAGATGTCGCCTCTTTCACGAATACTGACGCAATAAGGTTTAATTGCACGTAAATCTGCATCACTGGGCCGGCTGGAAAGCGCATTGTTAAATCTGCGCATCGTGGGTACGGATGCATAAATGCAGGTACAGATATATGGTCATATATATATATAAGTCACCGGTTGGATAAACAGCGCTGCGAAGGAGGCAACGCACTACCATAGGAAAACCGGAAAATAACCTCTTTCGTCTGTTTGCAGCTTTAAAATGGGTAATCCGGAAAGGATAATTGGGATTGCCGTGAATATTGCTTTGTATTTTAGTTATTATTAAATCCTATTATTCTTTGGATAAACGACGGCTTTTCCGGAGCAAAAATGGATTTAGAGGAATAAATAGAATAAACCTTGTTCATTAACATGTATGCACCGGAACATTTTCATTAAACCAGGTTTCAATCAAACTAGTGATGTATGATGGGCATCCGTTTAGTATTCTTGTTCTCTCCATGCAAAAATATTTAAACCTGCTGGGAATCGTAACAGTACAATAGATTTTTGTCCACTTTTTCAAATTCATATATATCTATCGGTCAGGGTGGTCTAACAAAACAATATTTGTTGTGTGTATCAAATTTGATAAAAAGAAATTCTCATCGTATCAGGCGGAAATAATGTTAGCGGCAGTATTGACTTAGCATTGTTAGTTAACGAATAATTAACTTCCGTCCGTTAACTGGCGCAGTCAGTAGGATTCTGGTCATCACCGCTGTAGGATTAGCAACGCCGAAAACGAGTGAGTGGATCCCAATCCTTTGGACAGCAACAGCAGAAGACTACAAAATATACACCATCCGAGGATACAGCTCTCCAACGACGCAACGCTGGCGGAAGAAACAAACTTCGAAGACTTCAAAATCAGTCCTAGAAGCCTCCACAACGTTATAGTATAGGGTCTGAGAAACGATCGAAATCTCGTCGACAGATAACCAAGGAACAAAATCCAAAATTCAAGAAACAAGAAATTTAAGGAATCAAACAAGAAACAAAAGAAGAAAGAAGAATTTGAAAAAATAAGAAAGAATTATCTACACCACCAACATCATCCACACCACCATCATCAACATCACCAACTACAAGAAGCTGTACAAATAGCCGAATGAAAGCAACATTTTTACTACTGTAAGTAGGTTTCTACTAATCTTTGCATGAGTACGACAGTAGACGATTTAATTGACACCAACAACAAATTGTCATATACGAGAAGCTTCAACCATACAGATTTTTAAAGGAGACCCAAACACACTTCCTTTATTTACTGAAGCCTGTGAAGATCTATTAAACACATATGTAGATCGTATCAATCGAAACAACCCAATCAATTCGAATTGTAAAATCCAAATTAAATGGAGAAGCACTATCATTGATTGGATCTTGAAAATTGAAAACTTGGCAAGAAATCAAATCCTTATTAGAATTAAATTTTCTAGATCAAAGATCTCAGGATTGTTTATTGAATAATTTAATGGGACAAAATTTAGGAAAAAAATAAAATCCATAGATTTAGCCAAAGAATTAAGGATTTACTAAATTGATGAAGATGTAGTCAGACACAAGCGAAGAATTAATACCACCAAAAACAGAAATGGATAAAAACCCGGCCCTGCAAACATACAAAAGAGGTCTAATGAGACAAGGTGCGCTAGGAGAACTAATTTATATCAAAAATCCACCAATATTGGAAGAAGCAATGGCCGCTGATAAGTAATAACTGCAAACGATTCACGCCTTGCATTTATTTTGCATTAATGTCTTGCATTATTTCTGCAAACAATAGGAGCGTCTTGCAAAAGATAACAACAGTAAGCGTTCGCTACACCTATATAAGGGAACAGAAATAATGTTAGCGGCAGTATTAACTTAGCATTTTTAATGTTAGTTTAACCTAAACTTTCTGTTTGAACCTCAAATAAATTTTTTTAACGAACGATTAACTTCCGTCTTAATTATTAATTATTAATAATTAACTCGTACATTACTTTCAACAGAATATACCAAGATCTTCTTCTAGCTTTTATTAAGCCAAAACAAGAACTAAATCAACTCTCTTTATTAAAAAAGTCACATAAATAAATGTTTATCCTTTCCAAACAAACAAGCAAATGAAATAAAGTGCAAATCTTTTTATCCAGTTAAATGCACCAATACACACATTTCAGGCGAACGGATAGGCGTCGTCTTAGTTATTGGTGTTATAATTGGTTGTTGACGATCCGTTTTATGTTTGTAAAAACATTACTAGCAATGGAGTGTTTATAAGTTTATGCGGAACGCCTTCTTACGTATTCCAAAGCAAAAAAATGCAGTGGGATGTTACCAGGAAGGTATGTCGAACAGCAAAATGGGCGATTTCTTTGCCGTTCGCTATTATTTATGAATAAAAACCTTAAAAAACTTTAGAATAAAGGCGGAGCTTGATGTTTAATGCAGTTAATGGTTGGTTGCAATGCACAAAATGAATGTGTCCATAGATTTGCTTATTGTCAAGATGCCAATAGATGGCATTTGATGCAAAGGAAGCATCATTTAATAAAATTTATGTTTTCCTTTCTTTATGTGATTTTTATTCGAAAATTTTGTTACGTGTAATGTTATCATTTAAATAATTAAATGAACTATCGAAACAAAAAAAATCTCAATAAAAGAAAGGCATCGTGACTTGAAAACTGGAAGTGTTATCTTTCAAACAAAGAAACTGATCCAATAATTGTACTTATGAAAAGTAGCACCTCACATTAGCCTTGTTAGAACGCTGGATTTCTGTTTACTTAAGATCTACAGTTTTTAGTGCCAGAACTAGTTGTGGGAATCTAAGAAGGAGGATCGATAATGGAAAAAACGGATTCTCAATCATTTTCTTGCCATCCCATCAACTCAATTCGAGTCTAGGGTAAGTCCGGATGAGATGGCCATAGTTTTTCTTAATGGTTAAAAAATCACTCATAATAATACTCATTAATACGATTATATAACTAGATCGAAGTTCTTATTGCAGGGTATATGTAATAGTTAAAAGCACCATTCGACAGTTACAATTAGTGAATGTCTTTTCGCAAAGTTTGTGTTTATTAAATACGGACATGGAGAAATAACATTGTTTTCACAGCTATAGGTACAGGTATTGTTAGTTGATAATTAAAAAAAAAATACTTTGATTTGATGAAATTAAGCGAAAATTAGACACCGATTCAGTATCAATATGCCTACATATAAAGTAATATGTATAAAAAAAAATTTTTAACCTCTAAGTAACGCAGCATATGTAACTATATTTTTCAGTTTGATATTCTATGCAGTAAACATTTGAATAACTCTATGGAGTAAGAAAAACTCACAAAACTCACCTATTTTTTCTTGTTGAATTTTGAAGTGCATGAAATACATCTTTTAAAGTGTTTCTTTTTTAATTTCTCTAAGAGCGGGTGTTAGGATATCCTTCTAAAAGTCACCAAACTAATTCTAATTCTTGCTGTTCATTTTTCAATTTATCCAGGCTCGTATAAGCCGTAAGCCGTACTGCTACGATGTAGGAAGTTTAAAAAGTACAAATCTCCTACCAGCTTTATCTATTCTAACCCCATCACCGCTTAGCTCGATGTTTCAGTCGGCAAAGTAGGGAATCTTCAGTCCCAAAAAAGCTGAAGGACAACCGTCCCTATTTATATATATGTATATACAATCTGCAGAGAGTAGTCCAAAATACACCGTAACAACTTAAATCCGCTCGAAAATCCTCGCGAAACGGCGTTAGATGAGTTGGGTGTGGAATAGGGAGGGTTACATATTAGCTCGAAAACTTCACCGCAGATGTCGCACGGGTCAACGAAAGCTCGGAACTCTTAGCAACATCCATTCCGTCCAGTATTTCGACCTAATTATGGATTTTAATGAGAGACAGCGGTTTAGAGGGCGGTTTTTACAGCGCTGGATGCTTGGAAGGATGGAACGATGACCTTTTTGCTGTTTCCCGAGTAATAGTTGCCGGTTTATTATCCCCGAATGCGGGAATGACCGGGAACCTTTCGCGATAGTCGTCCAGATTTAATTATGCGATTTTACCACCCCGTTGGGGGCAAAATCCCGGACTAAAACCGTTGAAATACGAAGAGGAAATATGGGCCGTAACATTGAAATACTCTCCCGTACCTTCGCCAGCTTATTACAATTAGTTGAAGTAGCTTTATTGCGGACGCCGTTCAATAACGGAATTTCGGGCAGGTAATAGCGAAATAACTAAATATTAAGCAGTCTAAAAGCCAAATTTTCATCATATAACCCGCAGGGTTAGTCGAGGATCCTGACGCTATTAGATTTCGAAGGGTGGATGCGGAAGATTACTTAGGCTGTGACTATAATGGGCTCTGTAGAGGAATTTTATTGAAATTGCAAATAGGATAGTTTGGTTAACATGAAATCATGCTCCGTTAATAGTTCGAGAGCTTTTATGATATTCCATAAAGTTAGTAAAGCATACGCTGCGAAACAGAGCCCTCTGTTTTAGAAAACATTTTATATTTTTAAATAAATTTAAACAAAAACGTAAAACGGAATTGATTGAATATAATACATACATCAAAACATTTATGTAACATAATCGTAAAATTTAAATCGTCTGCTATTATCGTAGTTATTAACTACCGAATTCAACAATGCTATAGCCGGCAGCGCAGCTTTATTCGTACATTCATGCAAATACATCGAGCGAAATATGCCCAACAGAAAATAACCGACGCAATTTAGCTGCAAATGGTCCGAGTTTGCCGAACACAATAAAAGTGCTGAAAATTAACGACAAAATCAATTCAATATTAAACTTTTTGCGAAATATAAAGGGACCTTTTGAAACGTCGAATAATCGCGGAGGTATTCGTACAATCAGAAGTTGGGTATGAAATACAAAGGCATTAATGGTTTATTGTTGCACTAAAGCAAATTTGGTAGAGCCGGTAGGTCACCGATAAAAAGGTCCAATCCAAGAGTTGTTAATAACAACAATAATAATAGTAATAATGCCCTCGTTGCCCTCGTTGCCCTCGCTCTCGTTTTATCGAAAACCCACACACACACGGACAAGTGTTTCGATGTCACCTCACATCATCGCCCAGCACAAAAGTTCTTAGTTCACCGGGCGGTCACAGTCTTTGAGCCCAACATCTTCCCATCGAGCTGAAGAACCTTCTGAACAATGGTTTTCATAATAAGGTCATTAACAGAATCATCAACAGACCTCTTCATGCAACCAGTAAATTAGCGAACGATGTCACTGCCAAATCCCTATCAAAGGCTTCAGAAATTCTTCCGTCTCCCAAAGACAACATTCCTCCCTTAGCGAGTAAAGGTGTTTATGAGATCTTTTGTCCGTGTGTTCGTGCTCCGGCAAAAAAAACAAAACAAAAGAAACACGCCTTCCCTCGAATTCAGTTATCGCAAAACATCATCTGGACGCAGGTCACCAGATATTATTCAGTGCCATTTCATTACTTTGTGATAATTCCCAGTATTAAACATATGGAAGCCCGTCATCTGTTAGGGACTGATCCTCGACTGATACTGACTGCGACACCAAGCTAATAAGCCTGTCTAAAAGCATGCTGCGCTTCCGTATCCTTTGCAGTTGATTTTCGCCTCTGAGATGGTTCACATTCTAAGTCACCGTAATCAGTTGCTTCCAGCTCAGACAGTTTCGCAGCTGGCGCGATTTACACACTGAGTTACCCCTACTAACTCTTGGCCTCAAGAAGCCCCATATGATTGTGGGGTGGAACGTCGAGTTTTCGTTTAGGTCTAGCCATAGAAGTTTATGTTATTATAACCTTTGGCAACAAAGCATACGATCGCGGTACATATCATGGACGTGGTACTCGCTGACAGCAGGTTTGTGTGGTTTGTTGTCATTGTTTTTAGCCATGCTCGAAGAAAATAATTATTGTTTGTGTTAAGTAAGCTTAGTAGGATTCATTGCTGCTCCGAAAGTCTTTGTTTATGTAGCTTAAAGAAAGAATTGTGTGGAATTTAGATTGTCGCATAAATACAGCTCGATTAGACAAAAATTAACAATATTTTAATTTTACAAGAAAATTTATGTAATTTTTGAGTGATCTACAGGTATTTCCTTTAAGTTGTCTTTGTGGGTTGGTACCTTGAACAATGGTCCGTTATAAGGGGAAAATGGGACCAAAATTATAAACATTATGATGAATCGAAATTAGAACTTGGATTAGCTGGAAAGAAGAAAGGTAAAAATATAATAGACAGAAGAATGAAAAATCGTATTTCTTTAAAGCCGGCCCCCAACGACAGAAGAAGAATAAAGAATAATAGAAAACATTCAGTTAGCTAGTGAGCGGTGGTTCCCTTTAACGTCAATTGATGTGGGATACTTGACTAAGTCTTATCTGGATAGTTCTGGACGACGTATGTCGAAATTTGACGAAACTCACCTCCCTTCATGGGAAAGACTACGAGCAGGTGCAAATACTGGCGTAAGCCAGCAGGAGGAATTGGAAGTAAGCTTGGAAGGAATTGAACCTTATGTCATCATAAATCACGATGAAATGAACATTACCGACGATTCAAAGAAGAGCAAGGTAATTACCAGAAGTGGTTCTAAACATGCTCACCGTACAATAGACAATTTTAGATCTAGTCATTTTCCATAATGTTCGTGGTATCAGCGTCCTATACAATAGGTCAAAGAGTTCTTTGTCAAATGAAGCTCTTTTTGAGCATTGACGACAATCTAGCCAGCCTCATTCTTCTGACTCCAAATAACATACAGATCTGCCAGTCTCTAGACGTTGCTGCAAACTTTAAGATTTTGAAAAGTACACGGAGGGATGTCCTGTTAAATTGGAAATTGAAACATCGTGGAGTGGTACCGAAGGATACCTTCCCTAGATTGTTGAAGAAATGTTTGGACCACCTTCCTGCAGAAAACAGAACATCCGTCAATCAATTGGCAAAGAGCGCTTGAAAAATTGTCACAAAGCTTGGAGATGGTACTGAACAAAGAAGAAGATATCGTTTCAATAGATAGTAACTCCCTCTCATCAAAAGAAATAACGATGGGAGCGGTCGAGAACAAAAAAATCCAATTTGAGCCTGAAAAAAAAACACAAATAATGTGTAATCGCCAAAAAAGGCAAAAGTAAAGATATTGATTCTTCAAGCGATCAATTGTCGCACGACAGCTCTGGAAACTTTGTATGTGACCGGACCTAAGAATTAACGACGTTATTTTGATGCAATATCCTTACGAGGTTCCCCACAAGTCAAAAATTTTGAAGATGTTTATTGGCAATAGAGGTAGGTTTAATGTTTACTTGCAGTTTGGTGTGAAAATCAGCTGAAAAAAATTATATATTTTCTGACGTCGAGGATCTTACAGATGTAAAAGAACATTAAATTATAACGCCTGCGTTCCTTCCGTTGAACTTTCGGAACACATTCTCTATTTCCTAAATTAGGTATAGCTTTATTTATTTCTACACTTGACTTTACTTTAGCATTTAGGGTTACGTTATGCATATTTTATTTTATTCTTAAATACAAGTTTTATATGGTGCAAGGGTAGGCCATTTTACGTCCGTTTGCTGAATCTCGACTTATGATTGTAGTAAATAATAAAAAACATGCTTATGTTTGCATACAGGCTGTATTGTGTTCGTTTAAAGCATGACTGTATGTAATCAGTATTGTACCCTACGCAAATAAATTTATTTATTTTCTAAGACACCTAATTATATCGTTAATGTAAATCAGAAACAACAAGGGTCCTAACCCTGAACCCTGAGCCCTACGGTACATCATAGTCGATTCGTTTCTTACTGGATGTTGCTTCAGCAATCTTTTTACACTGATATCTATTAGATAAGTGACTTCTAAACCAACTCTAATGAATTTAATAGTTCCGTTAAATTGAACTACACAGTTTAAGCCGAAGTTAACCGATACAACGTTCTTGCCGAGTTCGCTTTGTTTCGAAGACAAAGGATTGTAAAGATCTTCAAGGATCACGATGTATTTACCGCACGAATATTACACAAACAAATGTTGTTTAAAACAAATAATTTTGTTGACTTAAATAAATTCAATATTTCATTCAAATACAAATTATAGCTACACTCCTTGCTCCTGTGAACTGTTTTCTTTATTAAAATCAAACAATGGTTCCTCTAATGTAAGTAAAGCTTTCGGTATGAACCATCATCAAAAAAGAACGTTTACAACTGATTACCAGAACTTCGTCATGGTCATGCTTCCATCAATGATGAATTGTTCCGAGAAGCATCGATGCTATGCACAATATAACTTAAAAGGACCTATCGTGAGATAAAAGTGGTAGAAAAATGCTTAAAAAATTGAAAAGGGACTGTTTTTGTGTTCCTGGATAGATTAAAATAATTTATCCCCACCGACATGTTCTTCGCCTTAGTATTGAAAGAGATCTATGAGATTCTTTTGTTTTACCACAGCTCAATTGTTTGGGAATTAGAAAATATGATAAAATTAAACATAATTTGAAGGATGCTAACTGGCTTAATTAAAAGTAAGTTTGTACAAAATTCCAACTTAATTTGAGGTTTAAAGGTTTGCTAATACCGCCTATTCACAAGTTACCGCTTTTTAGGACTTCTGTTCCTTCTTGTTTGAAACTTCCGTCTCCTCAAACATTTAAATCTTCTTTATGCAGGCACTTATTGTTACAGTTGTCTTCATTACTTCATCCTATTTCATCTGCGGGCAATACCGTCCAATCTGTTCTCTTCTCGCTAAATTATCATTAATGCTCATCGGCTAAAAGCTCCTTTACATATGAACCCCATAAATTTTCATATCCCAAATGTTAGTATTGTATAACTTAAAGCACATTTGAAAGAGACTCCTCAGAGCAGACAACAACAAAAAACAAATCGAACAAATGCCTATACGTCGTTTCAAACGTAAAAGTATAAACCGCATTCTTATACAAACTTCCATTCAAAACTTCTATCGGCTTGAAGACGAAATGAAAACATTTTTTTCGTCCGCTTCCTGCTTTCCTGTCGCTCGTGATATTTTTATCATTTTCTTTTCAGTCAACCGATCTCCTATTCACTGGTCCATCTATCTAGTAGCCTATGTCACTCGTAAGCTTATCCGGTGACTGGATCTCGTATATACTTCGCCTGAAGGCACCAGCCGAATTGAGGAAAAATATTGCGCGGTCTATTGTCGAAAGTTAGCAGAAGGAATAGTATTATGTCGATTGGTACCTCTTCTTTCCCTTTCACGGCCGGGATAATAAAAGATTATTTCGTAATATATAAAATATTTTCTTATCATTGAAAAGAACGACGATCTAGAAGAATAGGAAAAAGACGGGAGATTCCTTTTTCCCTCGGGAAGGAGGATATTCGATTGACGCGGTCAGCTTGGCGTAAATCGTTTTAAGTAATGAAATTTGTTCTTGACGAAGATGATGAAAGGACGAGGACCAACGGGCTCTAATTATTTCTCTTATTTCATTTAGGGAGTGGAGGGTGTGCTGATCTAATACGAATTATATTGGATTTCTCCGAATATGTCTTAATGGAATTACTGTCATATGTACGATTCCTTTGTTTGGGTTTTCTATGAAGTTATAACGCCGTAACAAAATTCCCTTATTCGTATATTGCTCTAATCATTATATACTCAAAAATGCCAGCCATTGACATCTACATAAGTTGTCGCGCTTCTATCTCTTCTTGGAACCAACCACGTAAAGAACAGCCCAACGGTGAAAGGTCCCGAGGTCTTGAAGGCCAAGTAACAGGCTCACCATGACCACTTGGATGCAAGGAATCCTTGCATTCAAATGGTCATGGTGAGCATGGTGGGCAAGTGTTACATCTTCCTGATATCGTCGGAATATCTTCTTCTAGATTTAGAATCTTTTCCCATTTCGTCCAAACATTGTCCAAATGCACGTGCAGACGTTGTGGGACACATTTCGATCTCACATGGTGTGCCGAAGACTTTGGAAAATACATTTTTATACGGTGTTGTATGATATTCAGACCGTTGACGGTATTCCTCAACAGCAGCTGTAGCATTCACCTTACCTTCATTTGCACGCAATGCTTCTCTTATTCGGTCCTTCATATCATTTGGTGTTCGAGAGTTTCGATAGGCTGTGTGTTTAATATAACCTTACATGGAGAAATCTAGAGACCCAATATTGGTAGTGAGGAGAAGATAAGCTTAAGAAAAAACTTAAGTAAGAAGTAATTAATGGAAGTTCAACAAATTTATATAAATTAATTATTTAGGATTGCCGTTCGTTTCATACTTTAATGTCATTACTTTTCTTCATTATTATTACTTTTCTATATTATTATTATTATTATTATTATCGTTATTACATTTAATATCGTTTCGTATGCACAAGTTTCAGCTCGCTAAGCCCTGCAATTAAGTGTAAGTTTAAAGTTAGCGCTTAAGCGTATTTGTTATATCTCGAGTTGTAGTAATAACGCAGACGGAGCAATATGCAGCACTAAACAGTTTTATCAGGTTTTAGTTTGAATAAGTTCGTGCAATTTATCAAGCGGAGAGTGCGGCGAAGGGGAGCCGGGGGAAACTCCGGAATAAGCAACTAGTGTTTTTGAGGTCTTGAGCATGTAATTTGCTAAGAGCTCCGACGTATTTACTTAATGAAAGAAGAGTTTAGGCGGGACCGCTTATCTGATGGAGTGTTACAGGTGATGTTTGAATTGAGTTTACGCTGATTAAATTGCTTAAGCTACTCATTCTAGGGTGGAGGGAAAATCATTTACGTTACGACGATTTCAAGCTTTTAACGTATCAGGTTAGAGTAAATATTTTTTCAGAGAATTTGCTCAAAGTCTTAATATAGCTTAAAAATTATTATTTTACGGATTTCGTGTTCATCGAAGAAAAATTGTCCAAATTATTCCTCGTCATCTTCAGGTGACATTGTTATTAAAAGCAGTAGAAGTTAAAATTATAGAAAAAAATGTCCGGTACTTTAAATGTAAACAATACGACTGTAAGGAGAGTTTTCGGACAACGATAGTTATATCCATATTGCATTCAACGCGTTCAAGCACTTATTCCTCATTTTCTCATACTCATTGCACTTTGACTCAAGTCCCTCAACTATTCGCGCCAGTTCCGTATAATGATAAGAGTGATGTAACAATAAACATATCTGAGCTGAAAGGAGCCCAAAACCAAAAGATAGTTTCTAACATCATTCGTCATTGAACTTTTGGGTTGAAATTGTGGCTCAGTGGTCCTAGTTCCCATTAAGAAGACTTACCGGTGAGGCAGATCGAAATTCTTCGAAGCATATGTTGCCTCAATTGGTAAATTATATGCCACTGATAATTAGGAATATACCGTGATTAATTGATAATGCAGCACCAGCGCAAGTTTCTGAACGCAACACACCAAGATCGCAGCATTGGTCGAAGCGAACCTCCTGTATGACCTACTCGATCTGTGGAGTAACATGATTTGTTACAACTAAGAGGCGTGTTTATTTTAGGTGGACAAGATTGAGCTTCGATGTGCGCTAAAGATCAGCGAAAATTTTAAATAATAACTAGTACCAATGGTCGAGAAAGAAATAAAATTCTCAGGCTTTTAAAATGGAAGAATACAATGGTGAAATGGGCATGAGTAGAGTGCTTAGACTTGCTAAGATCTTGATTTAGTAAATCGAATATTAAATCAAGTTTACCTGGAAGACAAGCAATGTAAACTGTGATGTGTATCATCAGCATAACAATGACATCAACAATATAAAAATCAGGAGGAACGCCAGAAGTAACATCGCTGAATTCTAAGATATTTTGTCCAGGATCGAAGGGAAATGTAAGTACGAAGAAGTTCAACGACGTTATCTGAAAAACATCATGAAGAATGGAACCATTCATGATTGGGGAGTATGAGGTGCTCTGCTGAAGACTAGAAAGGTTAAAGTGGCGACCATACCCTTGCTTAGTGAATTAATAATATTGTAGAAGACGAAATTCTTACTAGCAAGTGGAAAGAACGTGTTGTCTAATCGAAAATTTTTGAATTGGCATTTCATAATCCATTCTGCGAGTTTATAAGAAACGGGAAGAGTACAAACTAACTTTAAGTGTTTCTGAGGCGCCAGTGCAGTAACTACGCGCACAGAAATTACACAAGTAATCAGGAATAAAATTTAGGGAGTGATTCCATAAAACTTTAACGAACCGTTCAGGATTCGTTACTTAAAAATATCGTTATGCCGATTCTGTAAGTAAACGCTAACAACAAAATCGTTATGCTATTATTAAAAACTGTCCTTTCTAAACGACTTCTATTTTATGCCTTTTACGGTCGTTAAATTTAAAAGGTTATTTTTCTTAACCCATCATAATTTACTGGTTTTTCGCGTCGTAATGGTTGGTGTCGTAAATGTTGAAAAAAGGTAAGATAAAAAACAAAATTTAGGACAGGAAACATTTTGCTCAAATAACATGTAAAATAAATGCAATACCTAATTATGGAGTAAAGAATACAATTTTTTTCTAAATTTAGAGAATGTTCTTAGGACGATTTTGAGAGATGCAAGTAATCTCTCTTTACTGGAGGATGAAATATTTAAGAATTTTCATTTTTTTTTTCGATATTTATGTAATTAGACATTAGAAAAATGAGAGTTCCGTTTCATCAAAGAATTTTAGCTGTTTTGCATTTTTTTTTTACCAATGGTGGTTACTAAAAATTTGTATCGAAAAACCTTTTCCATCTCCTATGAGCCAACCGCACATAGGTCATGCAGTAGAACAAATATGCAGAATTTTAACGACGTATCTTAAGGCTGAAGCTTCATTCCATATTGTCAATGAATTACGGAGAAGTTTTTGATAGTGGATGCGATTGTTTGGGAAAAAAATTACCTGTGCGCCAAGCAAATCATCAAAATTATGAAAAAGGATTATCAAGATGTTGAAACGAGAGGATAGATAATTCGAATTGTTTTTGGTTGGTATATTTTTAATTTAAATAAGAGCACTGAATTTAGTTAGATCACGAAAATATTAAACAAAAATTTAAATTACTTGTATCGCAAAAATAAAGAACAAAAAATTAATTTTATCAGAAAAAATAAAGATAATACGACAAAATTTAGACTATTACAAGAATAAAGAACAAAAAATTAATTTTATCAGAAAAAATAAAGATAACACGACAAACTTTAGACTATTACAAAGATAAAGAACAAAAAATTAATTTTATTAGAAAAAATAAAGATAATACGATAAAATTTAGACTATTACAAGAATAAAGAACAAAAAATTAATTTTATCAGAAAAAATAAAGATAACACGACAAAATTTAGACTATTACAAAAATAAAGAACAAAAAATTAATTTTATTAGAAAAAATAAAGATAATACGATAAAATTTAGACTATTACAAAAATAAAGAAACAAAAAATTAATTTTATCATAAAAAATAAAGATAACACGACAAAATTTAGACTATTACAAAAATAAAGAACAAAAAATTAATTGTATTAGAAAAAATAAAGATAATACGATAAAATTTAGACTATTACAAAAATAAGGAAACAAAAAATTAATTTTATCAGAAAAAATAAAGATAACACGACAAAATTTAGACTATTGCAAAAATAAAGAACAAAAGAGTAAACATTGTACTAATTTTATCACAACTGAAAGAAAATATAGCGCTATACTAGTTATTATTAGATGCAAAGGTAAGTATCTTCGACCCGATCCAGGACACATTTAACACGTTTTAATTCAACACCGATTTCTTTTAAACTTCTTTCGTAAAGCTAAACGTAAATGTTAAACTATAAATCTTACACGGATGTTAACTAATGTAATTCATTTTATAAAGAAAAATAACTAGTTAGATATTTTGAAGGAACAAACAATTTTCCCATGCGTAATAACCTTATTTAAACCAAAAAACCGGAAAACCATATTAACCAATAGCAATAATACTTATAAAATAATCTATTCCAAAAGCTCTCATACTGACGGAAGAATGTTCTATGGTTTTGTTGATTTTGGGTTTAGCGGTGAGGTGTCAAGAAAACAAAAACCAATCCCTTTCTGTAATACTTTGCTAATGCTTTCGTTTGATACTCTCCAGCATCTATAAAAAATAAAATTGAAAGCATTAAACTTGCCAGGGTGACAGAGAATGGCGCGCAAATACTGCGAAAAATTACGAAGAAATCGCGTAACAAAATTGGTTAATCAATGTAAGCTGCAGAACCATGTCCAAGCTTATCAAAACCGACTAGTAGCGGTGGTAAATGATTAAAGAAAGCGATTGGATTTTTTTTTTCTTGGCATCTTACCGCTGAACCCAAAATCAATAAAATCATAGAAGAAATGCTTACTCAAAAATTCAAAAATAAAATCTAAAGCATTAAAATTGGTAGGGTGAAAGAATATAGCAGGCAACACGAAGTACTACGGAGAATTAAGAAAAATTCCCGGAACCAAATTGGTTGATTCATATGAATAATACAGCAGAACCATGGCCAAGCTTATCAAAACCGAATAAAACAGGCATCTTTTAGAATGATTGAAAAAGTTGGAAAGCATCCAACGAGACGTAGCAGTACTGTATTATTAGAGAAAGCGACTGTTTTTTTTTCTTTTCTTGACCCCTGACCGCTAAACCAAAAATCAACAAAACCATAGAAGTACTTGAAGGTCAAAAGTAAAATCTAAAGCACTGATGAAGGAATATAAAAAAGTAGATTATGTAAAGCAAACTAATAAAAAGGTGGACAAACAAAACGGATATTTCTATAATTAAAATTCGCGCGAGTGATAGAGAACAAGGTCTTTATACATACTACATGTTGCCCTTCTATTTCATTTATGAAAGCTACTCGTCCTTCGCTCCTATGGTAAGCTATTATGTATTATATTGCACGGCAGTTACATGCTGTTCGGATAATAGCGCAACTTGATTATTTCTTGTGTTATAATTATAGTTTATAGAGTTGCCAAATTGTCGTTTTCTCGGCATGTAAAACATAAGAATTTATAGAAATATTTATAGATCGGCTGAAAGCACGCTTTTAAAATATCCATTCCGCGATAATTACTTAAATTACGAATGGCGTAGTTGGTCTGCGAATTTGTTCGGCAGATTGTCCATATGGTCAATCCATGTTAAAGATTCATCCACAATCAATGCTAACATCGAGACGCTCTGATCTGTGCCACGCCGAAATGATTCAAACCAACCCCAGGACAGCTTCCCTCGCGTCAACATTTCCAACTTTGCGAATAAGATCTGGTGATCAACACCATCAAACGCCTTAGAGAAATCAAGAAATAATCCAACAGGTACCAGATTGCGATCAATTCCAGAGACAACAGAGTTGAGAAAAAGTCACAATAATTATATTCCTCGTCTTAGTAAAACCGCGTTGAAAATCTTGCAAAATATTATATTTATTTAAAAGTTGGATGGAACGATGGATTAGAACATCATCCAGATGGCTCTGGTCCCTATTATTGTTATTATTTGACAAAAAGAAAGAAATAAACCTGCTTGGCTTAATAGGTTTCTTATGCCCGGGCATCTCCGATCTATATTACGGCCTTTGTACTGTATTTCCTACGTAGCATCGCTACCTTTATTCTTATGTTACTGCATTAACCTGGTAATGTCGATGAATAAAGGTTAACAAGCAAAAAGTTTCTATTTCTAAAAAGAAGCCTTTAGTACCCGCCCTCCTCTTCCACTTTCTTGCTGGGGGGGGGTAAAATTGTAATAAAAAAAAACGTAGAACATCGATATAAACCCGAACAAACGAAGGACTGCAGGATCCTCCACTTGCCTCCTTCATTTCTTTTTTATTTTAAAAGCCCATAAAGTTTATTTGATGAGATAATAAAATTGCGTTCCTGAGGGTGGAATGGACATCCCGAAAAGTTATCCCGTTCCACTGTATTTATTTTCGAAAAGGGGTCGTACGAAACGTACAGTTATCTGTGCGTTTTAGCCTTGTTTCGTTATTCCATTGTTAACGTTTTGAGGGAATTACTTCTCAACGTACTAAAAGCCCGGATTTAACGCAGATATGCATCCCATCTCTCTCGTCCCTTTCCTGTTTTCGAACCGGAGCGATGCCTAAAGCGTCCCGGCTTAACGGTATCCATGTTTTGCCCGCGAAAAATATGGGGAATTATTTTGGATTTATTAAAACGAACTTGGAGTTTTATTTTTCCCGAGATCGCGGCAAATATCACTTTTTTTCCGAAAGCATGGATGTATTTGAGAAAGAGGACATTTCGGACGTTAACGAACTCAGCCTGAAGCACCTACATCATTTTTAGGGGAGGTTTGATGTCCGAAAAAAAAGGGATGAAGGGCGGGTTTTAGCGTTGGTAAATGTACCATGTTTGTATTTGCCTTAAATTGGAATCGTGGCGATATGAAAAATTGGAGGCGAATATATTTACGAAAGAAAATTAGCCATTAGATCGGATTGAAAGGATAAGCTTTGCTTGTCTGAACGGGGAAGATGATTTGGTAGCGCTTATCAAATAGGAAAGATGTGCTTGAATTGAACCAATTTTTCGTATAATCTCCTGCAAATAGGGAAACTCCAGGAAATTTTGTCATTGTTTTGCTGTAGGCAGATTTTCTTTGTTTGCTGGGGCCCTAGCATCTGAAAAAGAGCTCGCTCTGTGATCTTCTGGAATTTACTACAAAGACTCGACGAATCTCAAAGAATTACAATCGACCTTACAATAGATCTTATTGGTTGATCATTAGATGATTAGATAGCCATACCAAACGTGTTCTTCTTTAAAGTTAAAAGATTGCTGTTGCCATCTTCTTAATTGCAAATTCCCTAAGATGAATACTTTTCAAGCTTCCCGACAACATTTAATGTACCTTTCACGTCGTCTAGCATACAAACTCAACATTTTGAAAGATGATCGCAAAACGGAATCTAAAGAATTCAGGTTTGCTTGCTGCAGCAAGATCGAAGAAGGATAATGAAGAAAGAGAGAAATTAGTTTCAGCTCCTAATTAATGAAAAATTTACGGCAACGAAAAGAAATTAGCAGATTTTGGTTTCTTCTTTTTCTGACTCTAACCAAGTTGGTCATGAAAAGTAATATTTGAAAATGGATTCTTGGTAGGCTCTCGCAATATCACATTTAGCCATCAATCTCTTTCCTCAAATACAAAAGTTATTGTTGTTGCTCCTAAGAAATCCGGACACACTGTATGTTGTGAAAGTACAGAAAGTAAAGACGTGACTTCAAACACCTTGCACGCAGCTGTAATCCTTTTTTTATGAGATGGTACCGCCAGAGAGTCTGCTTCATTTTCTCATAAAAGTCCCATGTCGCTAAGCTATGACCGATATTATTTTAAGGCACCATATAGGCATAGGTTTTTCTTCTGGGTAGCCTGTTTCCAAAGATGTCCTATGATATATGAGAAATTCCTCAATCACAAATTATTTCAACTATTAAAAGCCCATCCCTCCATCACAGACGCCACATGACTACGTAATTAGTTTGCAGCGAACGACGCCATAAGTACGCAATATCCTGTAAAGTTAAACACAGATACTTCCCGCAGATTGCATCTATTGCAGTACTCGCATGCACGAGAACCAAATCTTCTGTAACGCGTGGATAGGCACATTTTCCCATCTCATCCGGCACTGGTGGTCGCATTTATTTCGTAATGAACGACGTCATTATTGCAGCGAGTGTTCCCCTACACCACCGCATCATACTACCAACCGCGCGAACAAGCTTCAAGGTTATAATTAAGGTGATAGCGTTGCAGCGACGATAACTTAAAGGCGTTTTGTGCAAGAACACGACAAGCATGCATTCTGGAAATGAAGGGTGCTCCTGTGTGAGCGAGGAACCCGGAAGAAAGAGGGTTGTGGAGGTGATATTGGAGGGTTAAATGGGGATTGAATGTTGCTATGTGGTGAAAGGTAATAGGGTGTGCAGGAAGGAGAAATAATAATAAAAATATGAATTTTCGAATGGAGTCGAGGAAAGTTTCTATATTAGAGTTGGTCGCATGTGTCGGCTATAGTTGCACACACGTGGCTTTTAAGATAACATTGGCTATAGATACTTGCCACATGTAGTGGGAACGGTTTAAGGACATTTTCTGCTTTGGAACAAAATAATAAAATCGAAATTAAAGAAAAAAGTAGTAGCTTTAGCGGGAATTTTTAGCAGAGATAATTTTGCAGCTGGAAATCGCAACCCGCTCACTAGCTGTGACTTCGACTTCAAGCAGTTTCTCCAAAAAACAGACATACAGCGTTATCAGCACTGTGTAACTGCTTATATTCTTCACTTTACTTAATCCTTTACTTTCATTAACTTCCGCCAAATTCGATATTTTAGCTGAATTAATCTTGTCATACTAAAAACTCATCGTCCTAACTCCAGAATCATCACACAACAGGAATAAATTGATCGCCATGTTAAAATTATCTACATCCAAAAATGCATCTCCCTTCGATGATCCTAAACCTACAAAATCCATTGTATATCCTCACTTTAACCAGCACTGGCTGCCAGGGCAGATATATGACGTTCCCCGACACCGAAGCGCATGCAAGCTATCCATAGCTGGCAAATATTTTATACCGGCGCATGTTTGAACATGTTTCACGGCCGAAAAGCTGACGCAACGCCGCACAAGGGCAGCTGCCAGCAACTCATAAATCTCGCATGCACGGCTGAATGTTTTTATTTGTTCCGTAAGGTCTGGATTACCAGCGTACAGGATACAGTATGGATAAGAGGTTGAATCGATTGCACCTTCAGTGTTAATATTTATCGTAATATACAGACCGTATGCGAAATGGAAAACGGAATTATCGACGTTATATTACTCCACGCTGTATATCGGAAAACGAGGTTGCCCTGAGCGATATATCGCTGGTGGTAAACATATGAGATTGCAAAAGATGTGCTTGTATGACAAATGAACCGCTGGTCGCTTGGGAAATGTCGGCGTTGTGAAATTTCCAACTGTCTGCTTCGTACCGTCTTCTGTTGCGAAGAGGCACGAGATGTTACTTATTTGTTTGGCAGCTATCCTCGTGGGGAAATTGCATGAGTTACATGTTAGGTCTAGTGTGTTAATATTCACGTAGAACCAGGCATATTATTTGTCATTCTCGCAGGGTAAACGTAGTTTGTTTCTAATAAAAAATTTAAAGGATAATTCTTGGAAATTGCAGAAACTTTATGAGGATGAAACTTAAATTAAGGATAAAGCCATTTAGCATCTGGGATAATTTTCTGTGCCAAAATATCCGATCATTAAAGGCCATGCTAACGGTCAACGTCTCATCCAGAAATTCAAATTAAGATCTGAAGTTTGAACCTCCCGGATACAAAATGAGATGCAGGTCTGAACAAGAAACAACTATGCCGCCAATATAGTGTAAAAAGAGAATAGGTCATAGGACTACATGTTGGGACACACCAAAACCTAGTGTTTAGAATTGAGGTGATTCGCCATTTAGTGTTACTCGCCGTTCACGATCAAAGGCTTCATTAATTTCAAGCTAATGTTTAAAATTCTCTAACTTGAGGAAGATATTGAAGGGAACATATTTTGAACAAATCCACAGAAGCAATTGATTAAAATGAGCCAAGAGGATTACAGGAGCATTAAAGATAGTGCAGGGAGGACAACCTCACAGCAAAATGGCGTCTATTTCAACACTTATTTAAAAAAGGGGTTCGCAAGGTGTTTGAACTTGTTAGTTAGGTTGAGCTGGGCTGTATACAATGGGCTAAAGTGAGTAAAGAATGGCACTGAGATGGAGCATGGTGCATGGTGAATAGGAGAAATCCCCATCCAGAATTCCGAAAATTGCCTAATAGATTTACTAAACAACAGCGGACGTGGGGTGCGAAACCATTCGGCAAGCATTCATCGCCGTGGCTACACAGTAAGCAAAGGAGCAGATTCAACAAAGACCATTCTAAATGAACAACTTCCTCAAACAACCAATCCCTTCCAACCCAAAGAACTGGAGGCTGCAGTAAGATAACGTCAGATACCACGTCTCCAGGTATGCGAGAAATTAGTTGCAAGTAAATCCCCCGAGCACGAGGGGGATTTATTTAATTCCATATACTTTCTAGAATGCAATATATTATTGAGATTAGCAATCCGCACATTCACTTTGTTAGTAAAGTTCTTGAGCTGATCTCGGTATAATTATTAAGATTTTTAGTGACTTAAGACTTCATAAAGCACCATCTTAAGTTATATAGTCTTCTATTGTTATCTTCCAAACGAAACGTTCCCGTTGACTTCAACAGTAACTTACTGTAAAACCTTTATCTATCCGTACAATGAAACGTCGCGGAAATAAGGAAATAAGTCTTTAGTAAAATACAGTTTTCCTTCCAAACCAGAGTGTAACATATTTGCTATCTCTACACTACGAAACTTTCCGGCGCCTCTGGGGTAGAACATAAAATATTCCGCCTTTAAACGTTGCCTTCCATGCAATTTCCTGCACTGCAGATTCGAGCCGCAACCTGAGGAATAGGGAAATGATATTTCGTAAATGAGCGAATAGAATTTTGGAAACCTAATCTTCGACGTTTATATTTCTCTTTAGCTTTAGGCTTTAGCTTTATACCATCCCGTATTTTACATTCTACATGTTGTTTATAAATATTCCTGACTGTGAACTAGGGATAAAGTCATTTTATTACTTTGAAGCAACTTTATTCACATACATCATTTGCTGCAAAAAGAATAAGATTAAGGCAATGTTGCGGTGATCTTATTTATTCGACGGGAAGGAACAGGGAAGGTTTGAGTGCAGCTTATCACCTGAAAACCTGAGAACTTGGAGTAGGAAGGAAAATAATTTAATTAAATTTTTTTTTATTTAATTGTAATAATATATAATAATAATATAATATTTAATTTAATTAAATAATAATTTAATTAAATAATCGAGTGTATATGTAAGTAAATGTATATAAAACAAGTAATAAAATCCGAGCATGTAATGAAACATCAGAAAATTTTGTGAATAAATACGAAGGACGACAAGAAGTCTCATTGACGAACTTACAAAATAAAGCTGGAACCAAACAACAAAGTGTGCAATGATGCGGTGTTGGTGGCTAAAAGCGAAAATGAACTTGAGAAGAATATTAATGTCTGGGTAGAATATGAGTCACACAAGGAAGAGAAAATAAACATTAGACTTGGAGAAGAGATAATGAAACAAGTCGATGAATTTGAGTATCTTGGGATGATAATAAATAATAAAAGAACATAAAAACCCGAAATAGGAAATGGGATCAAAACAGCAATAAACCCATACGATGCAATAAGCAAGACTTTCTGAACAAAGAAAGGATAATAAAGAAACAAAAATAACACTATACATAACAGTATGATTGCTGAGAATTGCGTATTGAGTAGATGTTAGGGAAATAGAAGTAATGGTAAGGAGAATAGATAAAATAAGAAATGATCACATTAGAGAAAAGGTTAAAACGAAATCATAAAATAGAGGAAAATAAGTTAAAGTAGACAGGGACAATACAAGATAAGTAGAGAATGTATAGGCCGCAGACACCGCAAAAAATTATGTAAGTTTGTTGAAGAGGAAGAGAATCTTGACACCTTTGGGTAAAAGAAGATGATGATCATAATGATGTTTCTCGAAGAGATGTAAAATATTCAGCTAGAAATATCAGCCAATTCACCCTGAGGAAAGTCGAGAGAAAATTTAGGAAAACTGGGCATATCAAACACATTTAAGGTGCGGTGCGTTCAAAGAAAATGAATGGAAACATGACTTGATTATTTTTAATGATGTTTATTAAGTGTGAGCGAAAATCCTTATAGCGTATGTCGAGCAATTGCGGCTGACAATGAAGTTCTTCAGCAATCAGCATTACGTGTATGCCAGACCCCAAGAAAGATGACCCTGATCGCCGAATGCAGTCTTGTGATATAATTGAGGATTTATCCAACCTCCATGCGCCTAATTCTATTTTCGGATAAGGCATCAATTTCCTTAAATGGAACGGTATATTGAGAAAATCCTCGCTGTATTTACCGAAGCACATATTTAACCCCTTCGTAAAGTTAATGTACGGGTAAGGATAGACAACTGACAATAGATTTATTGGTCCTTTCTTCTTTGACGAATCGCTCACGGTACAACGATATCTGGATTTTTGCAAAAATTTTTCCAAATGAAGATGATCCTGACTTACCAAATGGCGATATTTGGCTTCGGCAGGATAATATGCATTTTCGCATTTTACACGTCCTGTTCCCTGCTTTCCTGGGAAGTGGGTCAATAGGCGGTGACCAATATCGTAGCCCCGAAAGTCCTCAGATTGCGCTTTGATTTTTTTTTTCTTATGGGTGCATTTTAAAAAAAATCTATGTTGATAAACCACAACTTTTGTTCCAAAATGTTAAATTGACGCATCCGATAATTAAATCCCATAGATTAAAGCACAACAGGAGATCAATCATAGCTGAGGCAACGTTTCCAGCTTCCCTTTAACGTAATCAGTACACTTTATTGCAACTAATTTCATCTACAAACACGCAGATGCATCGCGATGATCCATAAGTTTCAAGCGATAAAACTTCGATAGAGGAATCTCGTTTGGCATGCCACTCCTCACCCTGGAACATCACTAATACGTCCCGCAGATTCGACCGTGTATAAGCCGTAGGTATTGGGAAGTTTGAGGACGGTCGTCCATTGCTCGCCGGCTGCAACAGTGACGTGACTATACATTACGGAAGAGGACTCGAGTGACAAGAATGAAGCATGATTGATGATGTACTCGCTGGAAATTAGTCCACCCTCTCAAGCGACGGGTTACGTATATAATAAGAGTACTACAGGCGTATGCCGGCCATCCACCGCCCCATTCCTTGCTTGCCCTATTCTCAACGAACGACACCCCTCAGAGCCCTCTACGATGTTATACGTAACCACGGAGATGTATAGGATGAATGTCTCCCTCGTTATATCGTCTAAGAGATGCCCCCAAGTCGGCTTCTACGTCCTAAACAGTAGGATGTGGCTGGAATGGCAGTCCGCTCCATCGAATGATGAGGGAGACATGTCGCTATGACAAGGGTAATTCGTGGTAAACGGATGCGATAAAAGGCGAACAATTAAAATGTAATTTGGTAGATTTAATTCGGGTGATTTTGAAGAGGGAGCTGGTTTCGAAGGAAATAATTGATGAGGACAGATCCGATTGTCTTTGTTTGTTTTCATGGTGAAATTATAGATGTATACGGGGTGATATTTTAAAGTATTTTTTTTTAAGATTTCCGAAGATAATTTGTTGATCAATTCTTACATATCAGCAACTAATGGAGTACTTAACGACCAATTTTTTTTTTTTGTAACATTAATCAGAGAAGTCTTTCCTTACAGTGCTTATCAAATGAAATTAATTAATGCAATTCTAGATGTAGCTCAAACAAGAAATTAATCTTCTCATTGTATTACTTTATGAACTGCTTTGAAAGAACAATTGAAGCACCACATAAAATAATTATTAGTTATCATGTCATTAGATGTCTATTAACTCTGGGGCAAACAGCGAAACAAGGAGGAGTAAAAATACACTCAGAGCCACATTGATGACGCCGAGTAGGCGGACACATGTTCGTGGGAGGTGCTTTTTGCATTCCTTGTGTCGGAGATAATTCCATTAATACCATGAAGGAGCTATTTTAGCATTGTGTTGTCTTTATTTATTACTTCATTTTCCATATTACCACTTAACTTATTTATATTTAAGTCACCGCATATAATAAAATAAATTAAGCGACAATTGTGGGCAAAAAGCTTCAAAATCCTTCCTATTCCTAGTAGGAGGTCTTACACTCGATCTTCGTCTCAACCGATCTTCTAATATTATTGAAAGCTATCGAAAAGACACTTGTTATCAAAATCAACCTTCATAATCAAATCATCATTGATTCAAGAATTATTCTTTTTAAAGGGGACGCGCCGTAAAACAGTTACACCCAATATTGTTGTAATTCAATAAGTTAACACCCTGTATCGCAGCGTGACGGGACATTAATGTACACACCGATTTGTTTAGCTGTCCACCATTGCTTCTACTTGTCAACTTCGATAACGCCCGTTGTATCGGGAGACAGATTTCCGAATGATTAAACCTGCTAGCTGTTTTTATTATCAGCTTGTAGCAATAATTGTATACCGGGCATCGTCCCGGATCTGGACAGACTGACAGGCCCGTGATAAGGGGTCAATGTTGCGTAACGGCGTATATGTGTACATATAATTCGATGTGAAAGCGTCGCATGAAATGCTGGATGCTAGATGTGCTACTGGCGTGTTACATAAATGGACATTACGGTGTAATTTCCAAGCGGAGAGCGTACAGCTATATTATGCTTTAATTTCGCGATTACGCACGCATTATCGTTTCGTTTTAATTTTATGATAACATAAATGCTTCGCTACGTTCCATAGCGTTTGTTTGTTTAACCGGACACAAGTGGAAACGGATGGTGTGCGTGTGTTATTACCTCGTGACGTTGCAGAATTATCACAATGCAAAATTGTTTCCGATGGAGATATCACAGAGCAGAATTTTTTAGATCTATGGTTGTTCCTCAATTGTTGGTCGTCTGCGTTAGCTTTCCCATGTTCGCCAGATTTAACACCTTTGTCAGAGAGTCTCTGCTTAAATTTCATTCCTTGAATATTCCGAAACCATTTCTGTGAGTCTTCTCCCTGCAAGTCCTTGCAGTATCACATACCGGTTGCTAGAATCTGCGTGCTGTTCCTTCTTTTAGCACCAGGTTGCTCGAACGCTTTATATAGACAGATCAAGTGTTCCGAAAAATGGAGCCTTAAGATAAATGTACCAAAAAGTGTTGCAATCACGGAGGCCCCCGCCTCCATCTTACCAGTATTTAATTTAAAAATATTGACGTTACCTTTCGGCCAACAAACGTTGTCGAGAATACCGGCAGCTAACAATTCTATTTCTTCGAGAAGAGCCCGGAAAATTCTCGCGGAATATTTACCCAACGAGAATTTATTTGGGGAAGTGCGCTCAAAGGAAATAGGAACTTGGTTAGATGCTCACTCTTTCACTGGTGCGTCGTTTGGTTGAGCATACATCGACGCAGCTACAGTAGAAACTGCTATGAACGACTTCAAAGAAGTCTGGGATTTTTCTGTTTGAGAGACTGAAATTCGAGCCTGCCGATTTCAGACCTGAAGGATCCGCAGCTGATGTTGCAACGCCATCTGCAGTACTCAGATCTAGTGGCGGATTGCCACATTCAACGATTCCGCAAATTGTATCCTCCACTTTGATGGCTATTTCGTCTCTGCCATTCTTTAAACCTACATCATTGAAAGCCAAATTGGGCGTGGTAAGGCTGTTGTTGGCACGTCGTCTCCGTACAAAGCCAAGTTTGTAGAGTCACTGGAAAAAAAAATCTACCAATCCTCCTAAATTCAGAGATGGTCAAACAGACAAAGGAAAAAAATGTTTGTAAAAAGTACGAACCAAAAATAGGAGATAATAAATCAGAAGATGCAATTAATACAGACAAAACTCAAGCCTCTCAGAAAAATCCAGATGTAGGAGTAGCTAAAGATCTTCTTAAAGCTGTCAGAAAACTTTTTCCCAGCAGAAAACAAGCACAGACAAGAAACATCAAACAAGAAAAGAAAGCTCTGATTCTGCAAAGTCTGAATTCTAATTCATTCATGAATATGTCAGCTAACAGAGGAAATAGAGGAGAACCCATCGCCAAATCTGAAGACATTTGTTGGTTTATTTATGAAACAATGTTTTAAATTAGCTCTTGCTGTGTAATATGATTCAGAACTTTGTGCTATAAATCTTAGCACAATAAATATTTTCCTCTGGAAAGCCAATTTTCTTTCCTGAAGATTTTATCATAACATCGACTTCCGCTGTGAACAGTCGGGGGTACTCCGCTAAAAAGAAAAAATCCAATGTACCTAATTGCATTCGATAAGGCATTTACCAATAATATCTTTTACAAGTAAGTAACAATGGCGTTCTAAAGCATATTTCGATCAAAAATGCTGGCAGAGTTGGACGAAAACCAAAAGTCATAGAATATTCGGTCTCTTGGTCATGCTCTTAATGTTCCAATTGCTACACTGCATAAATATATTAAATACGGTTCAATTGAACCTCATTCGAGCGTAACAAAACCTTTTCTCGCGGATGAGAGCCAAATCAAATGGCTTACGTACTGTTTGTCGGTGCTTGAGCCGCAAAGCGCTGGTCACAAGAATTCAATTTAAAAAAACGTATTGGACATTATCCATGCAAACAAAAAGTCATTCTAACTAACAGAGATTTCAGCCAGGTTTTATCCCGCTCAATACGAAGAGGAACCTCAGCGTACCTGCGGGAGCAAAGGATCTATTACGAAACCAATATTTCTAGCTGCGCGATCACAATGGAGTCATTCTCGAAGCTCCTAGTTTGATAGAAAGTCTTTCGCTTTCGACAATTCAGATCGTCGAACGTTGAATAAACTGTTCATCACTTCAGCAGCTCATCAGCAGCGCTTGATTAGAATAATTTAAGTCAACGGCACTACACTACAAACTACTTGGAAAGGACCGTTTAATTCGTCGACACCTACTGCAATTTACAATTAGTCTAACATGTGATAATAATCTTATCTTAATTAATATTAAGTCTATTAATTTACATTTGTATTTAGATACAGGTTAGTTGAGTAAATTAGGTCTTAAATGTTTATTTTGACACAAAAATACATCAGTTGTCTGTCTACCTAATTATATATTCTGAAAATGTTTCGGACTAATGGATATCATCTAAAGGTGAATCCCTTATCTTCCATCATTTCACAGAAAAAAAAATACAAATGAATACCTACCAGATTCTCCTTTCATCTCACCGTAAATTATGCATCATCCCTTAAGTGGGTCTCCCTTCCTCTCGTACTGAAAATAATTAATTAATTAATCCCCGGCATTCTTAATTCTGAACTCGAATAAATTGCCGGACTTTTTCTTTCTCCCGGGCGCGTTTCTCATATTCTTCACTTCACCCATATTTCCTCCTTGTCTTCTCGCGCTGTCTTACTGTTCCCCCACACCGGTCTCCGCTTGTTGAAATTGCACTAGCTGTGAAGGAAATAAATTATACGAAATAAATTATTGCTGGGATGGCAGAAGAGACATCGTAGCATGCTGTTCTCTAGCGATTTGCCGGCGTCTGCGAGCCTGAAGCTCGTTAGGTAGGAGAGTCACGTTTCACGGCTTGTATCGATTTCAATTTCAACTCGTATGTGTTCGTAAAGGACGTATAAAATATAAATAGGAGATGTTTAGAAGATGATTAAGGATGATGGTTTAGAGTAACTGTGCATTCGATTTTTTTATTAAGTTTCGATGGACTTACAAGGAAGGGCTAATATTGGACGCACGTACTTGATTCGGCTCAAGCCTGTTGCATTGCTTTACTTCATATAAGCACTTAATTGCGTATTAACAGTGGATTGTAGCTAAATGCTTTTATCAGAAAAATCGATTTTTTTTGTATTACTGTTAAAGATTAGAACCTGGTGGCAACACTTCGATACTCCTCGCTCATTGTTCTATTCAAATGTTCTATTTTTAGAATCAATTATTAGCAAATAATTCCTGAATTTTATTCCTAATTCTTTGGACATGCCGCATATCTCATTTCCATCCTCTACGACATCCTCATTGTTTGAACATCGTTCTCGAAATTCGCTTGATTTTACGCAATATTGAAGGAATGCGGTGAATATAAAGGTACAACATCGAAATTGGTAAATGAATCTTGCTTTTGGATGATTCCTCTTCCCCCTCGTATATCGTGTAACGCACCAACTACAATCATTTGCATGGCTCGATACAAAAGGGCATGCTTTCGCTCGCGCTTGTGCCGGCTGGTCGTCCTCTTGCCAGAATTTGGATTTCAAATTTTATCTTTTCGCCTCCTACGAGATTTGGAGCAAGAGCAAGAACCCCGCCAGTTCCAACAAACAGACGTTATTGGGAATAAATTATCTTCGCGGAACGTTGAAATGTCGAAAAGAACGCAAGGGATATAGAAGGAGATGGATAAATGGCATCGTACCGCTGTAGACGCCATTGTAAGATATTCCTCTTGTTCTTTTTGCAGCGTCTCGTGATGGTAGGAGTTACAAGCGAAAATATGCCTATCAAATTTTAATGTTATTATAAAATATGCATTTCCCCTAATAAATTCTCGTCGGGTAAACATTCCGTGAGGATTTTCCGGGCGCATCTCGAAGAAATGGAGTTGTTAGCTGCCGGCTATGCTCGACATCGTTTGTTTGTCGAAAGGTAACGTCAATATTTTTAAATTAAATACTGGTAACAACGTGGATAACTTACAACGTTCGCCAACGGACTTTCGTTGGCACGAATTATTTATTATTCAAGGGAAGTCGATGATAAAATGAAGAACACGTGCCATGCCTTTTATCATCAAGAAAGAAAACTGGCTTTCGAGAGGAAAATATTTATTGTGTTAAGAGTTATAGTACAAGGTCCTAAGTCATATTACACAGCTAGAGCTAACTTAAAACGGTGTTTCATAAACAAACCAACAACCTTCAGGTTTGGCGTGAGTTCTGTTCTGTTTCCTCTGTTAGCTGACTTATTCTTGAATGAATTAGAATTCAGACTTCATGCAGAGTCTGCAGAGTCAGTCTTTGTCTTGTTTAATGTTTCTTTTCTGTTGGGGAAAAGTTTTTTTTGCTAGCTTTAAGAAGATCTTTTAGCTACTGCTACATCTGGATTTTTCTGAGAGGCTTGGATTTTGTCTTTATCAATTGCTTCTTCTGATTTATTATCTCGTATTTTTGGTTCGAACATCTTTTTTCCTTTGCCATCTTTTGCTTGACCGTCTTTGGATTCAGTAAGGTTGGTAGATTTTTTCTCCGGTGATTATAACCTAGAATGGCTTTGTACGGAGACGAAGTGCCAGCAACAGCCTTACCACACCCACTTCTAGCTTTCGATTAACTTAAAGAATGGCAGTGGCGAAACAGCCGTCAAAGTGGTGGTTACAACTTGCGGGGCGGTTGGAGGTGGCAATGCCCAACTAGATCTTAGTACTGCAAATGGCGTTGCAACATCCTTCAGCTATGAAATCGGCAGACCCGAGTGTCAGACTTTTAATCAGCTGCGCACAGGTATGCTCAACCAAGCGACGCACCAACTTGATAATCATTTTCCCTAGCTACGCCAATAATAGCTACGTTAGGTATGTGGGAGTAGTGACCATTCAAAATAAGCACTACAAGGTCCTCCTTTGTTGGTCAGACCAATTTAACAAGATGTGTTAACAAGTCTGCGAAAATTGGCAGTTGGATCCATCAGCATAGTAGTGGACCTATAGCATAAAGAATGCTTCTTTAACTTTGAAGATAATTAAGAATTTCGAAAAAGCTTCGAAAAAACAACAATGCCATTAGCGAACCCCAAAGCGTGAAGCAGTAACGAAACGAAATCTTGGTAAGTTTCAGCAGTTTATAAGGAAGCGATAGGGTGCTTTTTTCCTCAGTTAATTAATAAATGGAACTACCTTCACCATGCTTCCATCCCCCGTGGCTCCTAGTTCCCGGTAGGGAAATGAGTTAGTCGCGCTATTGTTCCGATTTGAAGCATAGCCTAATTTTCATATAAAATTCGCAGCGAAGAAACTTCATCGCCGTTAGGATCAAGCCGGATACAATATATAAAGTACATGTAATAAAATAATACGGTACGATCCCCTACATATCCCATTCTAAGCTCTATATAGCTTGATTTTACGTAGAACGTCGTCCTAAATTATGCAAAAATGACCGCTTTTAATCATCCCCCGCCTTCTCGGATAATTTACAGCAGCGCGGCCGCTCCTGCTGTAATCAAATGTTTTAGAGTTATGCGCGGGCGAGCTCCCAGACAATGATGATTTATGGCACCCAAAAATGAACTCGCCGTAGTGAAATTAATATCTAGCGTGACGTCTCAAACTTGTACATCGGCGAAAGTGGTGGTGGTGGCGGTGGTGGCACTGCTGCCGAACTTTCGAGAAAAGAAAGCTTAAGCGAGATACAGACAACTGTCAATAAAAGTTTCAAATAATTTATTTTCATTGCGGGCTGTGCCATATGACCGGTCATACGGTTAAAAATAAATATTGAGCCCTCCTCGAAACAGTTGTCGCGGATTAATTAATTAAAATAATCCCATGGGTTAGGTATTGAATGTATTTTTTCTTTTAAAGAACTAGGATCGAAGAAAACGGAAATGAACGCTACTAACCCGCGTTCCCTCGGGCTGATTGCCTCCGGTTCGAAGGACCATAACTTTATTTAATTTCCATTTTATTACACCGAATTCGCGTATATCATTCGGAGTTTATTGTACGCGAATACAGTGCTCGCTCACCTAATTCCACACCGCAAACCGCGTTACAAACAAGAATAACAAAAACTAGTACACGTATAGCACATTACCGCATGTAAATCCATCTCTTGTCGCCGCACTCTTTTCTTTGCAATCCTTCTTCTAGTAGCGCAAGTACGTACGTACCTACTTTACAATTCTCCCCGTTCTTTAATTTTCCTTTTTGGTGTATGTGTTGCCGCGAATTACTCCGCCGCCTAGATCAATTCGTCTCGCGTTGTAAGGCGATAGCCCTCTTCTTTCCCTTCATATTCCTTCCTCCTAGGAGAAGCAATATTGCGCAGAATATAAGGAGATAAGTGCAAAGGGAGAAGGAGGGAATGAAGTATGTGTGATAGTATATTCCATCAAATAGGTAGGTAGGGTTTCGAGATTCTCCACGTGCCACCCTTACGCTGTTCACCGCACTCCTTATAGATGCGCTATGTGTCGGATAAATTTATAATTCCGAAGGTATGTAAATGGGAATGTCTTCTGATTTTGCCTTCGATAAATCTTCGCGTTGAAGAGACATAGGACTGTGAGGAGATTGGCGGATATATTACGTGTGATTAATGCAGCAGATAAAGCTTTTAACCGAATTATTGATATTTATAATTAAAAATGCACGTTGGTACGATTTTGTCAATCAGCGCGCTAAAATTAAGCAAGTAATGGCTCGGTTATTGTTTTTCTTCTTTGATCAATTGATCAAATTTGACGCAACGAATTTTGTGATATTGAAAGTAATACCTGCCAATGACCAACAAAAAAAAGCACCGCGAAAAATTATTTTTCCGATATTCATAGGATTATCAATCACGGAGTCACGTCTCTAAGTTAGACAGACCTTTACAGAGCTTTTTCGTGAGGACCTAAAGCGGCTACGGGGGGTTACGAGGAAGCGACTGGAGAAGTGATTCAGGGTTTTCCACCATGACAATGGGCAGGGCTGAATACGTTAACAGAACGAGAATTCCAGAATGCAATCGTTGGCAAAGGCGCTGGGATCAGTTTTTGCACTTCGAATGAAAGCAATTTGAAGGTGACGGAAGGGAATGGCACCCTTTAATTTTCTTAAACGCTACATTTCGATAGCTTTTGAGTACCACCTCGTAGTTCCTTTCTAGCGTATAACTGCTTTATCATAAATTTCTTCGAGGTCAAACGCTACCAAATCTGTTTTCAGTTAACATTCAAATAATGATTTGGCGGTTTATAAAACCATTACTCAATTAAGTGAGACCATCAGAGATTGAGCAAAATTGAACATCGTTCAGTAATAAAACTTCTCACCTTGGAGGAAAAAACATTGTCCAACATCAAAGAGTGAACGGACAGAATTTATAAAGTATCGTTGGAACAGAGAATCTCTTGAAGGCAATCCATGCGGAAACATTTTTTGATGAGGAAATTGCTCAATGGTGTTCAGCAGGAACAACATACGAAGCCGACAACACAGCCATGAACCAAATAATCACTGGGAATGAAGTAATGAACCTACACGAGCATCCCTTGTTTAAAAGGGAAATGATGGAGTAACATCGAAAAGGCCATCTCTAAGAAAACAAGGCGACAAAAAGCACCAAAAAAGCTACAATTTTTTGGTATAACGAAGGTATCCCATAAATCGACAGTAAAGAACGCAACATTATAGTAAATGCAATATATTATGCCAACTTGCTATGCCAATTAAGGAAAATCATTATCGAGGAACACCGAAGGCTCTTCCTCGACAATGTTCAAGACTACACAGCTACAATTTCGAAGGCTACCGTTCGCCAGCGCTCTTTCAGGGAACTCGATCATGTTACCGACCTTGTCCCAAGTGGAATTGAAGCGTTAGTTAAACGATCTCAAAATGCACGAAATTTTTAAAAAATAAAAGAGATTTTACTCCTACACGCCTTTTATCTATTTCGAGCTAGAAACCGTACCTCGTACATCCCATCCCAAACAACTTAAGTTAATTATTAGTTACCTATAGAAGGTTAGGCCATCACCGAAGCAACCCCAAAAACAAGGGTATTCATGTATACACGCTCCAGAAATTCATAAACATCACCGCACTTCCATTGTTACCCCCTATCGTGTACGCAATTCTCAGAAAATATTGACTTTACCACGGGCCAAGAATGCTACGAAACCCTGCGTACATGATCTAGGGGGGAAATTGTGCCCAGGCCGAAGCGGGGAGAAGTTCGAGTAAGCTGAAAGTAAACGCCGCTGCTAAATTCGACTTGGAAAACAACTCCGCCAGCATTATATTTTGAGCAACAATATTTTGACAGAACGCAGCTGCTGTTCCTGGACCAAAAACTCGCGGTCGAATATACGCTTTTTAAGCTGGAAATTGGAGGAATGGAAGCGTTTAAGTTGATGTCTTAAACAATTGAGGCATGCAATTCCCTTGTTAAAGTTAACTAATTATCAGTTGGTCTTAAGCGTATAAATTAGAGAAGTTGTGGGAGTCGGAGTAAATATTTTAACAAATTAAAACTTATTGATGAAGCGTAAAAGTTTGATAAAGCTGGTAGAAGAATTAAGAAGAGTAATTAAATATTCATCATGCTTACATCAAGACGATTTCGTAAGTTTCGGTTTACTAAAAGTGGATCTTTATTTAAATTTTTAAAATGCTTTAAACTCAAATTCTTGCAAATATTGCTATATTTTGAAATTATTTTTTTCGAAACATTCCGAGCGATTCA
Source organism: Oryctes borbonicus (assembly GCA_902654985.2). Classification (NCBI taxonomy): domain Eukaryota; kingdom Metazoa; phylum Arthropoda; class Insecta; order Coleoptera; family Scarabaeidae; genus Oryctes; species Oryctes borbonicus. The sequence continues at coordinate 7,727,180 of LR736869.1, read as the reverse complement.
CGCGTGCCAAAAAAGCATTAAGGTGCAATTGACCCTTATTATTATTCCCGAATACTTAAGGTGCCAATGCATACCCGGGATCGGTTAGAAGCACGAAGAAGTTGCAGGCCTTTCCGCGCCACTATACCCTAGTCAGAATTCTCCTCCGATGAAACCTCGAGAAACTGATTTCAACGATTATCCAAAACAGAAACGTTAATGATACCAGCATCCGCATTATTAATTGTAGACAAGCGCAAGGATTGTTTCGTCTTAGAGTGAAGTTGGATGAGAAAGCTCAAACTCAATACGCAAGCAACGACGATCGTAAGCTACGCTACTCGTCTGGGGATGGCTGACAAGAATTTATCGAGCGGAACTATGACCTAGCTTCGATGGTATCGTGCTACTTGAAGAAGCTCCAAGCTCCCCAAGCTTAGGTGTGGAAAAATAAAATAATCTCAAATAATTTGATCAAGAGACACGGTTATTAAAATAATCATGTAAGAGGCTCATTGCCTCTGGCGTTTAATGAGCTACCGCATTGTCTTGGCCTTGTTGGAATTTCATGGAAAAATAATGAAGTAAGTAAACATGCTTTAAAATTTGTAAGATAAGAAAATGAAAGTCGAACGAAATGGCGGATTGTTCAACTTTTCACCAAATGCCAAGCGTAATTTAAAGTTACAATCTTGTATTTAATTGGCAGATGTAGTTGTAACCAACAAAAAAAAATCATTCAAGAAACATTACGTTTTCTTATGATCATATTGTATTGTTATTATTATACGCTGCAGTGTCTTCTTGCGAAATATTCTAACCGACGTCTGAAGGGCTTCGTGCATCATAGACTATCCTTTTTGTCACTTCCTAAAAGCTCTCTCTACAACAACGCCGAAGTCGACGTCGTCGTTCGAGCTGCCGGCTCCGCCGTCAAGCTTTCATTGTCTAAGAGATAAGGATGCTGTCTCTGAGTGCTGCGTCTATATACATAGATATATGAAGTGGCTTGTTACGGAGAAAGCATTCGTTCGAGACGATTTAAAGAGGAAATTACCCGTTTAATAGAAATCGTTGAGTGGTAATTATGCGCTGTTCAATATCCATCAGGGGGATACCCTTGATATTCGCTGAAAAAAAAAACGAATGGGGAGAATTGTTGTTGGATAGCAATAGGCGGCTTCAGTTGAGTTTTTCCGATGTCTAAGTTAGACGATCCAGAAACGCTGACAATTCCAATTAGTAACTGAGAGGCAGTACAAGCCTATGAAGCTACTAATTGGTAAAACCGAGGCACAAAAGCAGCGGAAGATCTTGCAAATTATATTAAAAATCGACAAGTTCAAATAAAGTTTTTATGGGACAAGATATGAACCGGATAAAATTTTTATTAATTTATTTAATTGGAGTTTATTGGCATTTTTTTAATTGTGCGATTTTCAACGTATACTAGTGTTTGTATTCTCATTTGAGAATATGTTAAGACGTTCGATTTAAGGTTGTAAATATTTTAAATATTGATTAAAAATTTATTTTGTTCTATATGAGAACAGCTGATGTTGCTCAGTTTTTGCTGCGCTTTGTGGAGGTATTTACACAATTTTTAAAATCTAGCAGTGAGAGGGAGAGACCCGGTTAAGTCCGGATATATTGTGAGCCTTAATTTTCCGCTTTCATGTGAAACCGCCCAACATATCATGTATCCGTGCAGAATTGCAGTCGTGTATGGTAGAATCGAACTCGAGTTTAGGCTTTTTAATTTGTCTGTTAAGTTTCGGGCACCGGGTGCAGCAGCCCAATTCTTTCCAATTGAAGGGGCAGAACATCTAGCGTTCAACTATACCGGAACAAGCAGAGTGGATCTGGAGTTATTTAACTGTAATTGTTGAGTTAATGTAAAGCAAGACTCTGTAATTAGTATTTAACAATCACAGAGAAATAATTACGTTATACGCTTGAAACAGGCTATATTGAGTGCCCTCGCGCTCTGTAGAATGGTGATCTTAAGCCCAACATAAATTATCTGATATACATTGCAAAGGACATGATCCCTACGCAATACAATTTTGATCAGCCTTATAAGGTGATCATTGAAGTCATTGAGTGGGCATCCGGGTAGCCTCAAAGCAAAAAAGGTAGCCTGGCATGTACCACCTTAAAATGGCTACAGGACTCCGAATCCACATATCTCAAGCAGATATCTCTACTTTGAACTTGTGCGTCATAAAGAACTTCGAGATACGGATACGAGGCGCAACCATAACCATATTCAGTGATAGTCAGACAGTTCTAAAGACTATCAAAGCCCATTCATACGAATCTGGTCTGATTCGCAAATGTGGACAAAATTTAAGGCAATTGGGACATTGCTTTGCGATGGATGTCAAGCCATCAAGGGATCAAAAGCAAACATGCTGGCTAGAGAAGCAGCGAATATGCCCTTCATGCTAGCCCCTTCTGTGGTCTACAAGAGGGCCATATAAAACAAGTAATTAAAGCATGGGAGGACAACCAAAAGACCTCGTATTGGGAAAATGTTCCAGGACAAAGACAGGCCAAAGCATTAATATCAGGCTCGCTTAGGTTACTGGAGGGATTTCTGACAGGTCTACCTAAAATATTACCTGTTCAGTCTAGAAAAAGTTGAAGATCTAATCTGTCGTCTACGCCTAGAAGATCTGGAGACAGCAGAACACATTCTATGTAAATGTGTTGCCATCACAACAAACTATTTCTGACATCTACTGAACTGAAGGATTCAGGCGTTTTGTTACAATAGATCTATCGAGGTCACAGTGACTAAACGCATTTGTGCCATTGCCCAATGATACTAATACGTTATACAGAGCTGTTGTTAATATTCAGCCTTCGGAATTTATTCTAAGCCTAAATAGTGACTAAAACAGCGTTTGAATAAAGATCCGTGGCAAGAACAGAACATACACCCAAATTGTTGGCTTTTGGGCATTATCGAGTGATACAGGTGACCGTAATAAAGCCTATGTCGAACAGACCAAAAGGTCGATAAGCTCTAGATCTTACAACCGCTGTGGAAAGATAGAATAAAATTAAACTAGAAAACCTCAAATTTATTAAGAACGTTTTGCCGAGAGAATTAGACGCTTAAGAAACCATTTATGTATCTTTCAGAGTTGGGCTTCAACAAGGCATATTAATCCCTAAAAACATTTTAGTAATTTTAACATTAATTTAATTTTTTTATTTTTAATTTTAATTTTAATTTAACATTATAACATAAAATTTTTAAAAATTACAACCATAACTGATGTCAATTTTAATTTACTTGCCTTCTAAGATGTAAACTTAAATTTTTTTTTTAATTTTTAACGTGGAAAAACACTATTATAATTACGCTGTGTATATCTCACTGCAAAAGCATCGGCAGTACACGATTATTAAATATTACCCACGAGAATTACGTATTAAGATTAAATCATCACTTACAACAGTTGGCAATAAAGTTACCGTCGATTTTATATGTAAGTTTACGAATTCTCGAAACAATTGGTTCGAATTAATTAAATAACTTGACGGTGCGGAGTATGCCGATACCTTGATGCTTGTCATACTGCTCTACTGTCGTTGCTATTATTATTTTACAAGTGTAGTAAGATTTTTCCAATTTTTCTGCTGACAATGTACAATATTCTTGGTAAAATAATTTTTTATAATTATTAATAAAACATAGAACCTTGCTCAACCTTCCGCCTTCATCCCACGCAATAGATCTATTTAACAATCGCTAAGAAAATATCTAGCAATTAAAACTTTCCTCATTTTACTTCCACTATAAATAGGTTTATTATGGAATTTGAATTAAGTTCGAAACAATTTTAAACGAGTTCGACCGACCGTATTCCGACCATTTACCCTTGGACGATTACGTCTTAAAGGAGTGAGTACGTCCGCCTCTCGAAAACTGCGCGAAATATTTCCAAACCACAGGCGATGCGGGGATATATTTGAGGCACTGTGGTTACTGTAGCTCATGGAAATTGGGAGACTCTGAATTTTCCTCAATGCTTCTAAAAGAAGCCCACTAGTCATGTTTGTGTTATTCGGTTATTTGAATGGCATTGAAGTTGAATCGGAATTTTTTGTTTTTCTTGGATAGGAAATCAAAATCAGCAAAGAACAAAACGTTTAAGGCGCAAATACCACAATTCTATTCCAGGTACTTCAACGAGCCCATTTTTGCTATCAGAAAGTGGGCAAGTTTATGTATTTGTGGAACCATGAGAGGAGAAATGGGAAAACATGTGCAGAAATCAAAGAGAAGTTAGGTGCAATTTGTAAAGAGCATGCCCTTTCGATGGACACCATCAGATCCTGATCTAATGAATTTAAGCATGGCCGAACATCCACCTTTCATGAGGAGCGACCATGTCCTTGCAATAAGATGAATAAAGTTCATAACACAGCGCTTCTGTGGCGTTACGTGACTGTAGATCGGACATGGATAAATTTCTGTCCGCCAGAAACCAGAGATCAGTCGGCAAAATTGGATTTTGCCCGACGTTTGTGCACCGGAGAAGGCGAAGATGATTTCATCATCCGGAAAAGTTGCAAGGTTACCGAACACTTAAATAAACGGCAAAGTTCGTGTGAATTAACCATTAAGAATACAAAATTAATTCTTATAGAATCTACTAAATATTCCGACTTTTTCGAGCATTAGCGCACACATATACCTATAGATAGGCAGCTCAAACGTTCAATTCCACGCTAAAATGCGAACAAAGGGCCATTAGCAGCTTTAATAACGCTTCGATGAGTACAAAAGACTTCGTACATGTTCGGTATGCAGTCAATTGCATGTTGCAGGGGAGAGCGTCTCGTCGTCACCGGAAATGGAGTAGAATGCAACCGCGGAGCGTGCGGAATGTGCAAGAGTCGTCGGAGAAGTTTTGTGAGCGACGTGTAGGTTGCGCTAATGAGTTAAATCTGGATCTAGTCACGGATATCGTTATGCGATTCGTAGCCTGTCAAATGTCTGTTAGTTATGCTTGATGCAATAGGATTAAATGGTATTTTATAGGTGCGAAGAAGATAATTGTGATGTTCTTAATTGCATTTATTATTATTATTACCATTATTATTGTTATTATTTGCTTTTGTTGTACCAAATTAGCGATAAGAACAGAAAACAATATAGAAAATAAAAAACCTTTAAAACATTTCTTGGAAGGTTGGTAAAATTGAGAGCTATGCAGAAATTTTCCAGGACTTTCACAAAATTCAGTACTAGGATTATTTTTGTTTCTGTAGTTCGCGAATGAACTAATAAAGGGTGGCTACCTTGCAGGGTGGGGCAATAGTGTGAGTTGCTTCGATAATCTTCGTAAATGGAGAGTAATCAAAAAAAGTAACATATCAAAGTTATTTTTTTTCTAGATTGACCCGTATATAACAATAACTACTACTTTAAATAATTTTATAATGTGCTATTAAAGTATGTGAAATTCCTTCTTCATTATTTCCTATTTAGAGATAAGGCGCGGGAATCCTCGTACCACAGTTGGTTGGCTGGCGATTGGCATTCAGTTGGTACAATGTCGTACGGTCGGCGCAACGTCCGTGACGGTTATCCAAACCAATGCCACTTTTCTAACGTTGGGTATCAATTGACTCCACGTCAGCAAAATCAGTTAAGCGTCGGTCGACAACAGGAAAATGATAGTAGGACTACGCTTCGCAGTAAACGCTTGGGTGATGTAAGCAAATGGATGTGGAACCAATTCAGTCGGTTGAAGATCAGTTGCTCAGCATTGTAAATATGCGATGTCACCGTCGTGAGCCAATTTTCAGGGATTGTTCGTTAAAAGATGGTGAACGTCAAAGTAGGTAGTTTGGCCAAAGATCAGGTAAGTATGTGAGGACGTTACGAGCCAATGTTCGGCCAAAAGTAAACTTTCATGTAATGCTGACATCGCTGGCAACGTCGAAGCAAGCGACCCGTGATTAGGAGCCAACCGTCTGTGTTATTAGAGTAAAACCGACCACTGATCTTTCCTTCTTTCTTCATTAGGCGTACGTAGGACAACTACTTCTGAGTATGCCCAGCTGAATAGTATTAAACATAATTTCAATTAAAAAAAAAATATGTGGTAGGGATTGGCATTATGGGTTCGTGCACATCCCAGGCCACATACTAGCACCTAACAGCCGAAAACAGGTGAAAGCTGCTGCAAGTTGCGATAGAGGAAAAGTAACAACTATGATTTAAGCGATGAGTGATTTTAGGCAGAGGAAAAAAACCCGGTTTGAGCTAATCAAAAACGGACTCACTAGTTTAAGAGGTTTCAAAGAATGGTTGGGCGAATGAAGACTTATTTTTTGAAAGAAAGAAACATTACCGTAACCGTAACCGATAAGCTCTTATTAGCCATAATAAAGATAATAATGGCAGCCTTCATACATTAAAATTGTCAATTTTTTCAAGAAAAATATGGTATCTTGATCGTGACCTTGCTTCTGCACACGTCATATAATTTGTAGCGTCTCAATGTTTGATTTTAAGGGCCATTGAAGGCTGCTTACAGAAATCAGAAAATCCAACAAACTGAGGCGGGCATTTTGCCACTAAATCCATGCGTTATAAATAAGGAAGAATTCGCACTGGCTCAAGACGTTGTTGAGAAAAAAACAAACTGAAATCAACAAACAAAGCGACAGTTCCGGTTTCGGTGGATTCACAGTCCTCAAACAGGCCCATCCATGATGTTAGCTAAGAAAGGAACCATCTAAAGGTTTTAAGAGAATGAAAAGAACACAAGGCTATGATTTTTTTACTGATAACTCAGAATCTGTCGAATCGAGAAGACTACGGATGAAGGCGAAACAGTCAAACTTGGATTACCATTTTACTGGCTTTCCAGAAAAACTTATTCTAAAATTTTCACCTGTACCCCTAATCGAGAAGAACTCGGAGCTGAAAGAAAACGCCAAAGAAAGTAGAAAAAAAGCAAATTTTGAAGTTTTTTAAGTTTCCTTAGGCTAAACATGTATCACAAGTAATGTAGCTATTAAATATAAAATTTGATTTTTTTCCTTCATTTCTTTTTATGTGATTCGTATTCTCCGTCTTTCCCCTAATCCACTATTAATGATGAAAGTATCTCTTCATCCACATCTAGAATCTTTTCATCGCCTTTCGCAGGCCATGATAGGTGCAGTTTCATTGTTGGATAAAACCTTGCAAATATGGGTAATCTCACTTTTCTATAGCATTCTGAACATCCAATAATCTACGTGGCAAACGTGCTGCCACAAAAAAAAAAAACATCTTCACCATTCATTTTGAATAGTTCATCCACATTGGACCACCGTAATCTTTCCATGCCTGTTGAATAGGTAGCGTTGGTACAGCATACTGAACCTCTTAGAGAGATGGTAAGGACCGTTGGCAATAAGTAAAGAGCTTTCAAAAAGGATGCTTATGGTAGACATCAGTAACAATTTGTGATGAGGTACTTTCATTCCTTACATGAAATTTTGATCCATTGACTGAATGAGGGGGTTACAGTTTTATGGTAGAAATACAAAATAAATAGTTTATTTTTATCAATATTGTTCCAATTGCCACATGGCCGAATTATGGAGATTCTACTATAGAACAACCAATAACATTAATTTGTAAATAACAGCCAACATACTTTTTTTCTTTCAGAAAACTTTGACCGACATTAAAAAGAGGGAACTTTATTCGTGGAAATGTTTTTAGAAATAATTGTTACATCGATAGCTTAGACCGTTTCCCTCCGTCAATCTAACGTGTTTATATTGATCTATGCGAATCAATAAAAAGATGTGGGAAACTATTTCAGGAACTCACGATCTAAGTGTGCTTACATATATTTTGGTCAAGAATAGAGACCTTCATTTTGTAGCTCACGCAATTGTGTGGCCTCGCCCTGAGATGGTTGGGGCAGCCCGAAAGGAACAGCGAGTGGAACTTGAACCAACAACCAATTACAACCTATTAAGTTTCTAGTTCTTATTTTATTTATAACATCTTACTTCTTTTTCCTCCAAAACACTTGAAAAGGCGCCTTATACTAATAGGAAGTGTCTCTATTGGTGGAAATGTTTTTAAAAATAATTGAAGACCTTGTTAACAGCCAATCGTTACATCGATAGCTTAAATTTCGATCAAGCGTGTTTAATCTATTGGAATAAGTAAAGGGATATAGAAGAACGCCAGTTTGTGATGAAAGGACTTTTTGTAGCGCAGTTACTACACTATCCGCATACATTCGGCGAAACCAATTTTATTGTACCTGATGGAGTGGCCTGACGTAGTCTATCTACCGATGATTCAATCGCGACTAAAATACCGATCCGGCCCCAATAGAAAAGAAGATGCAAATGCTGCAACTGTTCGGATTTTATTGTTCGTCTTTATACTAGGACGGAACGGCGATAGATCGGATTCTCTCGTTCCTCATCCGCTCCCTTTGATTGCGCCGCTACGTATGCCGCTGCATATAAATCCCAAAGTGGACGCTTCGTTCTAGGTAGACGGGTATTAGACTTGACGTTGCTTATTTAGGTTAATGTTACATAGGTGCACAAAGGGTTTTATAGACATGCTAGTTACGAGCGAAATCCTCTACTTCGTTTAGATTTAGATCTTGGTGGCTCTTATTTTTAAATCGAAATTGGCTTAGCTCTAATAAATCTAGAGCTTTTTATGATTGAAATATTATGTTTTCTCATTTAGCATTATTCCTTAAAATTTGGGGATTTTAATTTTACATTACTTGCAAAACGCTGTTACTTTTTGAAGGTTTACATTCAACAAGCGTTATCTAGAAAGCTCTAAGCTTCACGATGCGCCGTTTTATCCACGAAGAATGCTTAAAAAATATCCAAACTTATTACGATCCGTTCTGCTACGAATACCACGCGACGACTTTCTTTTTGTTTTTGTTCGAAATCATATACCTAGCGATACAACAGCTAGAAGTCTAATTGGGCTGGTTCTGTTCCTGATACCAAGAACGTAGATTTCTTTCAACGGAAGACCTCGTCATTAGTCACAGAAATTGGACATCAAAATCATCCCTGCAACAAATTATGGCAAAGGACTTTCGTCTACAATTGTGTGCCGTGTGTTTCCTGATTGGATCTTAGAGTAGACTGCGATTGATAAAGAATTTTGTGAACGAATCATATTCAACCACGAAACCCATTTTTACATCGGTGGTTACGTTAATAAACACAACTGACTTTCTTGGAGACGCGAAGATCCTCGAGAGATTATGGAGAAACTACCGTGTTCTGGTTGTGCAACCGATTGGTATGAATTTTCGTCCCAAGGTGTGCTTGGACCTTGCTTTTTTGAAAAATTAATACAAGAAAGTAATTGAACATTTTATAAAAGAATTTGCATATACAGAAGGAATCGCCGTGAACATTCGCCAGATAGTGTGCTTCACATATAATTTTGAGTTTCCAAAAACTAAAAAATTTTAACTGATTTTAATGATTCTAATACATCAAATAGGATTTGGTAATAAATGCGAACAAAGGAAGATGCAACACGGGAAGAATCTATGCAATCGTCGTCGTTACTGAATATTCCTCAATAAAAAGACTATCCTTTTTGCCTGAGGCGATTTTAAGAACCTTACTCTGGTAAGGCGGCATGTCTCTTTAATTTTTTTCTTTGAAATAGATCCGGTTCACAAACCACCCCGGAGTCTTAAATCGTCTTCATTCTAGTGATACTATTTTCGGCGGTGAAGATCCAAATATATCATTCTTATATAGTCGTTTTCCCTTTTTTTGCGTATGCGATCATATAAAATATCAATAAAATAAAAAGATTTATGGCTGATATAGTCTTGATTTTATATACATTCTTTTTATACATGTATACGTATAAGCGCGTGCTGAGAGGAAAGAATCGTGTATACAGGGCGTTAATAAATAAACTTTACTCGCTGTGGTAAGTGATAGTGGAGATGATAAGAAGGAAAAAAAATAATACACTGAAGTACGAAATTCGTTGGTTTTCTAGATACGGCTTTTACAAAAAAAAAAGGTATCTTCGAAGGTCGTCCTCGCTTTTGTAGATAAAGTTGAAGTCGGCGAAGAGACTCACGATTGAGAGCACCTTGATTTCTTAGTTGTTGGTAACCGTCTACTATTCCCTGCCAAAGTTCATTCTGTGTATTAATTTCCGTAGCGTAAGTAAAGCCTTTTAGATACCTCCAAACAAGGAAACCCATTGGTGTTAGATCAGGCGGTGGTCGTCCGCTAGGTCCTTTTTAACCAACTCATCTGTCTTTGAACCGTTTCGTTCATTTAAATAGTTTCTTACTTTTCTCATCTAATGGCATATCTGCCAGTAGCTCTACGTAAAAGTTTAGGAAAATCAAAATTAATGACTTCCAAGATAAGTCGCCCGAAAATTTTCATCTGGCCATACATGCGTATTGTGGAATTTGAAAACTCCTTTCAATAGTAAAAATGTCTTTCGGGTGATGTCGCGTAGTTAATATTTTAGTTGAAGAAATCTTCTGAAGAAGCTGACAGCATGGTCAGCGAAACGTCAAGTAAAATATTAACTACGCGACATCACCCGAAAGACATTTCTACTATGGATTACGGTCGTGAAAGCCTACACTCAACTCCTTTCAATAGTCTTCGTCTGTAAACAAAATCTTTCCAAGAAAATCTAGATTTATATCACATTCATGTATCAGCCATCCAGGAGATAACGTAGATGATGAATCTTCCTAAATGATACAGATTGTTGCATGAGAATTATTATCTACAGCTTGCGGATTTTAGCGTAAAAACCGTACGCGATTTGTCGCCGATTTTCGCATCTTAAAGCATCCTCTTTCTCTGAAAGTTACGACCGACGTCTTGAAAAGATGGATCAGATGGAATATGCCTCCACGGATATTTCTTTTTGTAAATTCGTCTAGATTCAAGCGAGTTTCGACGAGCTTCGCAAATGTAAATTTAGCCATTGCGAAATAAAGTTGCTTAAATTTCGATAAGTAATGTCCCGATTAGACTTGTTCCAAAATGTCTATTGAAATGAAGTCTCTGCGCTTGTTTCCTTATCGCGTTCTCAAAACTTTTGCTCTATCTCTTAGGGTGGATGAGGTGGAAAATTTCCAAACTTCAAAAATGAATTTCGCCCTTACCTACAGCGGTGGACACATAATTAAGGACAACATTTATATTTTCGAAATAAAATGTTACATTACTTATTTTAATTAAAGTAATAATGTTTATGGTCTTGTAATTTGTATAGCTATTGGAACAGAAACGAAAGAATGCATTTTATAGCAATTTAGTAAATAAAATAAATAAATATTAAGTTGTCCAGACCAAGACAACTAATTAAGGACACTTCGAATTTGTTAGAAATGTTTTAAAAATAAACGTCTTTTTTTTTTATAAAAACTTTTAATCCAAATCTAATATTTAATCGGGTAGCCCTTCGATGTCAGTACAGCATTGCACCTCCTTGGCATACTAGCAACCAAAGTCTGACACCGTTGCATCGAAGTATTATGCCATATTTCCTGCACATTTCGGAATAGTTCATCTGCATTTTTATTGGTTTTTTCCTCCAGAGCCCTCTCAACATCTGCCCAGAGGTTCTCGATAGGGTTTAAATCGGGACTCTGGGCAGGCCAATTCAAAACGTTAATGTTTTCAGTCGAAAACCATGCTTTAACGCTCCGAGCAGTATGCTTCGGATCGTTATCATGCATGAAAATGAATGGAAGAGGCATCTTTGTACAAGTCTTGATCCATTCTTCCAGTTATCCGGCGAATAGGACCGACACCAAACTACGAAAATGCAGCCCAAACCATAATATTCCCTCCCCCATGTTTTACGGTCTTTAAAGTAGAGCGAAGGTCGAGTTCTTTGTTTACAGGACCTCGTACATATTTTTTGCCGTCTGATCCAAACAAGTTAAATTTAGATTCATCGCTCCAAATTATTTATTTCGAAAACTCCAAGGGCTTTTCGGCGTGCTCCTTTGCAAACTGAATTCGACGTTTTAAATTCCTTGTCGGAACATGTGGCTTTTTTCTTGGAATGCTTTCTACATTCTGTTGGTCAACTGTGCGCCGTTATTTCGCTGAGAATTTGCTTTGAACTAAAATAAAGATTTGCCTTGCTCGTTCTGCAAATTACGCGATCTTCTGTTGGGGTAGTTTTCTTTGGCCTACATTTTCTTTCTCTATTCTCAGTGCTTCCATTGCTGCCGTAATGAACTATAGCATTGTGGCCCATCGTTTTTGAAAACAGAAGCTCCGTTGCAATGGCTCGAATTGACTTTTTTTCTCTGACTTTCTCGTACTTAAATTATAATTTTGCGCAATTCCGGAGTGCAACTCCTTTTGCGGCCCTTATCTAAAAATTTGTATTTATTTTTAAGTGAATTAGAAACAATCTACACCATTTATCTCGTATTTTCGTATTTGATTAATAAAATAGCTCTTTGTCCCTAATTACATGACCAACCACAAGCACGTTCAAATTGCAACTGATTTCACTAACGCAAACGTCGAGTTTTTGCGTACTTTTATAATTTACCGTTACAATACACAGTATGTTCGTGAAATAAATGCAAATAGTGAATACAGTAAAGTAATATAAAAGTTTTTTTATTCTTTTAAACTGTCCCTAATTATGTCTCCACCACTGTATATACCAAAAAAAAAGAATACGCGTAGCAATTGTTATCGTTACACAAATGGAATCAGATCCTTCTTAATAGTGGAAACACCACATCGATGATCTACATACGTGCAGTACGAGAATCTCGATAATTGCGTAGGTGAACTTGATCTAGTGCACACTCTCGCAACCAATGGATAATTAGACTTACCATACAGCCTTGTATATTCCAACTATTTCAGCGAACTTAGTCCGTCACATCGGATCTAGAGCTGCTGTAGGTGAAATTTCGATCCTAAACCGTTCGCGAACATGGATAAGATTAGCTTGCTGAATTAATGTCCGCTGCGCTCGCTACTCTAACTACATATGCAACCGAGGTGAGCGAGTTTATGGTAGTTAGCTCCAAATCTGGAAGTAAGTCTATCTTCTGAGCGCAAATATATAGTTTGTCTAGGGTCTAATTAGGTGTATGTAACTTTATATCAATGTTAAAGTTAGGTTATTCTAAGTGCTAGACGGGTCGGTAAAGTTAATATTGCGGAGGAGAATCTGGTGTAATAGACAACGCTAAAATCAATTTAAACATATAAAGAGATCGTTTTAACTTGAGGGTTTATTCGAAATGTAATTGCGAAAGTCCATAGAAGTCTTTTGGCTCTGCAACTTTATGTACACTGCCGTTCAGTGAAGTTCGGTCATACAATAAAAATCTATTATATCACACTGTATACAATTATTAATACATAAAATTAGAAAAATATTAAGCATACACTCTTTTCTAAGAGATTAAAGCCATAAATTATTATGTAAAGTGGAAATATTGCAACAACCACAATAAAGACCCTTTTATTATCATTCCAAGAATTTCTCGGAAGTACCGATCTTTTGAAACGGGTCGTTTGGGGATTATTAACGAACAATACATTTAGGAAATATACCGCAGTATCACTCTTGTTTATTTATCACAGGCGTAAAGATATAAATTTGCTTCATTTTACTGTTAAACGTGTGTTGGTGTGCATCTGTCGTTTTTGCGCGAAAGTTTTAAGAAAATTTACTTCAAAATGGCACGTGGCAAGCCTACCAGTGTAGAAAAACGTTCACGCATTATTACGTTATTTGAAGAAGGATATTCGGGGCGACAAATTGCTGAAAAAATAAATATGAGAAGTTCAACAGTAAATGACATCATAAAGCGATATCGGACAACTGGAACTATAGAAAATCGTGTTCGTCCTGGAGCATCTAGGAAAACAAAAAAAGCTGAAGCAAAATGGCTACAGTAGGCTCGTTCTCATCTAGATTGGTCGTTAGATGATTGGAAACACGTGCTTTGGAGTGACGAGTCAAAGTTTGAGGTTTTTGGGCAAAATCGACGAGTTTATGTCCGAAGATCTAAAACCGAATGTTATTATCATGTCCGTATTTAATAAACACAAACTTTGCGAAAAGTCATTCACTAATTGTGACAGTCGAATGGTGCTTTTAACTATTACATATACCCTGCAATAAGAACTTCGAACTAGTTATATAATCATATTAATGAGTATTATTATGAGTGATTTTTTAACCATTAAAAAAAACTATGGCCATCTCATCCGGACTTACCCTAGACTCGAATTGAGTTGATGGGATGGCAAGAAAATGATTGAGAATCCGTTTTTTCCATTATCGATCCTCCTTCTTAGATTCCGACAACTAGTTCTGGCACTAAAAACTATCTTAAGCAAACAGAAATCCAGCGTTCTAACAAGGCTAATGTGAGGTGCAACTTTTCATAAATACAATTATTGGATCAGTTTCTTTGTTTGAAAGATAACACTTCCAGTTTTCAAGTCACGATGCCTTTCTTTTATTGAGATTTTTTTTGTTTCGATAGTTCATTTAATTATTTAAATAACATTACACGTAACAACATTTTCGAATAAAAATCACATAAAGAAAGGAAAACATAAATTTTATTAAATGATGCTTCCTTTGCATCAAATGCCATCTATTGGCGTCTTGACAATAAGCAAATCTATGGACACATTCATTTTGTGCATTGCAACCAACCATTAACTGCATTAAACATCAAGCTCCGCCTTTATTCTAAAGTTTTTTAAGGTTTTTATTCATAAATAATAGCGAACGGCAAAGAAATCGCCCATTTTGCTGTTCGACATACCTTCCTGGTAACATCCCACTGCATTTTTTTGCTTTGGAATACGTAAGAAGGCGTTCCGCATAAACTTATAAACACTCCATTGCTAGTAATGTTTTTATAAACATAAAGCGGATCGTCAACAACCAATTGCAACAATAATAACTAAAACGACGCCTATCCGTTCGCCTGAAATGTTTGTATTCCTGCATTTAACTGGATAAAAAATTTGCACTTTATTTTATTTGCTTGTGTTAGTTTGGGAATGATAAACATTTATTTATGTGACTTTTTTTTAATAAGGAAAGTTGATTTAGTTCTTGTTTTGGCTTAATAAAAGCTAGAAGAAGATCTTTGTATATTCTGTTGAAAGTAATATACGAGTTAATGGACGGAAGTTAATCGTTCGTTAAAAAAAATTATTTGAGGTTCGAATAGACAGAAAGTTTAGGTTAAACTAACATTAAAAATGCTAAATTAATACTGCCGCTAGCATTATTTCTGTTTCCTTATATAGGTGTAATGAATGCTTACTGTTGTTATCTTTTGCAAGGCGCTTCTATTGTTTGCAGAAATAATGCAAGACATTAATGCAAAATAAATGTTGCATCTAGGAAAACAACAAAAGCTGAAGATTTGAGAATTGTATTATTAAGCAAACGCGCGTTAACATCTGGCCATAGAAGTCCCTTACATCTCAACTTTGAACAATAAAAAAACATTAATTTTACATTTATCGTATTACCGGTTATAGTTTTAGTGGAGACCGAATGCAGTGAAGAAATTTGAAATCTGTTTGCGTAAGTTATGACTTACTAAATGCTTTTGTTTTCTTCTTTTTGCGGTTATTTTGCGGCTATTATGTTTCGTTGATTAATTCTAAATACGTATTGCTTTAGAATCAACAAACATTTTTATTATCTTAGTATTCCTATCACTAAAATGGTTCAACGTTCCTTGAATTGGAGAGCCACAGTCAATAATGATAGCAAGGACTATGAGGTAGTGAGGTGTGGTAAACACTGTGGTAAAACCCCTCACCACACAGTCTTTGATTAATTCGGATTATTTCGGGCCCGTACGGTTGACCATCCACGAATCCACGAATTCCCAAAACAACTGTTTCGAATTAATCAAAGATTTTGCTTGGTACGGAGTGCGGAGGTGCTTGAAGTGGTTCCTTGCTATTGTTGGTGAAATATGATATTATTTAAGAAGTGGAAAATATATTTCAATATACATTAGAAAGTTCCATTAATCTTTCTAGGACCAAACGGGGGCGCGTTTGCACCCCATCTCCTCATCTACGTAACTCATGGTAGCTTCGTCTGAAGAAAGTTAAAGAATAACGTTTCTAAGACTGAAGCATGTCTTTTTTAGACTATTAATTAGAATTACAGACGGATGTATTGGAAGCACCCTGATGTATCTTTTGCTTTTAAAAAATCTAATGACAGATCATGGGAAGATTACTTCCATCATTCTGTTACCATGTTGAAGTTATCAGAATTGAATTAGCGCCATTGAAGATATTTCTTTAATAAGCTGAGTTAAGCAATCAAGAATCTTTAAATGATTTCCTCTGGCTGGCGTTGGTAAAATAGTTTTTCATCAAATATTTCAAAATTTATTTTCTTTTTACAAAGCACTCTATTAATCTATGGGGTTCTGAAATAATATAAAAAATTGTTACCAAACCTCTTATTCCAAGAAAAAGAAGTGCGAGTTAAAAAAATATTTATTTGAAAAATATATAATAAGGCTCAGAAAATTTCATCAAGCCTGCTTCTAATTCTCGACAAGTGTACTAAAACCAAGGATCATTCCACAAGTCTAAATCTACATTTCCAGAGCCAACTAACTCTAGGAATATTAACCAACACTTCTGCAACATTAACTTCCATTTCCCAGCGCTTAATTAGATATGGCGTGCAATTACCGGTTGAGATCGTTTGCAATGTATAGAGATAACCGTGGCTAGACAATTTGCACGACTTATACGGCCATTACAATATGTTAAGCCGGTCAAAGATAAACCCAACGATATGGAGGTAATGTTCCAGCGTGCTTTAACTACAATTTGCCGCGTTGCTGCTGAACGAAGCTGTGAACTTCATCGACGATATCGTAACGGGAAAATAGGTAAAGCGATATTGAAGATGAGGTAAGAATAGTGCATTCCTTCCTATAACACGATATAACTTGGGTCGTTCGTTCCGCTTTGTGTTTTGAAGTGAAATTTAAACTTGAAATGTATGAAAGGATATTGATGGATGTTGTTAGGTATGAGATTTCAAGAAAATCTGCACGTGGAAAATGTATATTTAGTCTGAAAATATGGATGTGTTGGATGCCAGCCCAAATTTTGTGTCAATGTAAGATAACCAGGCTCCACACCTCCTTCAGCTCCACGAGATTCAAACCATGGATAAGCCTCCGCTAAATCCCGCTATGAACCCAACTGAGCGGCGCCATTAGAATTTGTTAGACAGACGTATTCGAAGGCGCTCAACGCAATTGTTATTAAAAGCACTGAATTTCGATTGTAATCACTTACCTTGGGCGAAGACATTGGCTAAAATCCTCAGGCAGAGTAGGACCATCAGAAACAGAAATGGCGGCCATCTTTCCAATCCCATGACGATGTCCTTCGCTGGGCGAATGGGATATTGGTCGAGTTCTTCTTATCCTGACGATCCTTTGCTCAAGACATAAAACGGAGCCGCTTCGTATTTTGCAGAGAAGTCAGCGATAACGGTGATATCCTCGCTTTTAAATTTTTCACCATTTTCGACATGCTTTTTCATAATGAATCGGATGTACACGCATCTATGATCACTTCACCACGACGAAAAATATCGCTTTTTCAAGCTTTCGTCTTCTTTTTTTGAATTCCCCTATTTCTGGTTTGGAATACTCGAGAACATAAGACGCAGACAATTTGCCTACCTCCTTTTCCTGAGTGCTTGACGCGATTACTGTTCAAAGCGTTGCGATAATAAAGCTACTTTCCATTTGGCAAATTCCCACTTTCCACCGTTTCAAAATATCGCAGAGGAGGAGGAGGAGGAGATGGAAGAGATGGTGACACGCAATCAGTTACCTACATCGTACCACTTTGGCGTTCCCGTCGATGCTCCTGAAACAAATAGCAAAAGCGGTAAAACAAAAACGTCGATGTTAAAAAGCGATGTGGGGGCGGGTAATGCATTGGGAGGAAAGTCGGGCGAGGGATAGAAGAAAGTATTTTAGACACTGAGAAGTAGGATTTTAGAATTTAACTATTACTCTAGGTTAAGGCAATAAAAATATATATTTTGTTGTAAATCGTTTATACAAGGCCCGCCAATAGAATTGAATAATATTGAAAAAGTTGCCACGGTAATAATGCTTTTTGATAATTAATACTTTCACAGCCGATGTCCATAGACTATCCTGTGTCTTCCGGACTTGTTCGCCGTGGTCGATAAGTTCTTTTCAAACCTGAGCCCATTTCTGCAGGCAATTTTAAAAAACGTTAAACCACAATGCGGAAATTCTTAGTAAATTGACCGTGTTTAACGAAGCTCGCTTCCTCCTCAGTGAGTACGTTAATAGGCAGAGCTTTCGAGCTTACTGGGCAGAAAACAACCCAAGAGAAATGCACGAAAACCCATCCCGTGACCAAAAGGCAACGGTGTGTTGTGGACTGTCCACATTTGCTATGATCGGACCATATTTTTTTGAAGAAACCGGCTACATCGTAACAGTCAATTCAGATCAGTATGTCGAAATGTTGGATTCATTTGCGACGGCAAAATTTCAAAGGATCAGAATGTAGTCTGGTTCTAACATGTCGGCGCCACGGTGAACACAGCTAGACGGTCCACTGCTGTTTTATAACGTTTGTTCCCGAATCGCTTGGTATCAAAGTTTAGTGATATTGTTGATCCAACACGATTGCCCGAGCTTACCTAAATTTGCAATGCCTGTTGGTCTGTCCAATTGAAATACATTGAAATAAATTGAAATAAGCAATGGCAAGGCACAATGGTGCGTAATCGGCTTTTCCCATTCATAGCGAACTTGTTCGTAGGTAATTTTAAAATAAACAAATGAAAAAGCACATGGAACATTTTCAAGGAGCTAAAGCTTGAGTTAAAACCAATCTATTAAATGAGTTTCCCGAAGCAGTTTTTTAATGGAAATTTGAAACGCATGACCTGGTCATTTATCTTAAAAACGCCTTTCGATTGGTAGCGATCTCTTTTCCCAACAAATTTTTCAGTGATTATAATTCCGTTCGTGATTTAAACGTTCCATCACAATACCGCCCATCAATGCTATCCGACGCACCCACTCCCCCGCATCCCGATACGTTCCGACGACATCTCTGTACCTTAATCCTAATTGATTCTAGATTGAAACGAGCAAATTGCTGCCAACGTCGATAACCTGTCAACGCTCTAATTGCTGAGTATTACTTAATTCAGTGCTCGATTCGCTCGCCGATCGCCCTGCTAGCGTCATCTAACTTCCAACGGCTTTAAACGCGCTTATCTCGCTCTCTGTTTGCCTTTGGAGAGACACAGTCTTTGTACTAGGTACACTATGCGACAACAAATTTTATGTGAACGTTTAAAGTGGTTTTGGTATAAAATTCTAAGCATTTCACTAAAGTACTTATTAGTGCTTGTAGCAGCTTATACAGTGATCGCCAAAAGGTCGGCACCAAATGGGGAAAAAACGATTTTATGTTTATGTAAACGTCGACATATTGGAAATAACTGCAAACACTGCATTTATTAACTAAAACAGAGTAATGTTTTAATAAAAAAAGAGGTTGGGTAGAATGTATGATCTCTTTATCTCATTTATGCTTATCTAATAATACCTTTGGTGTTGCAATTTTAATAGACGACAGTGTATTTTTGCACCTATTTAATAAAATCACGACGTTCATCCTCTAAGCTTTCTGCCGCATAATGTACCTGGAATTTCTCCTCGTATTGCGATCGCCAAACCGGCATATCGTTATTGATTGTCACTTAAACGTCATCCGAAGCTCAATCAGTGACCTGCTTCAACCCCAACCACTCGTCCAACCGATGATCGGTGTTTTCGATCGGAATCACGTCCAGTGAGCGTTTAATTTTTTCACGCCGGAACCGACGTAGGTTCCGCTTCAAGCTCGAAAGATGCGGCAATGACCGGGATGAAGGGTGGCGAAGGTTAAAATTATCGCCGGGTTAAAAAGTGTCGATGGGCCCCTCGAGATACGGGGAAGCATTGTCGTTATTTCGATGGGATCGCGTCGAGTTTTTAGATTAGCGGTGACACGAGGGAGGATATGTCGAATTATTGATTGATAAATGCAGATGTCTTTCGAGGAGTGACTTTTCGTAAAATTGTTGGTTTTCTGGTAAATTCCGACATTTATTTGTCCTCAAAAGATGATGTCAAAATGCCATGTGGACTTGTTAACGGTCAAATTTGAAGATACACTATTTTTCAAATTTTTGTGAAATGTCGAAGGAAAAAGTTGAAAATTTTTTGTTTTCACCAACTTGTTTATTGGATTAATGCAACTTAATATTTTATTTCAGATAAATTTCTTGGTTTTCGTAAATGTTTAGCAAGGCATCTTACACATCTCCCAAATGGAATCTTAAAGGCGCTAAGACCTCTTTCCTACTCTGCCATCTAGTGTCACTCAATGGTTTAAAATCACAATCATCGAAAAGTAGATGCCGAAAAAAATTAATATATCTTTTGGACCACGTTGTAGAAGTTAGCGGCTTCGAAGGATGTTTGTGCCGTACCATTAAGAACTAGATTAAGAGAAAGAATTAAATTGTCTAATTCGCCCCCTCATATTAATCATTAATAATTCTTTGGACAACCGCATTTAGAGTTGTGCAACACCTAAACCTTTCGTCTATTTCTGCCCCTGAGTTGTTCGCCCCGAGAGCGGTCCCTGATCCAGCGCCGTCTATTGCTCCGATTATCAATTAATATTTTATTGCCTCTGTAACCAGGACTTGGGAAATTGAGCCGATGTAATTTTTACGGACTCTAATGTAGGAAAAGATGGCCGCGGAATATTGACATGTCAAATTAAACCTTCGAGAATAATCCATTATTGAGCGCACTTGAGCTCCTCAAAGTAAAGCTCGACGTGCGCTCGCTTCTTTCGGTCCGCCTTCGCGGCTGGAAATGGAGGGGCACCGCTTCGGCGAACCCGAATGCATAATAAAAAGGTTTTAAAACGTTGCGGTTCGCTCGTAAATTTATTGCCCGGCTTTTCAGAATTGAGACCTCGACGTCAACGTTAATAATTGATCGCGAGGGCTGTCGGTTTGTGTCTGGCGCTTTTCTCTCGGTTACACGTTTATCCTTGTTTATTTTCGGATAAGTCCGCTAAAAGCTGAACTCGTTCCGAGTGAAGGAAGATGAATTTAGGGAAAGGAGAATGTGAAATAAGCCAGGTTATATGAGCCGTCGTTGAAATAATAATGACAGTTTGTAAGAATCTTCGAATTCTATTGAATTGGAATAAAAGATGTGGGACCTCCATCACATAGATGTGAACACAAACAGGATAAAAACTAATCAAGTAGCCTTTGAAGAATACATGATACGCCAAAGTGTTATAAAGTAAAGTTGTTCAAAATAAAAAGCACATGAAAATTTTCTGAATGATCGGTCCACTTTGATGAAATCATAATTTTATCAATATTCTTTTATTATGAATAAATAAATTTCACACTTAATTATTAATACAAGTTATTGGCGTAACATCAGTAGTAACCCCTGAATTTATAATAAATCAATGAATGAGACACTTTTATGTACTGGAAGAACAATGGGCAGAGTACGGCAAGGGAGAATAGGGAAAAAGATCTAGGTCGCGTTCTTTTATTATGCGCTTTGTCTTCCAGCTTATACGCTTTCGCTCTCTCGTCCCGCAGCGGAGGAGTTACCGGTCCATACGTTGGATACGATCAGCCTGATCTTTACCGAATATACATTTAATGAGCTCAAATGTTGCGAGTTATTCTATGGATGAGCTACGTTCGCAATTCTCGAAAATATATTGACCTAATTTATAGAAGAAAATATGTTAGCAGACATTTCACTGTAAGTATTTTTCCTAAAAAGAAGAGGAGGTAGAGTTGCAGCAGCTATATTCGGTGGCTCGAAAATATAGCCTCGAATAGTTTAAACAATTCGAGAAAATCTAATATTTCTTCGATCCTACTAGTTGTTGATTTTTCTAGTTTATATGGTAATGTGTCCACGCATGGAGTTCGGAAGTTTGGAAGAGGAAGAACTATTTTATTTATGGAGTTTAGAGGAAAAAATCAGAAGCGTCTGCTAGCCTTCAAGCGACACTGAATTGAATTTCTGATTGTTGCGCAGGTTAAAAATTTGCGTAAAAATTAACACACAACAGGTATCAGATGGGCTCCAAAGTACTGCTTTGAAGGACACAGAAACGTCGCACTCATCCTTTATACACAAAAGTGTGCCAGCACGAACTTGGCGATTTTAATTTTATATTTGCAAACGCTATCACTTTGAAGAAAATTCCTGTAAATAATCCCATCAGAGTGTCCGCAATGTGCTTCTCCGAGGTGTTGTTGTGCAATGAAAGTTTGCAAATTGGTCTGCGGTAAAATAATCTTTACGAGAGCCTCAAATCAACGAATGAAGGTAATAAATCGAAAATACGAAATACCTCAAAACCAATTGACTTTAAATATAGGGAATAGTTTACGCAATTAACGCAAGACGTCATCGGCAATGCAAAAATTAAAAAATATACCGGCTGCCCAATTAAAAATAACGACGAAGCCGTTGAAAAATAAAATCTTCGATACCTTGTTAGAGAAGGGTTGTAATAAAGATGTTCTTGTATGTTAAGTCCATCCAAAGTGCAAAGCAAGACATCAAATACTATGCAAAAACCATTTTTTTTGTGAATATTCGTGGCTCTTGATTCTCAAGTAGAAATTTAACTTTTTTCTGGTTCACCCTGTATATATCAAAATAATTCAAGATTGTGCTACTAATGCAGATCTACGATTTCCGTACAGGGAATTTCTAATTATTACAAATGGTAGAGGTGGTATCAAACATTCTCGCACTATCGCCCCATCCTTTGTGTGCCGGTATGTTTTGCAACCATCGAAATTGTAGTTCTGACTTATCCTCGCGTACTTCCATGTATTTGGCACAGCGAAAATGGCAATTCCACCTATGGATCATTAACGACAGCTTTAATTATAGACAATTTCACTTCCACCGGCACCTCCACCAAATTCGCGTATGCGAATAGTGGATCCTGAAGTATTTACCGTTAGCTAAACGTATGCACGGTCATTATTGCTGCTATTTTATTTATCGTTACCTCCATATTTACTTCCATTACAGTGTTTTCTCGTCGCGCTACACGGGAAAATTTATTCGCTTTACAGCGCTACGAAGAGTCAGCAAACAACCGGACGCGGATTTATGGCAGCCGGCGCGAATATGCTACTCGCATCGAACTCTACGCTGTACGGCACGATATAAATAATATCGAGTATAAATAATATTTCGCGTGATTTATTTATGGAATCTATATGCGCACGGAAAGTATGCAAACAGGTACTTACGCTGAACGTTACATGGGTACGACGTGCATGGAAATTGCAGAACAGGCAGCGGAAAGGTTGTACATAATTGAAATTAATAGTCCGATTCGTAGTGCAAAACTGTGTTGGATATTTTACGTACAGGCAGGCAGCGTATTTTATGAAATATTAGAAATAGAGGATCGCTTTCGCGTGCATCATGTTACAGTTATAGGTGTTAATATCGCTTTTCAATTGAAAATTCTTCAGTTAAAATATGCTCGCAAACATTTCTGCTCTAAATATGCATATTCTCATGGAAAGTTTGGAAATTAAAAATTCGCAGAAATTTTTTGTGTTTATGAGTGGTTTATTTACAATGTTTTTATAAAATAAAATAAATCTTCCTTTAACTGCGGAATATGACTTTCCAAATTTGTTTATTAATAATAATAATAATAATAATAATAATAATAATAATAATAATAATAGTAATAATAATAATAATAGTAATAATAATAATAACATATTTGCTTATCTGACACATGAGTGCATATAACTAGTCAAAGAAAATACAGAGTGAATCAAAATTAAAGGAAAATAACAGATTCTAAATAAACTTAAGACTACCAAAATAATATCAGCCACTTATATCAACAATAGGAAAAACCAAAATGAAAAACAGGATCTGCGATAAAAAAAAAATTAGTAATAAAAATAAATTAAAAAAACAAAAAAAAACAAAAGAAAGAAACTACCCAATACTCATTTATACGATAAAAGCAATGGCTTTGAAGAAATTCTTTAATGGCATTGCGGAAACTACGAACTATGAGGTTTATACGTAAATCCTAATCCCTACATTTTCCAGTCTTAAGCTACCAAGTGCCAGCAGTGTGTAGATGATACTTCTTCTAAGGTATCTGTGATATTCAGAATTCAGGCTAAAATGTCTCTGTTCTGACGTACATAAACAGCTAATTCCGTTACATAAATGCAAGCAAGAGGTAATAAATTGAATTTATGAAAAAAAAGGCCTGCGAGACTCCATGAAATGTGCGCTCACAAGCTCAACAGCCTTCTGGGCCAAGAACACTTTAGCAGCTGCAGTTGATGAATCCAGACAGAAGGCACTCCATCGTTACCTGCGATCTTAAGCAGCACTTGCCGAAGAGTCTGCTAACTAATACGCGACAATGCTTATTCCAGACCAGATTTTCCTCAAAAATGACACCCAGAATTGGAGGAGGATTGCTCTAATTGTACTTGGTCTATGAATAGGTCCTCAACTCCTGAGCGTGTATGCCTTGTGTGAAAGACTAAATATTTTCCAGACTTAGCGAAAGTTTGTTGTGAGCAGCGTCCGTAACAAATCATTAGAAATGTATTCTGCGTCTTCATTCGTTATTAAAAGTGAAATATCATCGTTGCTGAGGAGGATAGACCTCAATTACAGCAAAAATTTAGAACCTTAAAAATTGTATTCTTGCACCGGGAGCTTTATTTTTCATTATCCGGCATCCATTAATAAAGCTTTCGCTAAATCATCAATGATGATCACTGTTCGTTGAAAAAATATATTTAATAAGCTTTAGATTATCCTCAATGAGCTATCAAATACCTATTCTGCCGGCGTAAAACATTCAACCTGAAAGAAAAATTCCAATTTCCAACCCTCCCATGTGCACGTCATTCCACCATCAAACGCAATTCCCCAGCAATCCGACATCAAACACCCACATATACTACATGCCCCCGATTCACCGCAATACCAAACAACACGCTCAAACCGGAGCAAATCCCACATTTACCACCGCCTAGATTGACCCCGTTTACCCTTCCGCCCCCCTTCCAACCGGTCCGATGGTCGTTCATTTGTTTTCGGCTTGCATCTCGTAGATAAGTATTGAATCGGATCAGTTTGAAGCGTGGCCAAAAATCCGGACGTGCCATCGGCAAAAACGGAAACCCGCGCAGCCGGAAAGATACATTAGCGATTCCAGAATAGCCGGTGCATGGTGGGAAGGCCGGCGAATGCATCAGCGCCGGGGTTCTCGACCCGAACTCGACAATTTCGAAGCCGATCTGATGTTGGTGCATGTAGAGGAGGTGGAAATTAATTTTCGAGCGCTTTACGATACGAAATAAAGCGGCGGCGAATTGGTATTGGATTGCGCGAGATGAATGTTTTGAAATTACGTCGTTTCGAAAATGATTAGGTTGCGTTTAGCGAATATACGCCATGTTAAGGCTAATTCGTGTATATTGCGTTTATGCTTCTGTTAATATTAATGTGTATTTATTTAATGCAAAATAATAATACTAAATAAACTAAAAGAGCGGTAGTAGGTAGTGGCTAATCTCTTTATGTGTAAATTTAGAAGTGACCATAAAAGCGACTTTTTTTTTGCACAATAAGCAATTTTCACCGTCCGTCCTTAAATTTAACGATTTCTGTATGCTTCCAGGTATGTTCAACATTTCTTTAAAAATATCTTTTGAAGTTCTTTGAAATGCGATATTTCTGCTATAATTTTCATCCTTTTCCTTCAAGCACTAAATTATGTTGATTTTTTTTGCTGCATCCCCTTCTCGTACATCATCAATTCGCATCAATACAGTTTATACATGAGTAGTTTCGATAAAATTTTTTTTTTCGCCCGGTGTTGTTACTGAACGTATCCCCTGTTTGAAAATTGATAAAATCTATACCATGCGCTCTCGTTTCTATCAGAGCGCACAAATTTATTCGGTTCCCTATCGACAATTACCTTTATTAAATGTTCTCGTTCACTCGCATGGAATTGCTATGAATTATTTCACGATCCCCGTTTTTTCTGGAAATCCTATTCCCTGAAAATATGAACAATGGATACTTGATCAAGTTTGCACCCTTTTTTTTTAATATGAAGCCTGTCTGCTTGATGGAAATAATCATACATGGGAGTATATCGAATTACTCGGCACGCAGTTGTGTGATATATAAATATGATGCAGAGGTAGAAATGTAAATCAAAATAAAATAGATGGAAGGCGATAAAATAGAATGAAGATTGTTGTAAATTGTCAAACGTTGATGGATGTTGAAAAATATGTTTCTTGTTTCTTTGGCCGCCTAATTCACTATCCATGCTTCGTGAACATACCAAAGTATAGTTGCCGAGGTTCGTATTTCATTTCTCCCAACCTCCCAATCGAAAGCGAATTCAATCTCCATAACTTCCACTAATCACATCTCACTCTCATAATTCTTTCCATAAACAACTTAATCATTATTTATCTGCCATCGTTTAACTTTAGCGAGTTTTTCGTCCTTTCCAATTTCGTATATCGAACCGTCGAAAAAAGCTCCCATTCAAGGCTATATCTTCCCATAAATGACATATTTTAATTTGATAATGTCATCGTGGAACGAGCGAACGTTTCCCTAGATTAAACTATTGATCTTGGAGGAGATCCAAGATCGAACAATAACACTATTACAAATTACGTTGGCCGTAGATGGATGCGGAATGGAGGAAGGGGAAAACGAAGAAAAAAATGGGCGGTTGTAAATAATGAGCGAGGATGTAATAGTAAGAATAGGCAGAGAGATTCGGGTATTTTCTTTATTTTTCTATTGGTTGGAAGAAAATATAATAAGGACAAAATTGCATTGTTGTAATGTTTAGACGTTGAAGCAATTACTGTGAATATCTTTTAAATAAGTGTGTTTGCTTGGTACGTGGGCAAAATCTAATTCGTTCCTGTTCAGTTTCCGCCATAAGCATTGCAAAAGCCGCCTATATATAATTCTCCATTTTCGATAGTGTCAGCAGGTTGAATGTTAAGAACCTTCTCAACATTCAACCTGCTTTTCACTGGAAAAAAGTATTTTTCAAGTAAGGTGAATTACATCATTTTGTAGAGAAATTAATAGATTTTTTTGCAACATGTGCCGTAAGTGTTTCCCATCTTTTTATGCGCAGCTTTTTCCTCGATTACTTTGCCCACAAATAAAGAAATTTATTCTCCTAACCCCGGTTTTCTTTATTTTGTAATTTTGGTTTGTTTATTTTCTCTCGTGTTTCTCTAATTGTGAAGCGGCCTTATCCTTCTACCTAAAATTTAAATAATAAATATCAGTTTGCAGCTTGTATAGGTACCGCTGGAAATCCGTAGCATTAAGGTCCTTAATTGCTGAGTTGACGAAGAAACCAGGTCTGGATTATAGGCTGGGTGCTAGCCAGCACAACGCAGCTTCTTTTAACAGCTTCAGGATTGATTTGTAGTATTCTCTAGTTCTAGAAACGCATTTGTTTTTATAATCTACCAACAGGATTTCTTATAAGTCCCAAGGAACCGTTGTCATTTTTGTACCACTGCATAGAGTCTTGTTTGGACTCAGGTTCATAATGATGAACCTCAGTTTCATCCCCAATAACAATTTGACTTAATACAGCATCCCTGCGTTCATTATACAAGCCCAAAACCGCAGTTGAACAACGCGCTTTTGCTCTTTGTGGGACGCCCCTTCTTGCGCCGATTTTAGTCATGCCAAAATGATCCAAAATTTTAAAAGTGACTGTATCGCATGCTCCAATCATTTCTCCGAGTTGCTTCTTCTTTACTTTCAATACTAATTGTTCGACTTTTTGAAGTTCTGGAATGGTCAAATTGATAGCGCCGCCCTGACGATAAGTCGTCTTCAAGTGATTCCCTGCCTTGCTTAAAGAGCTTGTGCCACTTGTAAACCATAGCTTTTTCCGGGCAAGAATCCCTACATCTCTTCCAGTATAGTTTGAACGAGCTTTCCTTGCTTTGTAGGGAACTTTATAACTCCGCAAAACTCGTTTTTCTCTATTTTTTCACACTTTTTCGATAGAGTTGCTTGATCGACGATAGTTCAAAGACTAATGACACAATTATGATAAAATTCGATATTTATACCATTGATCAGTCACTGATTACGTTACGACTTAAGAGAGCTCTCTCACTACCATCCAACACCGCCACTCGGCGAACTTAAGAACACTTCCTCGTAGATAGTGACGAACCAAACCCTTCCACTCCGAGACCCATGAAAATCACTTGAAGATTCCTGAGGCTCCTTTAAAATTAGTGAAGAAGAGACGTTTAAGTGAAACTTATTTGAGAACTAAGTACACTCGCGATGTACCTAAGATCGTATTGGAGAACTGAAAAAAATATATGTTTCATGGAAGAACTTCGTCAATTTAATGCAGCCTACTGCAGATTGTTTCTTTCCAATTTTTTCATTTCAACTGCATATTTTCCCCTTTTCCTTTCATCTCCTCGGTACACATTATTCTCGCGGAATTCGGATAATCTTATATTCTATTCAACGGCATTCCTTTTGTTTCGCAGCATTCGCATTTTCTTTCACCTACTGCGGAATATCTAATCTATCAAGGGACAAAATAAGCCATCTTCGCCGACCCAGAACGAATGAATAATACACGATATAATGGCTAGCGAGGCGGTTCTTCTCGGTAACGAAAAAATTTCCCAATTGTCGCATTTATTTCGACAGGGTTGTAGGTCAAAGCTAGAGGAAGAAGAAAGTCGGTAAATAGGTTTGTACCGCAATTCCGAATGGCAGGAAACGGATGAATAAATGATGTACCGAATGAAAGGATTAAATTTATAGCTTCCATATACAGGTGTGGCGGATGAAATTTGCAACAGTCTTAGCTTGCGTGTGAAAAATAGAGTTGGTTGTTGAATATTAAAAGTTAACTAAAAATCAGCTGTATGCATAAACTTATAAAATTTGGTTTCTTCATTTTGGCTAAAATTAATAGACCACAGATTTACAAGATCGACAGCCTATCGACTTTCTTCTGTTTTCTAGACCAAAAATTTCGCTCGAAGAATAAAAGTTGTCATCAAATGAAGAGGCCATAACATTCACAAATATCTACTTTCCAGACCAAGATGCCAAATACCATCTGAATTGAACGAAAAAGTACTTGTTCCTGCATTAGAGCGCCGTAAACAGTCGCACACAATTCGTTCTGTGAAACATTGAGGTGAAACCATCAGGGTTTATGGTTATATCACAGAAACAATGAGAAAGGAGGCATGGTGACAGATTAGTGAATCACTTATAAAAACTGGTGCTATAGCAACCATTCTAGTTAATTTCACGAAGTCTTGCCCAAGAAGTTTTCAATCTAATGGAATCGCTGTGTTTCGACTTGAATAATTCAAATTTCTTCGCATCGGCCCATAAAACTTTTTCCCTTCATCTGTTGTCCAATTTGAGTGTCCCCCTTAGAAGGTTTCATAAAGCAAATCCGCAAACAGGAAACGCTTTTTGGCTGCGATAACAAACACTTTCGCTCCTCTTTGGATGTTAATGCGTCTGGTGATTTATGGTGCCGCAAAGCGTCGATCTCACCATGAATTTTCCTTCGGCAATTTTTTAGTAGCTTTTTAGTCACAGCTTCTAGTGAAATATCCAATCCAGGTAATAATTAGCGTGATATTAGTTGCAAGAAGTAACGGTAAACGTAGCGGTTTTTCTGAACTATACTGTTACCATTTAAATTTTATTTAAGAACCTTTCCTCACTATTTAAAACGCCGACGAAATTATGGTGGATTATGTCTTTATGTAGTTTAATCGAAAATTGGCAAAAAGATTTTTCCGTCGAGCTTGAGAAAATAATGCCGTGCGAAGGTTTAATGGAGATTCCGGAACATCCTGTCTGCGTCACAACGAAGTTACTCATAATCACAATTTAAAATAAAGACAGCTTTTCTGGTGCCACGACCGTGAAAGGGAAACAACATATCATCTCTTCCTTTCCTCCCTTTTCACCCGTTAAGGAAGTTAAATGTTCCTTTTTAAAGTTTATACACATTGGCATCTACGAGAAAAGCATCCACCAAAACGAAATTTAAAAGCGTCAACAAGATTAATGGTGGTGGGCGATGTCTTCCGCCGCCCATCCTCACACTCCGTCGCTTCTTAAGTAAAAAAATTGTCTTCGGCTGTCCTTATTTTTTCTTGTCTCCCGAAAGACTCCCCGCTTTTCCCAATTCCCACCCTTTAACTGCCGAACAATCCATCGCTGTCATTTCTATCCTCCTCTTTCTACCTCTATCCTTCTCCACAGCGCTGTAAAATGCGTACTAGACATATATATATTATTTTTTTTAAAGCCGTCAACTCCCCATCATCCCTTGCTTTGGTATTAAACCAGGGTGAAATGCTTCTGGGATGGAACGAGGTGGGAGGATAAAGGTGGAAGCGTGCTGCGGTGGAAGCGTAGAAGGATATGGGGAAGAAGACGCGGATGAAAGATTGAATTGCATCTGGTGAAATTCGGGAAGACTCCTTTAATGTTAGGGAATGGTATTTTTAAGGTGAAACGGCGTGTGAAAAGTCCGTTCTCACTGATTCTTTCCTCCTTTTCTGCTTCCGTTTCAGAGAGGGATTTAGGTGTAACGTCTAACTTTCCTACCGGTGCTGTTAAAGCAAGATTGTATCTTCGATACGATGGGGTAAACACGGATAAAATTTGTTTTTTAAAATTACCGTGGAAGATAGATGACCATGTTTTTGAGATGCTTTCGTATAAGGGTTTCGTCCTAGGGCTTGTAGCATGGCAATGTAGTATTTATTTAACACAGAAAAGTACATTGCTTTAATACAAAGGAGGTGCTATTGTATTGTATTTGGTACAACTTGGTACAAAATTGGGCCAACTACCCTAGACTTGCCCTAAAGCACTGATCCACAAAATACATGAAATCTGTACAAGTTCCAGAAAGATATAGAGGACGTGGTCATATTTGGATGGTTTGCAAAGTAACTGAGTTACCAAAAGAGGAATCAAATTTGTCCAACCTGTACATGGTCCTATTCACATTGTTCGAAATATACGGTTTACCGTAACGCAAACAACAAAGAAACGCTCTTCTGTTTATATGCGCGTACCTCTTACTTGTACTAAGAATTTCCGCCCATGTCTTCCTTTTTCTACATTAACTCGTTATTCTTTAATGACTCCGCGTCGTATGCAGCAACATTAGCGGCTTCCATTACGACTACTGCATCTGAACGTCTAAGAAGTACATCCTCCAAAAGGTTCCGTCTGTCTTCCCACTCCACCTTCTGTGCAGCAGTAGCTTTTAATTACAGTTAAGACCCTTTGATTTACGCGCCAGGCGAATCCGACGCTAGAATAACAACGTTACCTCGCTAATGCATTTAAATTGTTTCGCATTATCCCCTATTCCATAGTCCCGTACGTTTTACGGATACACAAGGATGGGGTACGATAGGAAAGAGAAGATATCCCTTTTTCCCACCCCATCCGCCATATATGTTTCTATTAATTTGCAGCGAAGACGAGAAATCCCAAAAGGAACGCGAATGCTTCGGGTAACTGAATAGTAGCGCCCGACCCGCCCTCTACTGACTGCTCTCGTTATAATTACTCATTTCCCGCTTTCCGCCGGTGAAACAGTAGTAGGAGCCGAGCTAAGGAGGCGCTCTGTAGAATAGGAATAGAATAGAACAGGACGTAATAATAAAAGGGAGGACTCGATGCAACGCAACGCCGTAAATTAGTGCTGTAGGTCTTCCTCTTCTGGCCGTCGTTTGAACGCGCGTATAAGAAAAGGACGGGGGATGCATCGTTCGCGATCTGAGATAGTTATCTCGCCGAGCCGTGGTGACCTGGATTCGGGAGATCTGCGTGTGTTCGAAATAATTGTTTTCCTAAACGGCTTTCCCTTTAACCTGCGTTTATCACCTGGATCGTTTACAAACGGATTGGTACATATCGAGATATAGATTCCACGATTGTTGAAATCGATTGAAGATTTCGAGTTGTGCACTGAGAAAAATCTTTTCATTCTTTGTGAGCTGCCTTTTTAATTGAGTCTTGATCCAAACTCTCAATGCATGCCTTTCTTTCACTTTCACATTCACATCAAGACATTCAACTCTTTATTGTGTCTCGTATAAAAAGATCCAAGACTGACAAATCTCAGGAGGCGAGGTGACCATAAAAAATACTTTTTGCAAAGGAATTCTAACGAAGCGATCATTGTGAGAAAGTGCACCGTCATGTTGGTCAGAAACAACATGTCTATTTCGACATGTTCGCAAAAGCTCACTCTTCTTGGGAGGTCAATTTCATTTTGTTGTTAAACCATGTTGTTTCCGGTATAACCGGAAGTGTCAGATTATTGAAAATATTTTAGGTCAATGGTACATGCAAGTCCTCAGAATTTTCCAATGTATGTATTTGTCAAGTAACATCTTTGTTTCTTTACACTTATAGAGGAAGCAAGAAAAGGAAATAAAACGAAAAAAAATATTTTCCGCAACGTAATATAAAGGAATTTTGTTGAAAAAACAAATAAAAAGGAATAAACGGAAAATACCAAAGAAAACAAAACTACTTAGTAGCAAATAGCCTATTTATCAAAGAAAAAAATTACCAAATTGTTCCTCCGATGTTATAACCAGATGTTACGAAAAGCTTTAGCATATATGAAACCGGGACATCTATACAGAGAATGAGTATAAACCTAGAGAGGCGTACCAGGTAGACAATGTCGAAGAAAAAACAAATATCGATCGCTAGCGTGATCCAGTCGATGCCAATGTTTGCACAAATTAGTTGGAAAGCTTTCGCTAATTAGAGTTTGTTTGATCATGAATTCATTAGATCCACTTAAAATTTCATTAACCGGTCGGCAATTTAGTTAATGTATTATTTAGATAGGCCAAACGGATAACTACTCCAATAGAGAATCCATTAGCTAAATTTAAATTGGGAGATGTTCTGGTTTGTGGATTCTTTCACACGTGGAGTTTGAGTTAACGAAGAAACTTCTCCGCCCAAACGTACTCAATACATACCAATGTATGTTTTATTTAGTTGCATACTCACGAAAGGTGCTGTTAGTTTTTGGGGCAAATACAAGGGAAGTTCGATAAACCCCTTACCTTGGCAAGAAAGAAACACTTCTATGAGTAAAAAAATTTATTTTTCAACATAATAATAGAAAATGAGTCGCGCCAAACTATCCGTGATCGGGAACCAACGTTGCGCCAACCAGCGTCTCATTTAGTTTTCTGTTTTGATGGCGTTCCTGATATGTAATTTTAAAGGGCACATTATAAAAGAGGAAACAAACACAAAAATCAAAACCAATTAGTTTTAGAGGCAGGGAACAATTCATGGAATCCAAAGAAAGCATTAAAAGGTACATCATTTCATTAAAAATATCAAAGTTGGTTGCGACTTCCGTTATAACCGGAAGTAACGAGTCTAAAAATAATTTATTATAATAGAAAGGACCCGCTTGTTAACTGCTATAAATTTTCAGAAGTAAGCTAAGATGCTAATCGTGAAAACTTTTTTTGCACTTAATTAACTCTTTTTTTAATAATCGTATCTTGCCAGATACTCTGGAAGTGGCTAACGTGATACCAGTTTACAAGGAAGGAGATCCCAACAATTTTCCAAACTATCGCCCAAACTTATTTGGCGCCAACATGGTTTTCTCTCTGGACGATCCGCAAACACAGCTCTATTTAGGTTTATTAATCACATATCGCTGGATATTACTTCAAACATATTTTCCTTGTTTTGTTATGTTTTGTAGACTTGACAAAAGCATTCGACAATGTTGAACATTGTAAATTATTGATTAAACTGGAAAAAGACGGAGTGAGAGGTGTTGCTTTGTCGTAGTTTCAAACAATTACGAAGAATTAAAGCTTTCTTCGATTAATAGAGGTGTGTCTCAGGGATCTATCCTAGGGCCGACTCTATTTTTAATTTTTATAAATGCTGTTCCTTTATTCTTTTCAGTAGCCACAACTATTCACAATTGTGTCAGTGGTTAACCTGCAATAATTTAAGAATAAATTTGGGTAAAACGCAATGTATCCTTCGTTATCGTTTCAAATATAAGATCGAATCCTTTATCTTAAATGGGGACAGTATTAATTGAATTCCATTCCATTCCACGAAAACCCCAGATGGGATGCACATGTTGGGCACTTCTTGTAAAGAACTTTCAAAAGTACGTCGCATTTTGTACAGCTTAAAACAAACATGTAATTTTCATCAAATCTCATGCTAGAATGGTATTTGGTACTAGTATTGACATCCAGCGAGCAATCAGGGCTATCTATGATCTAGGCTTTCGTGAAACGGGTAGGCAAACTTTTAACACCCAGAATATGAGGAATCGTACCTATATCGATGTGATTTTTCAGATTTAACACAGCATAGTTATGATGTGAGAAATCGCATCGTCCACACCGCTAGTTACAGACTAACCTCAAAAAAAAAAAGTTATTCACTCAAAGCATATCCAATTAATTCAATTCTGTCCTCAATAAGACTCCTGCTTATTTTCCAGCCACATTCCCGCGTCTTCTCATCTCATCACATTTAATTTTTAATTATGGAAACAAATTCCATACACATTTCATCGCCACATATATGCACACATATACGACGGAAAAATGCTCAAGGTCTCTACTCTCGCACAGATACTCCCTACGTTACTCCATGCCCAAGTTCTCTACTCTCGCACAGATACTTCCTACGTTACTCCATACCCAGCTTCTACACACCATCCCCAATTCAACGTGTACATCGTATAAACACGCATATATTCGCAAATCTCATTAGAATTAGAAGCAACCAAATACGACATAATTAATTTACTTATATATGTATATCTAGTGTCGTATTACGGATGAATCCGCGGAGGCAGACAGCAGCGTAACGGTCCCAATTAATGCCAAGCCGACCCCCTGCAGGGGTTGAAAGGAAGAAAGCCTTCTGCGTAATGATGGTGGCGAGTCACTATGTTGAATGGGGTACTTCTTACTTAGCCGTTAAATGATTCTTTTTCTCTAATGCAAATGGAAAGACGCGTAATTTATAAATGATGAACCGAAGACTCGGTCTTCGGTTAAAAATGAGGATAAACGCATTTTTGAAACAGCTGTCCCGGATTAATTAATTCAATTTGTGTGGTGCGGAGTGTGCCGATACTTTTACGTTGTTCACCGGTGTAATTTACAATTTTTTTGGGAATCCAATTCTGACGATAAAAGGTACTTGAAAAGATTAGTAAAAAAAAAATGGTTAAAAACTGCATTCATTAGCTGAAATGGAGGGATATTTTGCTAGAAATTTCTCAGAAACAAGTACTTTTTTGGCAAATTCAGTTTTAGTTCTCAATATTCTCTTCCTGTAAATCTCTACAGGAGCCTACACGTTCGGTGAAAATTCTCTGTCCTCTGAGCGAAAGCTTGAGCTGTTCATTATTATTATTATGCAATCAAAGAAAATCACTTGGTTATAATTTCTAGCATCCACCATTTCGTTTAATTCCTTTATTATTATTATTATTTTGGCAGAGATGCCTTTGATCTCCTGCGACCTTAACAGATTTTATAGTAAACAGGGAGCGCGAGGAAATGTTTGAGCATTCGGAACTCGTATTGAACAACTCGTGTAGGCACCGATTCTGCAGAAACTATATTTTATTTAATAAGAAAATCGCACTAATTATTTTGTAGAAGGCTTAGCTAATCCATACAGACCCACATAATGAAATCTTCTAGGTACAAAATATCAGCGGAAGCAACAGCAGCTGCAAGCACAAAATGCAAATTAAAGGGGAGTCGGTATTTAAAATAACGTGTGGTGGTATTGCTAAAAATATTCGCGATTGTTTTAAGCGATGGCGCGCCAATGAAACAAGAAGCAGACCACCCACGAGTTCGACAGGTACATCGTTCGCGGCGAGAGCAATCGTCCAATTATTGGAAAGCGAACAAGCAAAGTATATCATTTAAATGAACATCCAAGCGGTTAAATCATCTGCAAATTGTTTCCTACTACCATCGTTCAAGTTGTTTACTGCCACATTTTAAATTTCGTTCCGGTTAAATTCTTTTTCACTTTACGTTTTTGCTTTTATTTTTACGGTTTATTCTCTTTTTGGCAATCTCACTTGGCGGATGAATTCTCGCATGTCCAAAAAAAAATTTTTGTCAACGGTAAGTCTTGTTGTTTCTAACTTCTCTTTATTATTTTGCTAACTAATTTTCAATCATTATTTTTCTTGCATTTCATTCCGATATTTTCCATATCACAGTTCCTTTAATTTAATTATTTGCACGTGCAACATTTTTTTGTTCTGCTACAATCACGCTTACTGTTAGGCTTACCAATCCGGGAAATACCCAAATTAAAACTCTTACAAGCGCCTCTTGCTGAGTTGCCCCAAATTATAAACAAATAGAGCTTGCCCATACTTCAAGAGATGTATGAGTGTCATATGGGATGTTTGATTACAAAGCTTGCGAGTAAAAGAATTAATTTGCTTAATCATATTCCACTAAACAAACTAGATAATTCTATCTCGTTAAACTTTTTCCGGCGATTTTGATATAATATCACCCACTATAGCACAACTTTCAGCAGGTCCATCGTTCTAGACTTCAGCCCTAAATTTGCATGATAGAGCCAGGGCGCTGAGAACAAACGAGCAGCGCCTATCGCGATAAATAACGAATTTAGCATTATATTCATCCTTGTCTCTTCCGTCCTGTTCGCAACTGCGGTCCGGCTAACCCTAGCGATGATAACGTTTTCATTAAAAAGGTCGGTCGCACAGTGTAAAATTTATGGTCGTGGGTTTACTCTACATTATTGAAAGAATAGCGTCGGGAAGTTCGTCAAATTTTCGAACAAACGGTGGCAGAATCTAATTTATTTTATTGGAAGCGCGGAAGAAATTTGTGACAATAGAGGTGATGTATACGATCGGAATATAAGCTACAAATTTTTACGGTCGATTCGATTTCTTGCTGATTTGCTTGGTGTAAGTTGAAGAAAGCAAAATGGAGTTTAATCTTGTATTATTATCAGTAAGAAAAACACTAACATGATCCAAACTACGCCCCTACAAACTACATTTAGTTCAAAAATCATCAGAAGACCGTATTGCAGTGTAATTAAATGGCGCCCAAATCTCTAAATAGCTATAATTAATCAAAACAACATTTGCTAGCGGTGTTGATTATTCTGCCAATTATGCAGTAATGCTTTGTACCAACAAAATTTGCTTCTTGTACTCTTAATCCTTGTTATTTTGCTCTGTGTTGAAGTAATTGTTCTTTTCCAAAAATTCACATTTTTACAATGTAATGATAAGCAACATGCGAGTGCAGCAATCCTCCAAATTCCAAGCTTTAGTAATTATAAGAAGACTGGACTAAAACTTGGGATTTGGAGGAAAACTTATTAAAGTTTTTCATCTATTTTGTGGAAATTAAATCTATTCCTTCTTTCGGAGCCAGATGAGAGAAGCTTAGAGACAGCGGTCATATTTATATATTTTTTTTTATTATATATTTATTTATTTATTTATATATATATTTATATGCCAAATAATAGCTAAAAATAATAACTAACTGATGACGAATTTGAAGCTCCACCAGTCTCTATGTAAAAGAATTTAATTAAGTAACCAGGTAGACCTCCAAAGCATTGTACATAGCTCAAAAAGCAAAATTAAGAGGGTGAAAGATTTTATTGAATCCACAACCCCGAGTCGAAAATGAAACAATTATCTTCAAATTTCAAACGAAGGAAATATGTTGAAGTGATTTGAATAATTTTCTCGATCTTAGGGCTGAATTTTTGCGTTGTTACCTCTTACCTCTTCTTATTAAAAATACATGCAAGATAAAGAAAACAAGTAAAAGAAGATGAGGAATAGTCTATAAATAATAAATTTTTTGTACTCAATGTTGAAAGGGTAAAAGGCCTGCTAACCCACTATTTAAATTTTAAAAATTTCGCTAATTTATTTCTTAGCTTTTTCAGGCTATCAATGAATGAAAGAATTGATTTCAAAAAATAGCAATATTTTATTAGAAAAGATAGTGAAAGATGAAAGTTACATTTAACAACAATAAATTCAAAAAATACACAAAAAATTAGATTTATTTCGGAAAAATGAGGGCCCCAAAAATATTAAATAATTAAAATTTTCAGTAACAAAAATATATTATTTAACTAACTCAGAGCAACAGGTTGAAAACACAAATTGACTTTCTAGATATTAAAACACCCTGTATATGCTTTGAATATTGTATTTCATTTTGAAAACTGTATTTAATTATAACCTCTATCGATTAAAGGTACAAAAAGCAATCAAAAAAAATGTTTCTTCATTCCAATGCGTAGAGTGAAATCCGCGAAAATTATAACAAAATTAAAG
The DNA here is from genome assembly GCA_902654985.2 of Oryctes borbonicus. Taxonomy (NCBI): domain Eukaryota; kingdom Metazoa; phylum Arthropoda; class Insecta; order Coleoptera; family Scarabaeidae; genus Oryctes; species Oryctes borbonicus. The sequence goes on along the minus strand of LR736869.1, from coordinate 7,688,492 downwards.
CTTACGTTAAACGGTTCTATAATTAATCATACTGTAAATATTTGCATAATAATAATCCACATGTAAACGCCGACCTTCATACACAATTCCCAAAAGGGGTAAATGCATTTACCGTCGTATGCTGAACAGAAACATCATTGCCCCATTGCTGATACGTAGGACCCTAACACCTCCAGCTATCCACTTAGAACTACTGCAAAATCAAATTGTACCTACCAAGAATAAAAGAAATTTGACCTAATCCAGTGAATCCGCACTTCAGCCTCACTCTGGCTAACAAGTTCGTGATTCCTCGAAATACCCTTTTCCGAAAAGGTCAGATTGAATAGCTTTCTCGGTTCCCACATGCGACTCCAATGGACTTCTGGAAACATCTACATTTGGCGTGTGTTAATAAGGCAAGAATATTATATAATTTAGAGGCTCGTATTAGCAACGCGATAGCAAACATCCTTACATGGATCCATATGTGTAGAACATGGATGAAATATCGCAAAGAGATAATAACAGGGTAAGTCGAGCGAGATGTGTGGCTTCAACTATAACTATAACTTGCCATCCTTCCCCCTCGGGCGCGTCTATCAAAGGAACCGTAATTTCAAGGAAATAATAGTTTCTAAACTCGCAGCAAACACACACGGAGGCAACTCCGCCTGTCGTCTAATATTTGCTGATACGTAAGTTTGAGCTTATTAGAAGTCCGTGTGGTCAGTCCAAGTCGGAGACTATTCAAGCGTTACCATCGTAATTGTGTTTAGGATCGCTTAATGGAGTTTCATCAAATATTTGCTGGATGTGGGTAGCTCCCGGCGATACTGAACGTACTCGATACTCTTCTGGATGTTCCTTCAACTTGTTTCTACCGAATGCGGTGCAGTTTGAATATTGTATTTGTAAATATAATGATCAGCCTTACTATGCATTCAATGGAAAATTATCAGGATTGAAAGTTACTTAAAATGAAGCGAGCTGGAATCAAAAATTATTTTTATGTATAGAAGGTGTTTGGTTCCTCTGATATATTATTTAAGCTTGTTTTAAACAGAACACCTTGTATATAACAACATTTTTAGATTCCTTAATAAAAAACAATGCAAATCCATTTGATGATACTAGATTAGACAATCCAGGGAGAACATTTGGTGATAACTTCACAATTCCTCTTTTTGCTGGTACTCGATGTAGATTTCGCCTTGCGGCATCGTTAGAAGATTAAACACTAATATTAACATTTTAATAGATCCCCTGACGATGCCGCAAGGCGAAATGTACATTGAATAGTGAAAAAAAAAGGAGAAAAAAAGTAAAAATAAGGAGCAAATCTATTTCTAAATGATGTTGAAGTTTACTTCTAGCTATTTTTTCATTTAAGAGTGTTGTTAAATAACTTACTTACAGACAGTTCTGATTTAAATAACTGCAAGCTTCTAAGTTTGTGGATTTACAAGGTTTGTGTAAATTCAATTCTGATTTTATTTAATTAATTGTTAAATTTTTTAACGAACCACATAACTTGGTAGACACAGCTCTAAAGCCTTAATTAAATTTACTAATTCTTCTATCTGGTCCGCAAATATATGACAGACTGTAGATTGCATTCGTACAGAAGAAGAAAATATTATATTAGAATTTCCGTACTTAGAGAAAACCGACCCTTATTCAGACGACGTCCTCGTCGCCGGCCTCTCTAAAGCGAATAAAAGAAAAAAAGGATGAAGTTCGTACGTGTTCGAAATTTTAACGTTCCTATCTTTCGTAGGGTTAGGGCGATTCCGACTTGCCGCCAAGGTTCCGAAGGAAAACGAGGAGTTAGCGGGGTTTATCGTTAAAGATTCGATCCTTATGCTAGCGCAAAAGTAGAAGCGTTCCGTCCTATCTCCTCGTACAGTTTTCCCCTTTTACATGAACACAAACGGCCTTTTTCGCTTCTTTTCCAGGAAAAGCAATCGCTTGTTCGGATATTTTCGAGGAAACGAAATGAAGAAAGAACGCAACCGTTGACAACTGTCAGAAGAAGCATTGACTGAACGAATGATTTATTTCGGGAGACGGGTTTTCGACGAATAGGCTTGGAAGAGTATTCCTTCCTCCTTTCGTTTGGTCCTGCCAGATGTTGCCGATGCTGGACAAACTGTTGCGTATGCGTTGGAAATCTTAAGATCGATGGCGAGATGGATAAGAATAAAAAAGAATGGATAGGAGGTCACAAAGGGAATACAGATGTCATCTAGGCTACGGGTGTGGCAATAAAATTGTCGGAAAAAAGCTGACAAGTCCTCCACTTTACATCGTATATATAAAAAAAAAGACAGTTGATTGTGCACACGATTTAATTTTATGGAAAAAAACGTGGAAGTAGAAAAAGAATTTCTTTTTTCGGTCAACGATTTCATATCTCCCTTTCTATTTTAAGGAACGCTTTATTTGCTTGTACGTTGTAGTGTGGTGCTTTTGTTTATGGTCTCATGCATTCATATTGTGATGGAGACTTCCAATTTACCTGTCTACCTTGTGATATTTATAAGGTTTAATTCAAAGGAAATGGAAAGAAAAATTTTCATGGTTCTAATAATGACTGTAATGGATTTCAAGGATTTGGAGCGTCAAAAAAATAATTGTTTAAGGATATGCCATAAGAACGTTTGCTTCAAATCCATTTATTGGGTAAAAGGAACTACTCATTTCAAGTCTTTTGCTAAATTTAGAAACATACAGTTCCTTCCTTCGAATGGCAAATCGTTACAGCAATGCTTCCCAAGGGCATACCTCTGACTTTCTTCAAAGAAGGACGCTTTAGGATGGTCTGTTCTAAAGCTACAATGTCGGGCGTGATCAACTAGAGATTTAGTTAAATTGATTAATCGAATAATATTATTGCACCGTTAAAGTCCTCTTGACGTATCTGAACAGGCTGGACATCGCCAGCTAAAGAGGTAATATTTGATTGTAGGCTTTCACGACCGTAATCCATAGTAGAAATGTCTTTCGGGTGATGTCGTGTAGTTAATATTTTACTTGACGTTTCGCTTCTTCAGAAGATTTCTAAAGACTGTCTTTAGAAGAAAGTCTTTAGTAATATTCTGAAGAAGCGAAACGTCAAGTAAAATATTAACTACACGACATCACCCGAAAGACATTTCTACTAAAGCTAAAGAGGTACCTCGACAAGATGGGATTAGGCAAAGACTTCTCATGTAAGGGCTACCAAGCTGAAAACGAAACACTGGAGTACTTCCTGTGCAAGTGCCTGGCGTTGATGTCGATAAGGAGGACATGCTGGGTAACCAGAGGCTACGTCTTGCCTTCATTCAAGTGATTAATTTTGACGGCCTAGGGGGCTCCACAGCATAGAAAGGCTATTGTGGCCAAAATGCTGTGGAATCTATCACACTCATAAATATTTAGTAACCGTTTTTCTTCTCTCACAAAATTTGGTTCGGTTCCATTGTCTGCATTTACCAATCGGGGGCGCTCCCCTTCAGGTAGAATTTATTAAATAAAACTTACTGTTATGGTTGTATTAAAAAATAATTTTAAGAGTACATAATTGGGCATTTTCATTGGAATTTCATTTAATTTGAATCGGCACCGTTGCAAGCTAGATTAATATAACCAAGATCTTATCTACGTGGATAAGTGAGGTTATCAAGCAATACGCTTGATTGATTACGCCAGCGACTTCGTTTATTGATCAATTGATAGCTGTTGCCTTCCCTCACAATTTGAATAATCCGATATATTCGGTAATATCACAAACGATGATTCCGGACAATATATTAGTTTGTATTTCTACAAATTTGCACTAATTTAAATTTGGCTCTCAACTATAAAAGAAAGAATAAACTTAGCACGACATGGAAATCATTTCACAATTAATCCAACGTCTTTGCTCCGCGATCGACCAATCAATAAGGTATGCACAAACTACACGCCAGCAAATATTTTTTCCACCCCTTGTATTACCTGCGTAAGTGCTAGAAGCCCACGATGGTATCATCACGCGATATACAATAAGGCCCACAAAAAAAAAAGTAACATAAATCCATTAAGTTCCAAGTTATCAAGGGACATCAATCTAAATATGTTACGCCCCATGGTTATCGATGTTATTTAGCTGACTAATGCACTGACTAATGAAACTGACACGCTAGGTGTTTGGTAATTTTATTACCTTGAAGGCCTTATTTAACAAGGTCGGTGTCGTTTAATTTTATATTTGAATAAAACAACAAACCTGAAACGCCGGTAACACTTTGTGACAAACTTGCCCAAAATTTGTGGTAAAAAGTGAGTTTCTGATCTTGTCCACCCAAACCTATCAATTTGAACAGACCGTACAAAGGCGCTAAGTAAGAAGAGGCCTGGTCGTGCAACTGGCAGCATACCTCAAAGGTGTGGACAGTTGTTTCAGTTAAAGAATAACATTCAATTACTAAAGATCCTACAAATTCAGCAAAATTCAACAAAAGTATATATGTTGCGGCTAAATTTGATGCTTGGTTCAGTAGCCAGCTGGTTAGTTTAAAAACTGACTAAATTGACTGGCATTTTAGTTGGACCAAAAAATTTTACTAAAATAGCCAAAACTAGATGGTTAGCGTCAATACTATCCAGATAATTTGTAAACTGTTGCTAAACATCAACTGCAGAACTTTTAAATAAAGTAAAAGGCCATTATTTAGAGCGTCCATCAGTGCATATTTGTGGAAAGCGGTAGAAGTGGGCTAATTGTTGGAAGATTCCTGGCATCACGATCTATGTGGACTGGGAGCTTAATTAGCCACGGAATTTATGAAAATAACAATCAAGTTAATCTACCACCTAACCAGCAATACTTCGACAATCTGTGTGATTAGGATATCTTTAATTAGATGCTCTCATCTGTATGTGTTTCTACCTCATCCGTACTTATCACCTTCCACAAAGGCGCACTGATGAGCCGTAATACAACGAAACGCGTCAGTATCTGGTAGTTAGGTGAAATTGTTACTTTCATCAATTTTTTAGTTAATTAAGTTGTTAGTCGATCCCTGCAGCCTTCACAGATCGTGGCACAATCCGTGGTCGCAATCGCAGATATTGATGACGAATTGCTATTTTTAATTATTCTGATCCGTATTTAAAGTGATATAATTTTTTGTGTTGTGTAATACTGGTTAATCACAAAGAAAAGTTTGAGTTGGAATTATGAAAACGAATAGAAGACTAATGAGTCAATATAAGGTTATTCAGTACAATTGCAGCTTAAGTTGTTAAATTTCGGAGGATTAAAGAAGTGGGACCGTGCAGTACTGAGATGTCGAACTATTACTTACTCAATGATTTATTACTTCTGTAACCTTTACACCGGCTTCAAATGATTAGAGCTCATCATGGTCCACATTTTCCTGACATACGTAAAAACCCGTCAAAACCACTCTTTATTTTCTCATTATTTTCCCACTTAAAGATTGATACTGTGCAGATCGTCTTATAAAAAAAAAGCAAACTAGATAAACCGCAATCGTTGAATATCGACCCGCACGTACAGCAAACTAAATCCTCTCGCTAATTAAAGCTCGGCCTCTTACGCGAGCACGTTCCTCGATTATTTATTTTGACCTCCATTTACGCGACGACAAAAACCAATCTATCCCAGTCGATTACATTCTACGTAAACGCGAACACCATCTCAACGACAAAGTTGACAACTCAATTTTCCCGCTTGATGAGCCCGGGCTCTATGTCATGTCGTTTCGCTCTTTCAGTTGACCCCTTCCGCAAAAGCAAGCACCTGAACCGCTGTAAAGGGGAGATGCTCTAAAGTCAACGCGGTGACGATGTGATATAATACGAGGGGAGTTCGATAAATATTTGGCTTTGGAAAGGGGAAAAAAAAAACATTTATTGCTATTATTTTTCAACATGGTTCCTTTTAAGTTTGATACATTTAGACCAACATTTTTCCATTTCTTGTATCCTACCTAAAAAAATGCAATATCTCCAATTCTGCAAATATGCATTTGTTTCTGCGATCACGTCATCTGTTATTGTGTCCACTAGGCGCTGTATGTACCATATGTGCGATGCGCCAAAGCTACACATAAGCAACTAAAAACAGCTAAAAAAAAACAAGAATTATGGTGGTCATTTTGATCACTTTAACCAGGTTTAAACCACATTGTCGCAAAGTTGGTTTGTCTAAAATTATGAAGAATTTAATGAAATACACAATCCCCAAGTAAATGGAAAGAACAGGAGGACGGAGAGACGGTGAGGTTCAATCTGCCTGCCCGTATATAATGGGGATGCCCAAACCATGCCTGCCAGGATGTTCGTTACCTAGATACCTGGGATTGAGTCTACGTAAGGAAGTCCTGAGCTCCTCCATTAGAATGAATCCAAAGAATCCCCCGACCAGCTAGGATACAATCTGCAGCAGTTTGTCACTTCTCATAAGTTACAAAAAGAACCATCCCCACGTTGAAACGTCGTTCGAAGCGATCTATTATATCGTTTCGAAAACGCTTGAACTGGTTTCAATGTTGACGTCATTAGTTTAAACGCATTCCTCGCCAAAGCGGCAAGTTTCGAAACAGCACGCAGCGTTTTCCAACCTCAGCGTCACCTTATGTCCCCCAATTCAAATACCAAAGAACCTCGAATATTTAATTTAATGAGTGCGGCAGAAACTTTTAACAATAATAATGAGAAATAAACTGTTTTGGAATAAATTAAATTTCGAACAGCTTAATACGAAAGTTTTATGGCGATTCCCTCAGTACAAAAGCAGCAAAATCCGTCACCGTCCACATCGAACGAATCTTTTACTTTTCTATTTTTAGAGCACACGCCAGAATCGAACAATACCGATCTATCAGAAACACCATGCAATCATCCGAGATTGTTACGAAATAATTCAGGAAAAATCTTTCCGATCGGACGGTAGGTAGAACATCGGCATGGTTTTTCGCTACGCGAAAACTTATAAAAGATGAATCCGAACTTGCCAGCAATAAACCGCCACCACTGGGTCTCTTCCCTACCTCTCCCATTCACCGGTTGAAACAATAACCAGCACTAACAAAGCGGGATAACGAGAAAATATAGTTATTACACAAGCGGTAAGAGAAGGATGCAACATGGATAAATACAAGTACAGGAGAGAATCGCCGGTCTCGGAGTTTTCTCTCCGAGAATTCGTTCTTAAAAATTCAGAGCATTACGCTACATTACATCATGTAACTTTTTGTAGCAGCATTTCGATGTGTTGGAACGAGATGGTATTGGTAGTCGCCGCTCGCGACAGAACAAATCGAGTTTATCCGACCGGATACGTTTATAAATTGCTATCGAGCGAAATGTATTACGAAAAGAATATTTCTGGTAAATAAGAAATATTTTACACCGTCTGAAAATGAAAGCGCAACGTCTGTTCATATTTAAAATTGATGCGCGTTGTATATCGTAACGTCACAATACCAACTGTAAAATTACGAATTTATCATTTCCCAAAAGCAGCGGTGTTTTTAAATTACTCGGTATAATCGAATGCTAAAGTGTGGAACTCAATCTAGATTCAAATTTCCCGCTTAAGACAAGACGATTATTTCTAAAACGCGTACGTACCTTTTGCCATTTTGAACAGGTTAAAACACGTATCTAAAGTGCTGCTAATACCCCTATCTTAAGTGCTAAACTTTGTGTTTTGCATGTCTGTTAAAGAAATAGTTTTTCTCAAAGGTGATTAACTAATTTTAGACCAATAAAAGCATTATTTATTTGTCTGATGTTATATTTAGTATAAAATAAAGTTTTTATTCAGTACTATTAAACTAGTTAATAATAAATAATAAATAAATAATAATTTGCATAATCCTTTTTATTATTGCCGAAATTGATAACAAAATTAGACGAAGTGCTAAAAATCCTTGCTATTTGCAACAATGCCAACAATACAAATTTATTTCAAAGAGGTAGTTAGAAGAAATGAAAATAGCCATTTTGAAGATCAAGATGCATTTAGTGACTCCTCATCAGTTAAGGTAGCAGTATTGGAAACAATAGAAATTTACAACGCCTCAACATCTCCTGATTATTAGCCAAGCATCGAGTTAGGGAGTTGAAAACAAAATAAATAAGGATACGCGAAAGGAAATAAATGAAGTATGCGACAATGAAAAAAGGCCAAGAAAATAAAGATTGATGGCTTAGAAACAAAAGCCAAAATCTTAGAGAAAAATGAAGGGAATATATAAGGCAAAAGAAGATCATGAGCGCCCGTGGAATAGGTATACGGTGTGAATCAAAAAAAAAATACAAAACGGAAAAATGAAAACATTCACAAATTTTAGAAAAAAAAATCGCCAAGAGCTCTTTTAATTTAATTATTTTTTAAAAATACCTGTGTGTAAAAAATTGGTTCCTTTCAACAATTGGTTTAAAAGAGATGTGGTTAATAAAAGACTACGAATACAACTCAGGCCAAAAAAAAATTATTAATTAATTAATATATTTAATAAATTTTAAAAAATTAAAGAAAAAAGCAAGAGCCAACGAAGCTTCACAAAAAAGCTTCATCCGTGATTATATTTTTAAACACTCTTCCCAAACTACCCTCCCATTACGCAAAACCAATTTCAAGCAAATTGTACCCAGAGCCAATATACCAATCCCATAACGTGTGGAGAGCCTATAGAAGCTACTGTGAATATAATGCGATATATTAGAATAAAAGAGTATCAATGTCACCTAGCTCAAAAAGACAGAGCTCGCCTGGGAAAGACAATAAACAAGGAAAATGCGCTGAAAGGTGAAGTTACATTACTCACAGCATATGTAAGAATTACACTGTTTACAACACAGCATCGAAAAAAGTAGTGCGTTACGTTTGGCGGGAAGAAGAGGGAGGTGTGGATTCCAACAATTTTGCATCGGAATACCAGAAACTGAGAAAAATACATGGACGGTTGTATTGCACAAAATAGAAGTACGCTTTTGGCAAATATGCTTCAGCTTTTTGCTAACACTGAAATATCTTGTTGGAGGACACACTCAAATGGTGTGCGCCAGCATAGAGAGACGAGAGAAAAATAGGGAGCTTCATTCACCAGCAGACTTGTGTGCAATTGATAAAGGAAGTTGGATTCATGTATTCAGCTATACGAGGTGAACTACGTTAATCGCACATGCTACCGATCACAAAAAGTTAAGCTCTGGCCTCAACGACTGAATTTGAGTACACTATTTGGTGAGATTGTACAATGCCCCTTTCCCATATCAAAAAAAAAAATGTGAGCAACTAACTATTGCTATTATTCATTTTGCTAATAAATGCATACAATTGCCTTGATTTCTTCTATTTATTATATCTCAATCTCGTATCTCCCTAGCAAATGTTCAATTGTAAGATGCTACATGTTGTATCTCAATTTAAATATCTACGAAAAACAAAAATTATTTCCTCTTTAATATGATACAATTAAGATATGAATAATCCTTGCTAAAATGTTGTATAAAAAGTATGCACCTTTGTAGTAGTATTAAAATGCTTGTAATCTAGATACGTGGTTTGAGGATAATCGCCTCGATAGCGTGATGGGTGCGGTCCATTGGCGGGAAACCAATAACATCTCGTTGTCTGCAAAGAGAGAGTCCATCTTCTCTCCTAGTAATAGTTCATTTCGTGCTCTTATTTAACACACTTGAACCACTTTTTGGGCTGTGGTGTGGCACCTAACTATGGTATAATGCCAGGTAATCTTCTGGCCACGACGGAACGCCAATTATATCTTCTTCCGCAAGAAGAAATAATTGGCTCCCTTTTGCCTGACTTCTTGGACAGTTGGAGTTTGGCACAGTCAACCGTCGATACTTGAACGCTGCTCAAACCGTCTTACCGCCCTAACGAATAGAAGAAGACTTTCTTACAACACTCGGGGTGACACCATTTTCATTTCTAAATAGGAAAATAACCGCTTCCTTTCTCGTCTTATAACGTCCAAATCCTGCACTATTTAAGAATTTTCTAAACCTTTTAGCTGACACCTCTTATCTAATTTTTACAGACAGCAGCCACAAGCCGACCTTAACAACAAGTTGAATCAAGGACACTGGAGAAGTCGGAGAGTTGCGGAACGAAGGTGAAGATTACTGGGATTACCGTCTGTTCGATTCTCCCAATTATCGCAGCCATTACAGACTCCTTAAATTCATAATTTTATACCTTGTACCTGCACGTTAAATGTTAAGTGACATAACATTTTTGGAAATTCTTTCAACCTCGTTATTATCTTTAAATAAATATTTGGTTATACGTGTAAATTGGGAAAGACCTTTAATTAGACCTTAATGTTGGATTCTTCTTTGCGGTGCGTATAGAATAACAATAATTAATAAATTTTCCTTTCAAAATTGGTTACTAAAGGTTACCCAATGTAAATATGTCTTTTCATTTTACTCCTCTGAAAAGCAACAAAAGACCAGGATGCAGTATTGTTTAAGCTTAAATTAGCTACGTACCAACGAACTTCCAGATCGCCCGATGGTTTTTGTAATATAATACGTGGAAATTCTAAAGCTTCTATACAAATTAAGTTAGAATAACATCAGGAAAAAACACTGAAATAACTAAAATAACATTATTTCATTTCAATTACTCCATACCAACCGCTGCTCCTTTTACCTCACATATAAACGGAAATAAAACTTCTACCTGGAATTGTGGTCACGTTTATAGATTGCGGTCCAATTCCGTTTCTTGCGGTCAGAAATTAAATTAAACCTTTCTCTCACCGAGCTCATTATCCTTTTCCTACCAAATCGATAATTGCAACCGGTAAGGGTGGGATCTAGTAGATGAAGACGGGTCATTTCCTCAATGCAATAAAAACCGATTTAATCTGGCCATGTTCGCTGATGATTGTGCAGTTTTTTTTGTAACATCCTTATATGCAGTTCCATTGATTGTTATTTGGATTTCTTTTTTTTTGAGATCGAACCATTAAATATGCTGAGGTTTTTTTTATTGAAATTGTTTTTATAGGCTAACCTTAATTATTATATTTGGCTTCTCCCACCGCCAAATATAATAATGGCTATTTCAAAAAACAAGAGCTGATAGCGAGGCTACCAGAATTGTTGCAAACGAAGGAACTGCTTTGCAAACAAAAAATGATCCAAGAATAAGTTCAGAAAAGAAAAATAAGTTCAGTTGTAAGGAATCTTAACCGTGAATCTGTTAGACGAGTCCTCAAAGCACAGGCTTCTTCATCGGTTTCATTTCTAGAAAATTACCTGGTGTACAATGTTGTGAGTGGTGGCAAAATCAAGGACGAAATTATCTGGTTGCTCCATTCCAATTATCCAATCGATAGACAGGCGAACTATATCGAAATTTGTTAGAAAATGAATTGCGCGCTTCGATACACGCTTGTAATTCTCTTCGAATGCATTTACACTGCGAAAAGCAGCGAATATCGCGGCCAGCTCGTACTCTCGACGTTAATCCCCTTGATTTTTCATTTAGGGGGTTTATACCGTAGAACTAAACAATGAAATGAAAGAGAACTATGGAGTCTGCGTAATAATCCAGGCATACATCAAGGATGCCGTTAGTGATTAACGCAATAATTATAAAAATGTACCCCATAAGAAGCCCATCGATTTGAACACTTTCTTTACTTTGTTACTTCGAAAGCTCATATCGACCAAGTAGCATTTATTTTGAAATATTAAAGAATAAATTTTCTAAAAAAAATTTTATAGCTTGTACCTTGAAAATTTGTGGCTCTCTATCGCGTGGTTCTGTACATTGTGATTTTTCCAATGTCACCCTGAACTGCGTGATTAAACAAGAAAGATATACGTTACGTGTTAATAATCGAGGCAATACCAGAGCTACCGCAGGTAAACCACAGCACAATCGCGTCCGCGTACGTGAGCGACTTCTTACAATAAAAGATGCCTAAGAAGATTATATTTCTAAATTGATAAAGTTTCTTATTGAGCCCAAAAGTAAGCAAAAAAAAGACTCGTTTTTAGGTGCTCATGTTGTTCATGAACGTCTCTAAAACGGAAACAGTGTTAAATTAGACTATTGGAACCAACAAAATTTGTACACGCAAGCAATATTTGGTTAAATCTTCTCTAATTACAACTTTGCTTCCACTACTTCTTTGCTTACTCCATTGCAGCAAATCTAGCGATGATAAAACGACAATTTGGTCCTCCAGCATCAATTAATAAGCGATAAACGCTGTATACCGCATCGCGTGAATCATTTAGCACAAATTATTTATTAAAGGCTTTAACGACCACATCGCCCTTCTCCTGAGGAACTCCGTATATTCTAAGATTATTCCTCCTATTATAATGCTCCATTTCCCCAAAGCATAATTAGGAAGCTTCTTCCAATACCCAAAATAGAAAACAACATAGCTTGCTTTAGTCGTCAAAATGCGCTTAAGTTTTGTGGCCTTTACTACGAGCTAGAGATATACAATTTTGAATGGGGAAAAAGAGGATAGATTCAGATGTACCTTTTACATTATATTTCTTTTGGAGTAATCGTATTATCCGCGTTTACCAGAGCTTCTTCCATTTTAGCTTCTGGCGTGCTTTGTAGTTTCAATTTAATTGGAAATAAATTAGAAGTTTCTCTGTTAAACATGCAGCACCAACTTATTTAAATAATCCTTAAGTTAAAAAGCTGGCTACAGCTTTATGCTTTTAATGCTATCTCCATAAGAACAGTACTTCGATCTTGACGGTGAACGTGAAACCACCAATAAATATTTACTTTTCCTCTGCCTGGGGAAATATTCCCAAACATTTGTAGGACCATTTTTATTTTAGCGAACGAGTCGTTTTTAATTCAAAACTCACAACCAGATGGTCTTAAAATTCGAACAACTGTATCTTCTTCTAATCTGCCCAATTGGTTCCTAAGAAAGCTAGTACAACGCTTTGTATTAGGTTCTCTTCAATCGAGAACTTATACTACACAATGATAGTAAGAGCTATAGGATATTATGGTAAACACTAAAGTATCGGCACACTCCACACCACACATCTTATTTGATTAATCCAGGACAATTGTTTCGAAAATTCGTTCGCACAATTCGCTCAGGAACCTCCAGGGCAGTCCGAAAACGCGCGATATGCACCGAATTCAACGGACATATTACTCACTTCTGCTATGGAGGTACTGAATCGTCAAATGTAACAGAAGACATAAACGAAACCGGACATAATATGAAATTATATAACCTTAAATTAATTAATTAGACACTCCGTTCTAACGGATCTATTCATGTAGAAATGGACACACGTTTACGTTTCATGCTGCTGAGAGTTGGGGTGTATTGAAGAATTAGACTGGCAAGGAGATAACCTATTGATCCGTTGCTATCTATTTAGCAGTAATAAAAGCGCTAGACTTCACACAAGCGAATGCAAAACTGGTGTGGGGCTCCACTCTGAATCCACTCAATAGGCTGCGAAATCGAACGGAGGACCCTGGCTTGGGTAGCAGGACACGAAGGCCATCGAGAGAACGTAAAGGCAGATGAATTAGCCCGAGCAGGCTCGTCAACTGCTGAAAATCGCCCAATGCACTTGTTGGGAATGGCATATACGGTAGTAAAAGCAACCATTAAACAATGGAAAGATAAAAAATCTCAAAACTGGTGGAGGGTGATCCCATATCAGAGAGCGGATCTACTAAGCAGAGACAGGAAGCCTGTTAGAACAATAGTGAGCCTGCTAACAGGACACTGTGTTCAAAAAGCACGTGAGCAAGCTGGGTCTGACATGTAAATTCTGCCAGGCGGGAGAAGGAACTACCGTCCATGTACTGTGCGATTGTATAGCCCTGGCAGGAGTACGGCTCTCAGAAATGGGCTCAGAATACCCAAGAGCCGAAGCCTATGTAGAGGGATCACCCGCAAGACTGCTAAATTTAGCAAAGAAAGCAAAGCTAATGTAATTGATCTAACGAGAGAGGAACCACAATAGATCTGAAAAGGTTGCAGTGGAATAGATCAAGAACCACCTCGGGTAATAATTTATTCTAATCCTCATGCTGCTGGCAAGAACCTTTCCTTTGTTTTCGTATATTTTGCATATTCTTAGAGTTTATAGAGCTACTATTTATTAGAGAAGGGATAAAACAAGGCATATTAGAATTAACGGCTTAATTCCGTATATTTCCCCTTGTATTCCATCGATTATCAAAGGCATCAAAGCTAATGCTTGACTTACTCGCATGCATGTTATTTTGAAACCTGCGAACAAATCCGGATCCCCTTTCTTTGATTCATTCGCATATTCCAAGCAGCACTCCACGCTCTTAATGACGATTTCCACTTGGTTCGTTACAAATGTATTCGTTCCTGTCAGGTGAGCTAACACGTTCGATATTTCGGAGAAAAATATTATCGCGTATGCCTCGCATGTTTAGCGGGAATTGTTCGACGTTGGTGCGTGATTGATGATGTTTGGCAGGGCGCGTAAAACGAATATGGCTCAACATTTACGTCGTAATCTGTCGTAAGTGTGGTAGATTTAAAAAGTAGGAAAGGGCCATCTATAACGAATGATAGTACCTTAATTTAGGCTTAAGTTATCTTCGTGTTTTACTGAGTTTATATTAAATCAATTTTGTTTGCCATGCCATTCCTGAATAAGGAATTCATTACATAACAATGTTCCAACCAAGTTGCACGTAAAAAGACTGCGCGGCAATATTAACTTGACACGTGCCATAATTTAATAACCAACTGCAGGTAAGAGCTAAGAACATGATAAGATTCTAATAATACTCGGAACTAAAATTATTCTAATTATGTCTTCACAACAGGAAGAAATTTAAAAATATTTGACAACCAAGGGCTTAAGGACATTAGTGCGTAAGATTTCTTTTTATTACTTTATGGTCCTGGTCCTGGTATCGCGTGGTACTCTGCATTGTGGGTTTTTTCAATGATAGCCTGCATATGCTGCCGCACCCCAAACATGAAACAGAGTTGGTTTTTAATAAAAGGGGAGATTTGTCATTGATTGGAGCGAAAAAATGTTTTGTTTGTAAAGAATTATATTGTCTTTGGAAGTCTGAAGAAGACCAGCATCAAGCTGGGAAAAATTGGCTTTGTACAAGTTGTAACGATTGTTTGATAAGAGCTAAAGGTGGATGAGGAGACTCGAGCGAATCCCCTAATAGGGGATGTAGTAATGTCAGGAAAACTGTTCGAAAAGACTAAATCGAGCAGCTGCTTGTCACCGTTAAGAACTGAATTGAATTGCTTATGCGCCACCATGTGCCCAGTGAAAATTTGTGCAACGTGGTCATATCAGTTTGGTTGACGATGAATTTTCTGGATGGCCAAAAACTACAACCACTATCGATAACATCGTCAAAGTAGTATCTGCAGCGAACGTGTTAGTCACATTTTGACTGATGATTTGGACATGAAAAGGCTAAAAGCGTTAGGTGCGGCATTCACTCGCTCAAAATTCGAATGAACATTTCCAAAGCTGTGAGTTTTAGCACCATCGACCTTCGGCGAGGCTTGGACACACCAGTAACAAGGTGCCAACTACTATTTGGACCTATTCAAGAGATGAGAGCATCGCTGGAAACATAGCAGAGACTTATCATGTTGAGAAGTAAAACCGGATTGAAAGACTGAAAGCTTTTCGGATTACCCTCGTATTTGGCCAAGAACAGATCACATCGTTTTATAATACAGCTACAGATACATCACAATTTATATACGACACCATTCAGATAATTAACAGCCTGTTCTTTTATTGTTCGAAATTTATGCGTCAAATCTCGTTTTTTACTTTCGGCCTTTAACGCCGTCGTTCCATCAGACTAACAGGACCATAAAAGCACATCGGGTCGAGAAATTACCCACTTACCCAGGCCAACTTTTATCGCCAAATAATGGTGTGTTTATGACACGTTTCAGGCTGCAAATTCTTTGGGATTTGCGCGAAAATAGAACCTTAAACGAATAGAGAATTTTCCGCGAAGAAGCAAATTCCAGAAGGTGTAAGTGTTTTCAAAGTACAAATCTTTGTTATTCGGAATCGGTATTCAGCTTACTGCTAAATAGTTCTAAATTCTTACGAAAACAACAACCAACTAAGCGAGCTATTCAGACCACCGCAGCTGATCACCCACTAATCTTGTAGAACAGCTCCAGCTACGTGATGTTAGAGCTTAGATTGTCTAGCTGCTACCTCTTCTCGTTACTTAATGAAGACTGAGTACTCCCAAAGGCGACATCTTGCACCGCCAATCATTATTCGCTTGCTTAACG
Source organism: Oryctes borbonicus (assembly GCA_902654985.2). Lineage (NCBI taxonomy): Eukaryota > Metazoa > Arthropoda > Insecta > Coleoptera > Scarabaeidae > Oryctes > Oryctes borbonicus. The sequence continues at coordinate 7,672,185 of LR736869.1, read as the reverse complement.
GGAAAGCTGATTGTAAGTGGATTAAATTAGTGCGCCACCTGGTACCAGCGTTCTGCATATCGTATGCTCACGAGGGCGTTTGGTTTTATTAAATCGTGACAAGTGAATTAATTTATAAATTTAGCGTAATGTAAACCGGACATTAGTTGCAAGTACGGCGTTTCTTTATCGCTTCCTTTTATGAATCTACAGGTGTTTCATGCGTGACATTCGAACCCGGTCGAAGTTAGCATTGATTGGCTCCGGTTCCCTTGGTGGCTCTTCATATCAGAGCCACGGTTTATAAGGTACTGAACCACAGTTGCCAGAGAAAAAATCAATGTGAAAATATAACAAATATGGAGCGCTCAGCCCAATTAAAAAATTGTGATCGCAGCATCCCTGACAACGTATCAAAAGTTCTCTTCATATCTAGAAGTGCTGCTATTGCAATATCTTGTTTTTCTAGCCAACATATGATATATTTCTGGAGTTGTAGAATGCTGTTGGGCGTCGTTCAACTCCAGCCAACCTCAGGCGAGTCCATCCTCCTATTATGTATGTTGTAAGTTGCATATTTGGTATACAAACACAAGTAGATTTATACAGAATCATGGAAAATTTTTTTAAGTAAACGTAAGTGAGTATTAGACGATAGTGAAGCATGAGCAAGTTCACAGAAGAGGCGGCTCTGAGGATAAAATCAAGAAATTATTTTTAAGAATCCTTAAATTTTGGGTTTACTAACAGTGAAATAAATGAAGAAAACAAGTCCCTATTTGCTCAAAAATTTTGGGAACAGATAGCATGAAACCTGATTAAACTTAAACCACGTCGACAAATCCTGAAAACTCCTCGAATTAAAATTACAAATCAGAGCTTCACTTGCCTCATAAAGTTTCACATAAAATAGATGTAAAAAGCCTCACGTTACTGGTGAAGACCTCATTGCAGTTTATGCCTCTATCAAATGATATTGTTGTCCGTTGAATTAGTGATAATGTAGAGCATCGGCTTTTCGGAAAGTTGCGTGGCAAATTGTTTTCAAATCAGCTCGATGAGGCAAGATGCTCATTTAATTATTTAATTTCCTCATGTTGCACAAATCTCCCTAGAGCACCTGAGCACATTGCACGATCAAAGAGAAGCTTTGGCTTCCAAAAAAATAAGTCCTGAATGTTGTGCTTGTGACGGTTATAAGCTTTATAAAGACAAGCGAATCAAGATGGTCATCACTTGGGAAAGTTTTGCGACGTGTTTATGAACTAAAAAAGAGACAAAATCACAATTTTTCTAGAAAAGGGAAGCAGACAGGTAGCTGGAAGGTTTCGAAATGATTTATTTGAGGTACGAGTGATTAAGTTAATGTTTTTTTTGTAGAAAATTGGAATTGTGAAGCAGAAATATAGAGCAAGAGAACTTACAAATAATGTCAAAGTTGTTTTTGTAACTATTGAAAATCATTTATGCTGGCAAAGAAATTTACAAAGTACTTTCTTGCTGGCGACAACTTGATAGAAGTTACGAGTGGATTAGAGCCCCGTTTCAAATTACTCCCGAAGATCTCACGATTGTCGAAGAACAAATATTTATAGCCTTCACGGAAAGTGGCGAAATCAAAAGACAATTTAGTAATAAATCATTGTTTTTGGGGCGGGGGTTTCCTGCACTGAAAACAAAAGCATTTTTCTCTTATTTATTCGATATGCCCTAATCCCCATTTAGTATAAATCGCATTCCCCCATTATTTTCACTATAATGCTCTAACATCCAGACATCCGGAAATTATCAGAAATCATGGCGTCAACGTATTTCATGCTCCGATCCTCTTGCAAATTAATAGCGTCCAATCATTCCCCATCCTTCCTAATAACATAGGAAACGAGTTACCGTGTCCGTACGACAACCATCAATCACCTCGTAACCCTTTCCCTGCCTACGAGCTTTCACTCACATCCGAAAAGCCAAAAATAAATCACCTACACCGCGTTTGTCAATCAATTCTCTTCCCATGTAGCCTAGCATGTAAAAGTGTATCTGCCCGTTATTTACCGACCAGTTACGGATCGAGGGGGCAATATATATCGCCGGGCGAATCGTGGCTGGCAACGACCAGCGGCGTAGGGTAAAAGGGGGAAAATGAAGCAGTAGAAGTGGAAAGCTTGGCGCTGCTGCTTTCATTTCGTCCGCAATTTGTTAGGTAATCTGATTGCGGCACGTAAAAGGCCTCTCTTTCCAGTTCGTAAATCCTCCACTGGACGGATGTCAGGAGAAAATAGTGAAAGAGGAAAAAAATAAAATAGGCTAAGCGCCGGATGATGTGCCTGGCGATGCCGGCCGGTTGCTGTTGTTATTGGAAATGGCATTTTGCGTGTGCTACTGTTCGCTTTTTTTTTTTTTTGGAATCGGGAAAGCGATTGCATCGTCGTTATGTAGTCGTGGGAGTGGGGAAGTGAATATTGCTGTTGGAACGTTAACAAAGCTGGTTATCCTGAGGTAATCCCGCAATAAAGGCCGATAATCCGCTAATTCCATCTTCCCCAACCCCACGACCATTTTGTTATTGTTTTTTTTTATTCCCATGTTGGGAAAATGCTGTTAGTATGGGCGTAAACAGATAACTATTTCACAAATCTTTTGAGACAAGTACCTGAGCGCTTTGTCACCAAGTCTTTGTGTTTCATAATTCAGTATTAATAGCAACTTGAATATAAGCTTTCCGTTGTAGCATTGAATTTTAGGTTTTACGCTTCACGTTTCGCAGAACATTCTTTAAAAAGATCAAGTTCATCACATGCAACGAATTTGGTAAACCTGATAGGCGCTACTTCAATAGTAACTTCTTTCGGGATCTTCTCCTTGTCGTTCGTTTTAATCGAAGAAGCACTGTTCATACTGCCAGCTCCTCTTTGGAATTATTTCCAACTTCAATCTTGTAATTGACCATGAGTATGTGTCCATCGAATAATTAGTGCCTAAGATTGTGGAATGATTAAGATTCACAAAATGATTATAGAGAAATCCTTAAAATCTCCTGCTTCCTGGAGGTTATCGAAATATACCGGAGCACACCGGAATAAGAAGTACGAGTTTGATGAATGTTGTTGGCCATTTGGAAAACCGAAGCAAAGCATCTCAGAAGAAGAACTTTACCAGTACCAAAAGGAAATGGAGCGCTGCGAATATTACCACCGATTACCGAAGATACTGAATCGTTACTTTTTGGACTAAGCATAGCAGATGTGCATGTCAAAATAACATCAAATATGCATTTAACATCTAATTAGCTGGAACACCTAATTAGCTGGAAAAAGGTAATTTTATGCTTTTATGGGGAAACATCAAAATCTGTCTGTTAGACAACCTAAAAGTGCTTCAGTGGAACATGCCAAAAGCTTCCATAGAGAAGCTCTTGAGTAAACCGAGGTAATTGCTTGAATTGCATCAGGATGTTAAAGAGATTGTTTAATTTAATAACGGATTTAGAATAGAGTAAGAGTAGAAACAGAGAATTATAAAACAGAAAAGCAAATAAGTTTGAATATGCATTAGATGATCTGTTTGACATGGCCCATGCTAATGCTATGAACTTGATTAAAATAGAAGAAGACAAGGAGTTTTTAAGACTTTAAAGGAAAAATGAATCTATGCTGGGAACTGACAAGAACTTCTGAAAATTCAAGAAGAAAACAGAGCGACTCCAGCAAGAACTAACAAGTAGGTGGAACATTCACATACGTAAGCTTACTCGTTAATATCTCCGATTCTCTTCTCAATTCTCGCATAACCAGCACCAACAACTTCAATCGCGAAGACGGATACAATATTAGCAACAAGTGGAATTCAGCGGAACGGAACGATTATGGATCAGCAAAGCGGAACGGTTATGGATCGGCGAAGCGGAAGCAAGAGACAACAACACCAGCCTTTAGAAATCTTCTGAAGAAGCTGACAGCATGGTCAGCGAAACGTCAAGTAAAATTTTAACTAACTAAGCGACATCACCCGAAAGACATTTCTACAATCTTGGCCTAAATTCAAATTACTTTGTTGTAAACCACCCTTCAATAAAAAGGGGAAGATAGAAATACCGTAAGCAAGCTACCGTGGAGTTTGACGCCGAATTCTTGAACAAAGGTACATTATTTGTTTTGATTGATCGTCTCCCTCATTGAAACTTCTCATGCGACTGAACAATTTGTTGTATCTAAATTACTTTCGCCAAAGGACGAGGAAGTACCCTCAGACGAGACCATGCAGGAGTGGTCCTTAGAGAAGAAAACGGAAACTTTCATCTTTGATACAACAGCTTCCAATTCTAGTCGACTGAATGACGTTTATATACTTCTGCTGTAAATATTAAGCAGGGACGTTCTTTTCCTGGCTTGCAGACGTCATATCCATGAAATCAGGCTAGCTCACAATCACTGTTGTCGAAATGGAAGCTATTGAATAGATCCAAAGCGAAAAATGCAAAAATTTTTAGTAGGAAAAATTTGATTCAATTTTTCTGGGAAACACGAAATGCAGCGAAGGTATTTATTTATCTTCTTCAAGCGATTATGCGCTCAACACTGCAAAAATCTCACGCTCAACCGGCGCACCCACCAAAATAATCGCCAACTAAATATTTAAATCTATTAGCGATGCTCCGGTAAGCTCCCTAACAATCTAGACGATACTACGTGCTTACGAAGCAGTGCGTATCTCAACCGGAGTAGGGGTAAATACAATGGGTCTCCTGCCGTTTGTTTATTTACGCGGTATAGCCTGCCCAAGGTGTATACCGGGAGTAAATAAACATCGTTTTAACGTAAACAAGTGGATAGGTAGACGGGTAGCTTGCCGCTATACATTATGCATACGCGTAAGTGTTTGAAGGGTGTAAGAAACCCGGGAGAAGATATGTTACACCGGCGGATGATGCTGCGGTATCCTTTTCTTAAGGGGAAACCACGTTAAGTTTCGACGGGAAACATACGTACAGCATTGTTGCGTGCATAAATAAACAAATCGACGTTTGTTACCTTTGAAGAACGTAAGAAAGGAAAATCGTGAGGTGAGAATGGTAGCTCTTACGTCTTCCGCGTTCCTAAATAATGGATTAGGTCGTTAGTTTGAGGAAAATGGATTTGCTCTCACTTTTGTAACTGGTCTTAATGGGTAGATGGTAGCTATGGTCCACACGCATAGGGATTTTTCAAGTTGGCGTATGCACCCAGCAATGGCCAAAATCTATAATGATACCGAATGCGAGGAACTCATATTCGTCGATGAGCTTAAGCTATTCTCGGCTACGAGGTCCCTAGATGCTTATAATGTGCTTTAGAGCAATGTAAACAATGTTTTCTTAAATAAATTTCTCTTCAATATTCTCTTCTTCTCCACCTTATCTACCTCTGTACACTTCGTACCAGGAGAAACTCTTATCAAGTCTTTATATTCTTTACTTAACATTCGTTAAAAGGACGGCAAATCGCATCGCAAGCCGCTAAAGCAAAGAATCTATATTGTGGGACTTCAATGGGGCTTTAATTTAGTCGGAAATTTCTTTAAGAACAAAGGCACGTCTTCATTTATTTAATTATGGCAAAAAATTTAACAAGCCATCAATTTAGTTACCTATAAATTACATAAAAACATTACTTCTAGCAGGCTTCACCTTTCACAAAGTAATTTCCAAGAATCTCGACGTAGATGTCAGCTTCCCTCGCAAAAATCGACGATTTATAATCCGGTAAGCCTGTCATACCTACCGTTCTTCAGAGAAGTTCCGCGCAAATGCAATTAGCGTTAGGTTCTATTTACGGTAACGAAAACTGAAATTTTCCCTCTTGTACTGGGGGAAAATGGTACTGGTGCCACTTGAAAAATATTATATCTATTAAAAATAACTTCAGAATTCTTAATTAAATTTTGTCCGTTCTAGAACGCGGTAAAAACGAGACCAAACCCTTCTCAGAAAGGAACCAGCGAGGAACTCGACGGTGGGACAAATTTAATCAAGATAATTAAGTTGGAATACCTGTAAACAGTGCGGCAGGCCTTGGGGAGTCGAGTTTTTAGCGTGCGGTAGGTCCCTCTCCGTTAACAGGAGCTGACGACCCCTTCGTAATACCTAATCTAACCTGGCCACCTCCGTAAAACGGTTGCTGTCGCGCCCTCTGCTTAATTAAGTCCGGGTTTCCGGTCGGAAAAGGATTTTCGGTACCTGCGCCGGTCTTATCGATGGTTTAAGATCCCGACCATAATTATATTTAGATTCGCAGGCAGCAGGACGTCTTCTTCCACCATCCTCCGTTTTCGTTTTGGGTTGTGGGTTGGTACGACTGTTTTTGTAAGGGAAAAATGAAAAGGGAATTACAGAGAGTACGTACGAGAACGAAAAGGAAATCGAGGAAAGAGTATTCGAATTACGGTTTTGATGTAGCGCGACATCATCTCCATCTCCCTTTAGATGATTAGATTAGAAGACCGGAAACGTGGCGCCCAAGTGGGCGTAGGTAGGAGAGGGGAGATGAGATGAAAGCAAATAAGCCGAGTGAATGTCGTCAAGGGATTAAATTCTTTACCTCTGGCCCCCCTCGTCTGTTTCGTATTTTTTTAATCCTTATCTTGGTTTTCCTCCGCTTATTTTCACTTCCTTTTTTTTATTAAAAGAGGTATATATTTTGGGGGAATGTTTAAAGTCGAAATGTTTGGAATGCCTGGAATGTCTATAATCTAATCTTGGTTATTCTAAGCTAAAGTATCTAGAAGGCGCTGATAGAAGGAAAATAACTTATTAATTCTAGCATATTTAATCTTTTTTTAAGTGTGGTGACGGCCCAACGGGGTGTATAAGGTTTATTAAAGCTTGTCATAATAACTATGTACGATAATACTTAAGGTAATGCTATGAGATTTAGTAGCTACATGTGACTGCTTATGAGGACTAAAATGGATTTTATTCGATTTAACCGGAAGTCACCTTCAAATTCTGATAGAGCACAACCATGTATAGTTTTCTATACCTTCCATGATTCTTTACGAAGATAGTTTAATCTTGTTAAATTTGAACGACAATCGCGGCCCATGTTTCCTGATGTAACGCAAGATCCCAGCCCTAATGGAAGAAGGCCAGTCACCAGTTGCCGCATACGTTTCATGTTGTCGACAAGCTGTTGAGGCGTTATCGTGCCACAACATTGTTGGACACCCTGTATATCGTTTAAAAACTTTAATATTAGATTTTTCTTTTTATCAAGCCTTAGGGCAAGAATGCGTACCTATTTTATAGGAACGAACTCAACATTCCGGTACAAATTGGTTCCATTGTAGCTGCAGCTCTTACTGAGAGATTACATTGCGATATCGGACGGGTTTTAAGGCTAAAATTCCATCCGCAAACTGTATATGTACATATGTGCTCAATCATTTTAGCGCTGCAGTTTATCCTCATTCGCAACTGCCAATTATCAGCACTTTTGCAGCTGCCCCAATTAGCCGACATCATAAACACTGCGGTGCATTCGCCGTGCCATAAGTACTACAATATTTTGCTTTCTATTCCATAGATCCTGATTAAACTACATTAATTATAATTGAAGGGCTCCATCAACAATTGTCGACATTTGCAAGAACATAAATTAGAGAAACATGAATATTTTCTAGATTACTAGCATTGCAGCAGTATTATTTAAGAAAATATGTCGTATTGGAGCTCCGACGACATATCGCGCTTATTACAAGGAGGAAGTATTGTAGGCCTACGCAAAGCCGAGTATTTAGGCTTTGTTATGCTCTAGTTCTTGTATCAGCTGATTTAGTTATTGTGATACGATTTATAGTTCTCTTATTAACAGTTTGAATGTTAAAGAATTTTTTCAATTTAACGTAAAACTGAATCCTCGCAAATTACAGAAGGTGTCCGCTTCCCGCGCGGAATTTAACAAAGCTAAAATGTAATTTCGAAATTCTCACGGTCAATCAATAGCGCTGGATGATGATAAATGTTACAGTCGACCGCTTCGCACCCTCTACTCCCTCCGCATGCGTACAAATCTAATTAGATTTCGAGAATTGCATTCCAGCTAACTATCTGTTAGAGAGTTAAACCAACACAGTGATCACCACCCATAGTACAGCTAATAAAACGAAAATGTACCGAGGAAGACCTAACTGGGTGCGGCTTCTTCTAATAGACTCTCGTCTAGATCGTTTACGTTAGAAGAGTAGCGGAGTTTAATTATTCTTCCCTTTAAATTAAGGTGTAATTAAAGAATATCGTGCAATATCAGTTAGAGGAGCGCAAGTCTTGATGTAGCTCTAGAAGGCTTTTCGAACAAGCGTCGTGAATTATTGCAACGTCGGACGCTTGTCGTTCAGAGAAATTCGGTCAGTTAGTAAAAAACATGAAAAGGTTACAGAAACAAACGAAACTAAAAACAAAATGCAATTTTATTGTATGTACAGGTAAAAAAGACAAAAATAAATAAATAAAAAGTTATTCTGGCCTAATATAACATACTGAACATTATATTTTTTTTTCATCGTAAAAAACCTCTTTTGCTGTTAATCACCGCTCGAACTATTCTAGGCATTCTTTCGATAAGTTTTGTTAAAAGAGATTGTGGAATATTAATCCATTCATGTTGCGGAATATTCCGTAAATGTTCTTGTGAAGTTGGGCGTATTTTTCGGATCCTCCTGTCCAGCTCATCCCGCAACAACTCTATCGGGTTCAAATCTGGACTTTGTGGAGGCCATGTCATTACTTTCGGGGTGTGCTGTTCTTCTTGCTCCTTTAGATAGTTCTTACACACTAACGCAGTGTGTTTTGGGCCGTTGTCATGCAAGAATGTAAAGTTACGGCCTATTATACGCAATTCTGATGGTAGTGCATGATTTTGGAGTATTGCAAAATAATTTTCTTTCCTCATTACACCCTGCACTATGCATAAATCTCCCGTCCCAGCAAAGGAGAAACATCCCCACACTAACACAGAACTACGCCCTTGCTTCACTGTAGGCACAATGCAGTTCGGGATCACTTTTCGGTTTTAGATCTTCGGGCATAAACTCGTCGATTTTGCCCGAAAACGTCAAACTTTGACTCGTCACTCCAAAGAACGTGTTTCCAATCATCTAACGACCAAACTAGATGAGAACGGGTCCACTGTAGCCGTGTTGATGAAGGTCTGCTTGTTGAAGTCGACATTTTACTTGTTCTTCACGGCCGCGATTGACTTCGGCTGCTATTTGTGGCGCTGTTAATTTTCTATTGCGTTTGTTTAATAATACAATTCTCAAATCTTCAGCTTTTGTTGTTTTCCTAGATGCTCCGGGACCAACACGATTTTCTATAATTCCAGTTGTCCGATATCGGTTTATGATGTCATTTACTGTTGAACTTCTCATATTTATTTTTTCGGCAATTTGTCGCCCCGAATACCCTTCTTCAAACAGCGTAATAATGCGTGAACGTTTTTCTACACTGGTAGGCTTGCCACGCGCCATTTTGAAGTAAATTTTCTTAAAACTTTCGCGCAAAAACGACAGACGCACACCAACACACGTTTAACAGTAAAATGAAGCAAATTTATATCTTTACGCCCGTGATAAATAAACAAGAATGATGCTGCGGTATATTTCCTAAATGTATTGTTCGTTAATAATCCCCAAACGACCCGTTTCAAAAGACCGGCACTTCCGAGAAATTCTTGGAATGATAATAAAAGGGACTTTATTGTGGTTGTCGCAATATTTCTACTTTACATAATAATTTATGGCTTTAATCCCTTAGAAAAGAGTGTATGCTTAATATTTTTCTAATTTTATGTATTAATAATTGTGTACAGTGTGATATAATAGATTTTCATTGTATGACCGAACTTCACTGAACGGCAGTGTATGTTCAACACTGCTTCAGGTCATCAATCTGGGGGGACATTGTTTTTAAAAGCGCATAAATTATACGGGGTGACATTGAAAAGCATAGTACCATGCGATAGGGGACCACCAAAAATTAGTGAATGCAATGCAAAAAGCCAACGCTATCTATTTCGTGCATGCAGATAGCGGCGATGTATGATGTAACTCCTGTACTTCTCTACTTTTGCCGAATTAAGTAGTTTAGAAAATGTTATATATTTTTCTTGGTCATTCGTACCATCTGTGTACGTATCCTAACAATAGATCTGACGAAGGAGCAATTTTTGCACCCTGAAACGTGTTGCTGTTTCCGGAAAACCTTCTTTCTTTGAGTTCTTTAGAGTAATTTCAACATCAATTTTACCTTGCTGTAGTAAGTCAATATGGATAGGGTAGAACGATCCACAAGACCTTGAAGCTTGCTTTAAAATTGTCCTGCTTTGAAGGAAAATATTTTTGATAATAGTGATTATCATTTTGCCAAGGATCTTTTAAGGCAATTTCAGGAATTTGGAGAAATTTCAAATAAAAAATATCCAGAAATAAATACTGTACGGTATGAAACGATATTCAAGTATACAGGGTAGGGAGGATATGGACACATTTCTTGTTACTCGCTATAAGTAATAGATAAAGTAACTTTGTTATTTATTGATGCTATGCATGCCTTAGCTACGTAATTATGTATTAAAGTCGGTCTTTTTATATATCCTCGTCACATTTGTCCGGAATCACCCCACTGGCTGGGAAACAGTCAACAGTGCATGGGGAGGAAATGGTCGCATCATTCACCTCAATATTAAGGATGAAGCCCACAAAAATTATTTCTTTTTATTAATCATAGAACTTAATGAAATCTAACTTAAATAATTGAAATAAATCTTTTATTCATCTAAAAGGGGACGAAAATTTACGCTTTTATAATACCTAAAACCCACAATACTGAGCTCAGTTCAGTATTGCTGCTGCTGCTGCTGAAGATGATAGCTAGCTACCGAAACGTGCGTACAGTTTAAGTGAGGTATTTGTGTTAAGGGGTAATAGCGAAGTGTTTCAGTGTTCCAGTGTCACAGTATTCGAGCACGTGATTTAGAACTAAATTCTCTCAAATTCACATCGAAGTAGATCATTCCTTCATATGTCCGTCAGTGGCGCAGGTAGCTTAACTCTAACGTCTACATGAGGTACAAACGCTGCTTAATTCATTTATCGTGGCGAATCCGTTTGATCCAACAACTCTCTTAAGGAAAGACACTGTGTAACCATCTTTTTGTTTTTTGTCTTCAACAGCGACATAATTTCTCAAACATCCTCTTTTGCCTCAGTCACATATGTGACATCGTTATCAACATAATTGCTCGTCTTCGGACGAATTATCAATGTAAGGAATGCTTCCTTCTGAATCGCTACTGCTGCTTTGCAAGACCTTTCCCTTTGCTTCTTTAGCCTGTTGTAATGGCGCTATCCATTGTCTCCCAGTGTCCATAACCTCCCCACTCTCCCCTATTTATTTTCCACACTATTTTACATCCTACTCTTCAATTCGTGTCAACCTTCATCCGTATTCTCTACACCTACCTATCCTATTTTTTGAGATAACCAATACCTTAAACGACTTACACGCCAAGGGCGGCGATTCAATTTTCATTGAATTGAATATTTCTTCGAGTTTAAGGTTTCCTTTTTTGTATCAGCTAAAGTCTACAGGAGGCCCACCGAAATCGTTGCCAGGTTTAATTCATCGTATTAAAAAAAAAAATTAATGGATCGCCGTGGTATATGTTTTTCCATGATCTGAAAGAGAATTTCTTGTTATAAATAAAATTTCTCTATACTTAAAATGTGTCGTTCTTTGATAAATTGAATATGAAACTATGCTAAAATGCCTACAGTGTTGCACTGAAATCCCATAAACTTTTGTTCTTTCAGCATTTATTCGAAATGACCCCATTTTTGAATTTCAATTATTCACAGTTGCGGATCCAAACAAAATTAAAGCCCCATTATCGTTGTAACGTCGATTCGCCTTTTTACCATAATAGTATTCCCTTTCTAGCATATTCCCCGCAGCTCTCAACGCCAAATGAGAATATACACAACAGCATTTCGATCAATAGAACTTCCTCAGAAGCATACGTCGCACACAACTCATACGTGCCTTCAAAATACGAAGAATAAAGCTTATTATTTCACCATAACCACGATCTACGGTCCATATACACCCTCGCACTCTCTAGTTCGTACGGGAGCCTCTCTACCCGACCGTGAAAGCTCAGATTTAGCCCTTACGCAATGTGAGGCGTGCCGTTTCCATATTTGCGGGTAAAAACTCCGCGCTCTAGTCTATGGCACCGACTCGGTCTTGCTCCGCTCCATCTAGATACCGTCGGACCGTGAATATGTATTCCTTGGAGCGTGCGAAGCCCATAAACAACTCACATCTGATGCTGTGAAATACAATGATACGACGCGATATTTTCCGAAGAATTTATGTCGCTTTTCCTTTCGAATAATAATATGGCGTGTGGAGGTGGGCGCGTGATACTGTGAATTTTACCGGCAGAAAGATCTACATCGCGCTGTGTTCGTGTGTGAGTTATTGCGTTGTACGGTGTATGTTTATTTAGGCCTTGAATTCAGAAGAAATCGCGGAAAAACGATCGGAAATATTGCGGAGCTGATAGTTCCTTCTTAGATTGAACGGGAAACGCTACAAAAGGTGTTATCGGAGGAAATGCGGATGGAGAATAAATAGAAAGCTGGAAAAGAGGAGGAGGATGAGGCACAGGGGTCTATTAACATATATATTTTCCGGATCTTATTAAATTAATCAAATTTATTGGCAAAATCTTTAAGGTCAGAACACGAAGGATTCAATTAGTACAATAAGTTTCAGAAAGACGCCTATTACGTGAATTTTGTTTACGCTAGAATCGACAAGAAAACGTATCCGATCTCGCAAAATGGGGAGAAGAACAGAATTTTCGGGCAAACTTCCACGGATTTCAACACGCCGAAGTTTCCCAGAATCCTCTCCAACAGACTGCCCTAAGAACTGGGCCACCATAAGCCGGGTCGGACCTACCCGTTATCGGTTTACGAGCTCGTACCTTACGACCGGTCAGCTATGAATATTTCAATGATTCTGAAGGAGGTAGAACGTAATGTAGGTAAAGGAAAGTGCATCTTGTATCTCGTCGGGAAGTGCAGCGAAAACTGCTTAGTAAAGCTGAACGGCCAAGAAGTTTAGATCAAATTTAATGTTGAATATTTCAAAGCAGATTTAGTTAGGATATAGGGTGGTTAGATTTCGTTGGGCAAGGTTATTTTTGCCTTTTTGAAATTAAAGAATTAGGAAAATGGATGAAACAGAACTTATATCTGCATTTGATATGGCCAGGTTAGGACTGTCCGAAGCTGCCCCAGCAACTTTGTTATAAAAGAAAGAATCGCGTAATTATTTGTTTCCCTCTTGGTCCTCATGGAATGGTACGGAAAGAAACACCCTGTGATATTCCGGGATCAATTGTCGATACGCAGCCCGGCAAGCCTTTCTCATGTTTCAAAGGCAAACCTATATAGCAGAATCGAAAAGATAAAGAAAAAAATAGTATCGAGGATGCTAAGTTAGGTGATGGAAGCGCTTCTGGCGAAATCTCCGCAGCATTATCAAAATATGCCACGCGCCAAGTCTTTTCTGAAGAAGAAACAAATTAGCTGGAAACACGTCATCTGGCATATGAATATGTAAGTAAATTAGATAAAAGAGCCAAGAACTTGGCACAAGAAAATAGCCGGAGCAAAATAGATACGATCTTTTATGAACATCCATCCCAGGCTATCTTGCCGTAAATCAGAGAATGCCAACATTGCAAGAGCATATGCTTTCAACAAAACAGACGTCGATTTATTTTTTTGGCAACTATGCGGGTTCGACAATCAATGTGAAAAATTAATGCAAATAAGGAAAGATATGAGGCTGAGATGGACACGAACTACCAGTGAAAATGACTGAGTAATATGGTCGGATCAGAAAGGAAACAGCAAAAATAATAGAAGACAAAAAGCTGAAATGACTAAATCATGTGAGTATGGCAATAGGAGCAATATAAAATTATATCAACAAATTAGGAAGCAAAAAAAGAAAGAAGAAAAATAGGAAAAATGGGGGAGAAGGAAGAGGAAACCGTGGGAAGTGAAGAAGGTATGAGGTATTGAGGAATTTCAGGAAATGTAGCATAAAAGGAGCTATCACACGAAGATACTAGAAGTTCCAAACAGCCAGATAACCAGAATGATCGCTGGTGCTCCTAAAGAACGTACAACTCAGAGAATACTTAAACTTCCCCGGGTTGACGCAGCATCTCCGTGAAGAGACAAACATTTGGTTGAAGAGCTCAAGCTGGAAACACTCTAATCAACGGCCGCAAAGAGTCGTTTGCAAAACAAAAGAAAATCCAAAAGCTGTCGGAAAACATCGCCCAGGATCCAAGAGAAGAAACTATAATAGAAAAATATTTTTCAAGCACCTAAAATAATAGCACAAACTAGTGCCAGAGGAGTGGGGTAATAAGTTTTAGCAGAAAGAGGCGTTCTTGATACGATTACAACAGAATGCTCTTGTGTGTGTTAGAATAGTCGGAGGCTTTTAATAAACCTTAGTACTATTCCAGGATCTTCTTCCTTCAGTTGCAAGAAATGGTCTATTGCAACACATTTGCGTAGAGTGAGTTCCACCGTCTCTAGATCTTTTTGGGATAGACGGCAGATGTGATCTTCAGCTTTTCCCCCTGCCAGTAATCTGAAGTCCCCTTTGCTGCTTACTGCAGAACCCTATCTGCGAAGATTTAGCGCTAAAAACATTATAAACAGCTCTGGCATATGGTCCGACAATTTTGACCGAATATAACCAAGTCCTTAATTTCCTTTAACAGTTACGAACCAAACATATCCCCTCGATGTTCCTGTGTTACCAATATTAAACCAGATAAAATTACAAATACGACTAAATACATACTCGATGAGACACCAAAAAATAATATAATTTCTGCAGAAACTATTTCCAACTAAGGCCACTTCAAAAAGTTCAAAAGACTTAAAAATAAAGGGACTCCGACATAAAGTTACATAAAATTAAAACAGGTGAAAATAATTTCTTGGAAAATATCTCTGATTTACATCGCTACAGATTTTGAGCAACGCATTTTGAGCTGATGTTCTTGCCCCCGTAGATACGCTGGTTTTATCCAACGACAATCTCCTTGCAAAGTTTTCATCCAATTGACGAACTCTTAACTACATTAGCAAATGCCTTAGATTAGAACCTCCAATAAAGTATTTTTCCTGCATATCTCTCGCGTATTCGAATAAATATTAATTGTAGTTAATAGTTTAGAAAAGATGATTCATTTCATTCATTCATCGATCCATAAATTATTTTATCTATGGAGCCATGAAATTATCAGAAAAGAACAACTTACCTTCAAACATAAGAAAAATCAACTTAAAGATTGAAAAGCTAAGCTATTTTGAGTAGATATATGTATTGCATCATGGCTACACTTCCTTCTAGAATTTATATTTCAACTCGTCAACCCTCGTTCAACTCTCGTTTCGCTGTATTCCTCTCAGTCGATACTTTGCCGCTGGATTTAACTCGCTAGGGGAACAACTTATTTAGTCACGTGTTTGCCCGAGATTAGCATACTAGGTGCAACGCCATGAAATTTATTCTGCATATTAAACACGAGGCACTCGGCTGCACGAGGATGCAACTTTGTTGCGGATAATATTTACTCAACATTTATGCACTCCGCCCCTCCGTCTTAAAAGTTATAAACTTCACCGTCAAGTGGGACAAGACGAAGATGGATTGGGAGGTGAAGTACAGGAGGCGCAAGCATACTTGAATGAACTCTAATTCAAACGAACCCCCCCCCCTAAGGATGCAGCTAAATCACGAATAGGAGGAGAACGGTCCTCTTAAGGTTTACAGCTTGAAACGTTAGGAAGATGATAACCTGAAAGGTTTTGTTTGGTTAAGTAGGCTGAAGCTCTGAATTACTAGGTTTGGCCTAGCTCAAAGATGGCATTGCTATCAATGGCGCTTCTTTCTATTATGTTGATACACGTATCACAAGAACGTGAAGTTGATCTGTGGAATAAATTTCTTTATACAACTATCATGCTGTCAAAAAAAAACCTTCATTTTGGACGGTTCACGTTAAGAAAATTTCATTCAATGTTGGTGGAGGTTTACAAGCAATCTGCTCCTTCATTTTCAGCAATCAAGGACTGCAACCTGACTGGACTTAACGATCAACAACTGCAACTATTAATAAAAACATGGAGAGAGCGCACGATGTGATATTGGACGATCGGAGATTAAAAGTTCGTGAAGTAGCTGAGGCCGCCAGAAAGAGCTAGCTCCTCCACTCAATGCCAGAAAAGAACCAGCAATCAGAGCAATGGGTGGAAGCCGGTAACTCTGCACCAAGGAAGGTGACTGAAAAGATCCACTTCCGCTGGGATAATGCACTAACCCACAATAGTGCCTTGGTAATGGACTAACTGAGAAATTTGACTTACGAATTTCAGGAGCATCCACGCTATTCACCAGATTTGGCTTTATGCAACTCCCATTTATTCCAAAAAAAACTTAAAGAAATTTGTAGTTGGAAGGCATTTTGAGTCAAATTAAGACCTTGCAAAATCGCACTTTAGCGATAGAATCTCTTCGTTGGACGAAATAAATTGAACTAAACGAAGTCTATATCGAAGTTGGATGGCATTTGTTAAAGTTACATTTTGCCGCGCTAGACAGCATACCACCTTTTTTGATGATTGCAAGTCTTTGGAATTTTTTTTTTAAGTCCGAACCTGAACTTAGAATAATTTCCTTTTCCCATTTGAGGTACCTACTTAAATATTTGAGAATTTTATTAATTTTGTGTAAGCACTGGCAGTTATTCTTCTACTTTTTAAAGGATGTGGCAAATAAAATTTATTATTTTATTATTTTTTTTTTTATTATTTACTCTTTTTTTGTTTTTCTTATTGAACATATTTCGTTTTATTAGGCAACCATTTATTTTCACAAGATCTAAGTTTCATTCTGCAAAAAAGGAAAATTCATGATACTCGCGGCGACATCAATAGGTGGAAGACGCAATTATTTTGAGTTGCAAATTCAAATTAAGTGGATCAGGAAAATATCTACAAAGTTGTCGCTTCACATCAGATCTGTTGAGAGTTTCCAAGAATCGTCCAGAAGCAGCACGAAGCGTTATAATATTTATGAAAATTATTATTAAATTGAACTTTAATGTTTTACAAAAGAATATTCGTCCTCGCATTTTTAATGATGAATCGAAATTAATATTTACAATATTTCTGGCGCAGTCAGTAGGATATTCATTTGAAGAATACACACAATATGCTTAATAACTGATAACATTCCTATTTTCCCGCCGCAAATGAATTTCCCAATTTTCGATTTAATAGGCTATTTACAGTGTACATCACACCGACCGCTCTACTATCCTAATTAACACGTTATTTACAATTCTAAACGAAATCCCGTGAATCTCGTTCCAGTACCGCTGGCCCCGCATCCAGCCTCTCTTCAACGTAAAACTGGCATGCGGATTTATTTCCAATATCGGGCGTACATCGGCGTTAAATATCTTGTTTAAGGATTGCGTTTACGTTCAATGTTTGTTGTAAACATCAACATGGTGCGAGCCTAGAATGAACGCAAATGCAATTTCCGTAATTAATTCTGACGATAAGAGTGATACGGGGAATTGTTTGGATAATCCGTGATAAAAACACATTTTTCCAGAGGGCGCAAGGCATGCGAAGCTATGGAGAATTTGATGAAAAAATATTAGTTAAAGGGGAAGCGGATTAATGGGATAGCGTTTAGTCAATAATTAAAACTATTCTAATTATTCTTCTTTCGTTTTAAGTATTTTAACGCTGAAAGTGATGCTGCATCACGTTCTTCTCGAAATAACATCGTTGAGCTATCAACAGCATAATTTCTACAATTATAATTTCATTGACCTGCGATCTGCTTTGCAAAGAACATGATAAGCAGATTCGCGTCGGCATCGCTTTGCAAACCGGAGACAAGCTTAGAAACCGAAATTCGCCAAATAGAAGACCGCAGGTGATTTCAGTGATTTTTTTTTCAGTTCAATTCGCGACAATTTATCAACCAAGATACCGGGTCTTAACGAAAATCCTCTTCTTTTAATGGAACAAGATTTAAATCGAACATTTCAAATTAGAAATTTGGCTCCCAATAAGCAAAAGTAGGTCGCTATAATTTTCTCCGGGTCTTTTTCAAAATTTTCATACCATTGCCCTTACACATAAATGCTTTTGCGTGGAATATCTTCAGACGAAGTGAAACTTTCTCCTAAATCTCATTTATAACGTAATCTATAAAGCATAACATCAAGTTTAGCGAATCAAATCCATTAGAGTGATAATCTTTCTGTCCGTTTTTTTTTTTTGCTTTGCTCCATTTTACTCTCATTAGATGGATTTCAATCACCACCATTCTCATTTTCTCCTCCATTACGATCCGTTTGCAACTTTAATCCCTTGTCCTGGAACGCAGGCGAATGATGAATAACATCATCGTGTCTCTTCGTCGAGCGAGAGCTACCCTACCGGATATTTAATATTAATTAACACCAGAACTGGAGACAACTAGACGAGATAAGGACGACGACGAAAGAAGATTATCTCGAAGAATTCGACGAGATGGCGTTAAATCGAAGCGGAGTACGAAGAAGATAAAGAAGCAAGAATGGAGTAATCTCCTAGGAACAAGGATCCATCCATCCGGACTACTACCGCCCCCTCTCGTCCCCTTAAGCAGCATCCTACCATTTCATTCTCGGTTTATTGCCTTCACCACCTACCAAGGCGTTGTAATTAATATTACTAACGGATTGGGTCAGGACGTGCCACTGTCTTCTTAAGCGAGGACGAGTGATCTCCCTAGATACGGTAAATTAGGAAGATGTTTTTTTTTTGTCTCTTCAACGTTAAATTCAAATTGCGAAATTCTGCAGGTCATCGTAATAATGTAGGTGATCTAGTAACCAGCTGAATATTGTTCTTTTAACTGCATTCGCTAAAGTTATGGGTCTTAAATTAGGGGGAAATTTTGCGAAATATCTTCGTTGTGCCCTGCTGCTTTTTTTGCATTAGGAGGATTCTGTGAAAAAGCATTTAAAGCATTTAACATACAAGCCTTATCCTTATTAATCAAAAGACTATTGTCAGTTATCCAGCTTCAAGTACATTCGCACACGGAGCTTGTAACTTAGGCGAGTTCAGTAATAGAATCCTGTCTAGCTTTCACATGTTATCCTTCTTCCATTCTTATCAATGATGAAACCATTTCGGCTGCTGCTTCCCGATCGTCTTTATTGGAGAATTTACATTTAGCTCTTGTCTAATTCTTTCCTCGTTTTACTTATTTTTTACTTTCCCCTTCCCTAATGCCATCACTTTTGTTTTGCTTGCATTTATCTTCATATTTCTTTTGGTTAATTGAGCTTTCTTTTAGTTCGGAGACTCACTTTGTACACATATCGCCAGATCGTCAGGAAAAGCTCTAGTTTAACCGGTCTTAGCTTCTCGTAACCTTTATTGCTTTTATGTACTTTTGCTTTAAGTTCTTTTAAAACTTCGTCCATTATTGTTATAAACAAAATGGGAGTCCTCGCTGCAAATGCAACATATTTGATTGCTTGACAGTGGAATTGATATATTGAAAACAAACTTTCATTTCGTAATTTCCTCTTCTTGGTGACTGCTTTACAGACTACAGCAAAGATTTGAACCAACGTTTATTTATAATATTGTCGATCCCCAGAAATTTTTCCTTTTTAGTTTTTCCATAGTTCGAAATTATTATTCCCGTATGACGCTTTTGATCTAGGTAAATGTACTAAATTGACTAAAAATTACCGAAAAATTATACTATTAACATTATTTTTAATTACAAAGATATTATGTTTCTTAGCCTTCACCCATTTTCGTCTTTTTTGCTTTCTCATTACAGGCAGGGTAACACAAAAGGATCCCTATACAAAAAAAAAAAAACAAAGTAACCTCGTTTTTCTCTTTTTGCTACCGCTTAATAAGGGGACCACCTCCGTCTAATAATACCCTTTATATCATCTCTCCGACGAGTTATTAATAATTCAATAAGCAGCGCCCTATATCATCAAGCTCGGGGTACGGTACGCGCAGCCGGTGACTGCGGTAAAGACATAGGATGAACTCAATGTTATTAATTAAGTTAGAACGCAGCTCAATTTAGCGGCAACTTGCCTGTATCTTGATCGTTTATTTCTTTGTGTTCTTTCCCCTTCGTTTCTTCTAATAATCAAATCACTATAATATTTCTCCAAGACAACCTCAGTTATTGTAATCATTCCCTTGAGAAATGGGGTAGCGGACTATAAAAATTTTTGCATACAAAATGGATCCGTTTGGTTGCATTAAGAAGAGACTAATTATCGATACCTCGTTATATATTCAGCCAATAGCCAAGGGGTGCTAAAAGTATTGGATTCCGCCCAAGGAAATTACATGCACTTGATTACATTGTTCCTCTTTTTTCTTTAAGGTATTCCAGATTTCTTTTCCTGGTGCTCTATCAAGAGCCTTTTCCTTTGTTCAAAGTATACCAAAGTCTTGTTGCGAATCTATTCTTATTTATTATCGTTTATTATTAGGCACAGGTGCCTTTGGTCACTCCATCTATTGTAACAAAATGCTGTTGGATCCAATTCTTCCTTTCTATTGTTTATTCAAAGACCACTAACCACTCCAACTCTGCTAGTATAATTATTCCTTTATAATTGCTATTATCTTTCTGACAACCTCTTTCTATAGTCGAGCCTATTTTCCAGGCAGCTGATATCTTGTCTTCATTCGATACTTGTTTCGGCACCACTTTTCCTGTTATTCCCATATTTCTGCCGTCATTTTGTCATACCTGGCTGATTTACCACCTCTTCCAATTTCCTCTGTGTTATTTATTATTTCAGCAATAAGCTCAAGCTTCTGACATTCACTAAGGTTACAGGAACTCTTGTGTGCTAAAAAAGTATGCTTTCCCCACTACCTAAACGCAATCACAAAGTATCATTAAGCAAACCTGCAGCGGTTCCTTTTAAGGTTATTTTTCGTCCTCTTCAATAATCGAAAATTATTTTAAGAATAATAACAATTAAATACAAATTACACTAACTTGTGGTAACATTAAAAACCTGAAATATTTTTAAATGTTTTCATTACGAAGTCCTACAACGAACAGTTACTGAGGTATGGCCACCCCAATTGAATTGTCGGGTGTCAAGAAATACTGCCCTTAGTTCTAATTAAATGTCAGAAGAGTTAGAGAAAACCACAAATTGTATGTCCTGCTGCCTAGCTCCATTGCCATTAATGTGTAAAAATTTTTTTAAAGCGGGATTTTACAACTTCAGTGACATGTAACAAGTACAGTAATAGAGACCCACTTCCCGTCGAAAAAATTCCTAAGAATTACAAAGCGTAAACCGCCCAAGGTGCCTCTTCAAATATTATTCTTTGATTATTAAATTGTTGCTAAAAAAAATGTTGCGAGGTTGGCAACCCGTACTGTTCCATTTTTAACCGCCTCCTTTCGAAGTTAAATTCTCCTTCTTCTCTTTACAGATGCTCCTACGCCCGAAGCGGAAGTATTTCCCAACATTTTCGAAGTGAAGGGAAAGAAGTGAAAGCTACCGAAATTCGGAAGAGGAAGAGAGATTAATTTGAATATTTCCCTGCGCAGCAATGAATATACCGTGCTTCCCTGTGTAAGCATAACGGGTGATTGGTACAGTAAGCCTCTTGTAAAACTTTCTCCGTCGAAACAAAGCAAATTAATATAATCACTTCAAATTTAAGTTGTTAAAGTACCAAGCTTATAACAACATTCCAACGCCAATTAAAAATCGGACCATGATTTAAATTAAAAGAGATAGTAAGAATGATGCATTTGGTCGCGTGTTGGAATACATGGAAGATTTTGATGAACTACTCTCAGATCCTCTTCCTTCAATTCAACTGATGTTATGAAAGGTCTTCTGAAGCGCTGATGTCGTTTGTGACTAATGACAAGAGATTTGCATGCGTTTTGTCGTCTCCAGATCTTCTTAGCAGAGACAATAGAATTGGTCTTTAGCTTCTTCCAGCTTATGCAGATGATATTTAAGGTTTGCACGAGTCTTTGTTATCTCTAGCGAGTCTGATATGAGCGCCTTGGCTGGATTCTGTTTTGGCACATTTTGCCAGTACTTAGCTTTATGCTTTCTCCCACATTTTCTGTCCGATCGCCGTAGTAAAAATTCACGAATTCGTCCACTAGATGTAATTCCCAGCCACTTAGCAAAATTTTTCTAGGCTTCCCTCGGAAGGCAAGGATCTCCATGGGGTGAGGGGGAGTTTGATATACGACACTTGTTTCTGTGTAAGGCTGGAAAGTTTTCAGACCACCCTCGTATACCTACTATTGTTCATGGAAGTTCGGGCAATCGCTTTGGTTTACATGCAAATAAGCAAAGAAAAAGTGTTTTTATCAACGTATTTGCTTTTAGAGTTTAGAGCAGATTGAATATAGATTGAAATATTTCAATTTATATTCAATTCCCTCCTGGTAATCCGCCAGAGTCCTTTCTTTGAAGTTGATTGGCAGTTTATTTTTATTTTCTTACCCGCTTTGTACTGTGAACGTTCCGGGGGGGATTAAGATCTA
This sequence comes from Oryctes borbonicus, assembly GCA_902654985.2. Classification (NCBI taxonomy): domain Eukaryota; kingdom Metazoa; phylum Arthropoda; class Insecta; order Coleoptera; family Scarabaeidae; genus Oryctes; species Oryctes borbonicus. The sequence continues at coordinate 7,649,480 of LR736869.1, read as the reverse complement.
GCTTTGAGGTAGCTACGTCATTATTCATAAAAGAATTTGCTTCTGCTTGAGCATTTGAATGGCTTTTACAGGTTGTTTCGCATCGTTGTCGTACATAAAAAATTAAGTATTTCTCAGTCTCAGAAACAACCTTAGAGAATAATTGGTCTAGCGCCAGTTTTGCTTCATGCTTCATGGTTTGCTCTCCGCTTAAAAATTCATCGAGTTTATCCAGAGATTTCTAACTTTTCTCTTAATTAAAAACGCTTACCCGAGATCTGTTATAAAATATATCGGACTTTGAAACTTAGAATTATTTTATTTTTATATTATTATTATTATTAAATACATAATTTGTATTTCTTTTTTATTCAAATTTTCGAATTAAATCCACAAAAACCAATATTTAAACAACTCCGAATTTTATCTATAATATAAATAGATCCAACACTATTATAAATTCAACTTCGACCAATACTCCATGTTGAAACAGAACGATAAATTGTTTGGGTATACATGCATTTTATCCGGTTACTGTTGTGCTCACGCACCCGGCAAATATTTGCAGCTAACAATAAGCCGCACTGTTTGATTAAATATAAATAGAATCGAAATTTGCATTAAATATGCATCTATGTATAACGTACACGCATTAATTATTCGCATATGCGCTTCCCATTCAACCGCATTTTCGGAATATTGAAAAAATGCAGGAATATAGATGGATACCTGCAAAATTTCAGTGGCTTGTTTAGAGATTTGATCCGTGAAGGTTTGCAATAGCCGCTAAACGATATGAGATGGGGAGCAAGTTCTCCTACTTTCTAAAATTATTCCCGAGTTCGGACGTTCTTCGAAATACGAGATCAATAAGGCGAAGTCTAAAATATTACCCGATTTCCACGAGGGAATAAGATATCTACTGCAATATACCGTGTTTTCAAATTTATCCGCAATATGATGGATAACAATTTTCCTTCGAAGTTATGGCTCCAACTCCTAATTCGAGCTGGTTTATGTGTTAAGGCTTCTTAACGTTTTAGTTTTAATTCTAGTGTTAACAACTTTTTTAACAACACGTCATCTGACCTACGGATACGTGAGTAAATTAGATAAAGGAACCGAGAACTTGGTGCAAAATTAAATAGTAGGAGCTGAAAGGATGCGATCCTTTATGAATCCCCATCCTAGGCTATCTTATCGTAAATCAGAGAACGCCAATGTTGCGAGAGCATCAGCTTTCAGTAAAGCAGGCGTCAATTTATTTTTTAAGAGCTATGCGGATATTAAAGATACGGTTCGACAATTAATGGGAAAAATTAATACAAATAAAAGAAAAAAATGAGGTTCAGATGGATACGAACTACCAGTGAAAATGTCTGTGAGTAATATGGACCAATATAGATAAAGAAATATGGAAAAAATATGGGAACAGTTGAAGAAGAGGAAACCATGGGAAGTGAAGAAGGGATACGAGAAAATGGATCGATGTCTGAAGAATGGAGATCCGGAATTATAACAACAATATCTAAAAAAAAGGGGTATTATGATGTGCAAGGATTATAAAAGAATCCTAAATATAGCATATAAGGTATTATTTACAATGCCTTTAAAAAGTCTAAAAAAATTCATGGAAAGGTCAATAGAGAAGTGTACTAAAGCGGATTTCGTAAAGGAAAATCAACAGTTAACGCAATACGTGTAGAACATATTATAGAGAAACGCTATGAACAGAAGACATAACTGGAAATAGTATTTTGTTCGTTTTTAAACAGATGTCCAATACAATAGAAACGAATACGTTGATAAAATATGAGAGCACCTAGGTACGCCTGAGAAATAGATAAAATTATTTGAAATGACAATGGAAGAATCGAAAGCAGCAACAGTTACAAATAAGGGATTAACAAGCAACATAGAAACAAAGAGTGCGCCAAAGAAACTGATTATCAGAGACATTATTTAACGCAGGAATGGAAGAAATTAGCAGGAAATGTAGGATAAGGGAAGTTATCACGTGAAGATTACTACAGGGGCAGGTAACTAGAATGATCCCTGGTGCTCCATGGTTCCTGAGCAACGTACAACTCAGAGAATACTTAAACCTTCCCGCGTTGGCGCAGCTTCTCCACGAGATAGCCAACAATTAGTTCAAGAACATGGAGCACTTTAGGAAAAGACAGCTCAAGCTGAAAACAATTTAATCAATAACTGCGAAAAGAATCGTTTCCGAAAGAAAGGCGAGGATCCAAGAAAAGGAACTACAATAGAAAAGTGTTCTCCAAGCGCCTAAAAATAATAGCACAAACTGATAATTTTCAGTTGAAAGAGGCGATTGCAGTGAATAATTAATAAACCTTAGTACTGCTCTCTACTTCCTTCAGTTCAGGAGATACAAGACATGGTCTATTGAAATATCGGTGTATCGTGCGATTGATTGCTGCACAATCGCAACAATTTTACTAGCGGTGGCATATGGCCCGACAATTTCTACTGAAGGCGACTTTTTCAGGTTGAATATGACCAAGTTCTCAAATTCCTTGTAGCAGTTACGAACCAAAACAAGTCCTCAACGTTCTTGTGTTGCCGGTACTAAAGCAGAAAAAAATTAGAAACTACGAAACCAAAAATTAGCATAGTAGAAATGTTTTTCGGGTGATGTGTAGTTAATATTTTGCTTGACGTTTCGCTGACTATCCTGTCAGCTTTTTCAGAAGATTTCTAAAGACTGGAAGAAGCTGACAGGATGGTCAGCGAAACGTCAAGCAAAATATTAACTACACGACATCACCCGAAAGACATTTCTACTATGGATTACGGTCGTGAAACCTACACTCAAAAACTAGCATAATTTCTGCGGAAGCTATTTTTAACTAAGGCCACTTCTTAAGACTTCGCCTAGGAAAACCAATGAAAGATACAGATTACAAAGATCAAAAATTTACATTTTAGACTAATACGCCAGGAAAAAAATAGAATTGAAGAAAACAGTTGAAGAAGAGAAACATTAAAAGAAAATGTATAACAAGTAAAGGTCACTTACAACCAAAAAGATTTGAAGATAAAGGTTCGATCGACAATAAATAATTCTAAGAAATTCAAATGAACATATTTTTTTGGAAAATAGACATCGCTATAGATTTTGAACAACGCATAAATGATATTCTTGCGCTCTTAAAAGATACGATGGTTACATCCAACGACAAAGTCCTTGCAAAGTTTTCAACCAAGATGCGAACTCTGTTATATTAACAGGGTAGATAAGGTTTGTGGAAATGACGTAAACACGTAAGCAATTTCTTAAGGAGATAATGGATCCCATTTTGCGGATGTTCAAGACATTGCCAAAGTTTTCAGGGCAAACAGTGTATCTAAGCTACCTAATCCAGTCCCTGTGCCAAGAACGTCAAGCTCCTAAAAGCCTAAATATCCTAAATAAGAACCTCCAATAAAGTATTTTCTGTAGATATGTTATACTTTCATGGATTACCTTAATACGCCCTAGAACTATAAGAAAGAGCTTGCCTTCAGACATTTCATACAAAAATTGAAAAAACTAGGTTATTTTGATCAGTGGATGGCTACACTTGTTTCTAGGATTCATATTTTAACTCCAATCCCTGTTTTGCTGTTGATACTTCGCCGCTGGATTTAACTCACCTGGGGAACAACTTATGCAGTTGTAGGATGGATTTTGTAATTCACAATTCTATTGTTTTATTTTGTAAATTTAATATTTTATTCGTTTTACTTATAACTTCATTATTTTATTTCCATTTGATGTGCTGCACAAATTTGTAAGGTAAGAAGCAAATGTTAAAAAAAAACAAATCATAATCAAAGCTATTATAATCAACGTTGGAGCTTACACGCAATTCATTCTCAGCCGTTAGTGAACATAACGCACGCACGCCATTACACGTTCCTCCATCAAATTACAAAACAAAACACTACACGCTTCCTTGCATCCACCAGAAAACTTTTCTAAACGCGGCAATTGCTAAGCTAGCCTCGGTAATGTTAATACGTGTCTTTCCCACCTTGCAATTAGCTCCATGGGCGTTTCGTATGCAAATGGAAGGTGTTTACGGGTAAGCTAGGAAGGGCTGAGCTCTAACCTGCACTTATCGCATAATTGCACGCGAGTTTTTTCCCGTATTACAGGTTTTTACTTGTACGTAGCTAAAGCGATAACATTTACATACGTACATTGGATAGGCGCCTGGTTATTTCCTTAATGTAATGGTTAGTTGGAGTTAGCAATATGGTGTTGTACGTATGAAGTTTCGCTGTGTTATAGGGCAAAATTCAGGGCATCGTCTTTTTCTTTGGTCTCGTTTTGAAATAAAGATGTATCTCAAGCTGTAATTTGATGGAGAAAGTATGAAATATCTCTAATTTATTCGATGTAATTCAAGACTGGGTCCCACAAAAACGTCTAAAGATAATGCGAGAAAATGTTAAAAAGAATAAATGTAATTCATATTCATAATGCAATTGTGAAGCGCATTCGACTACTTCTGTCTTGACTTCATGTAATTAAAGTCAACAAAAAATATATATTAATTAATAAATTAATTACACCAAAGAACTACGTTTATCAAATTCAACCTGTTAATCAATATAATAAATACCCGTTTATTAACCTACCTTTAAATATATCCTCTATAATCAATAAATATGTTTATTGTACATATTTATTGATTAAATAAAAAAAAATAAAATAAATTAAATAATAAATTCCTTCATTAGACCAATTTTGATGAAAAAATTATTGCGTTAATGTACTTTTTTATTCTATTTACGCCCTTGTTTCGTTCAGTGTACACCAACATTAATTCTCGTAATAATAAAGCGTTATGAAGCCCAGATTTGTACTTCGCGTAGATAGTTACCCGGGTCGTTAAACTAGGCTGGACTGTTTCACGTTAAACTTGATATAATTTTTTTTGTTTTTGAAAAATGAAAACGTTTACGTTTGAAAAATAAATAATGAGTGGGAGGTTGTTCCCGAGTACAAGTAGTAGCTGAGGAAGAATTAAAAAGTTACACAGCTAAGCTGCCATATACGAAAGCAGGAGGATCGGCACTTAAATAAATTTCCTTTACACTTAGGCTTACACTTTAGGCTTTACACTTAACTAGGCTGGACTGTTTCACGTTAAGCTTGATATAATTTTTTTTGTTTTTGAAAAATGAAAACGTTTACGTTTGAAAAATAAATAATGAGTGGGAGGTTGTTCCCGAGTACAAGTAGTAGCTGAGGAAGAATTAAAAAGTTACACAGCTAAGGTGCCATATACGAAAGCAGGAGGATCGGCACTTAAATAAATTTCCTTTACACTTAGGCTTACACTTTAGGCTTTACACTTAACTAGGCTGGACTATTTCACGCTAAGCTTGATATAATTTTTATATTTTTTTGGCAAATGAAAACGTTTACATTTGAAAAATAAATAATGAGTGGGAGGTTGTTCCCGAATACAAATAGTAGCTGAGGAAGAATTAAAAAGTTACACAGCTAAGGTGCCATATACGAAAGCAGGTGCGTCGGCATTTAAATAAATTACCTTTGCACTTACACTAAATTAGTTTGTAAACGCACAAACCTTCATTTAAATTGACCAGTAAGATTTATCGATATTGTAAGTGCAATACAGCTTTTACTGTAATTTTACTTTATTTTCAGCCCTTTTTTTTTTCTACAGATAACAAATAACAATAAAAATAATATTTTAAGAGCTATCTCACAATTTTTGTATTTTTACCAAAGAACTGGTTGGTAACATTTCTGAAGGGTTTCGGCTGGACAAGATATAGCTCCTAATGAACTAAGGAGATCAGGAGAGCTGTTACCCTCATCCAGAGGATTTTCTGGTTATTGTTAAAATAAACAAATACGTTATGACGTGCCTGTTAAACGTTCAGGAAAAAAACCGTGTTCCCCTTTCTTGAATGAGTTTCTCAAATGATCTCTCCAATGGAGGACTTGTTAGATTTTCAGGATCACTACTCTAGCGTACTATAAGCTTAAATTTAGTAAATATTCAAAATGCTGCTTATAAGTCATCAAGCAATTTGCAAACATTTCAAATGTTCTCAATACACTAAAGCTCAAAAGTAATTTAGTCTCAAACTCAAATTAACAAGCTCTAAAGTCTAAATTTAGTAACTCCAAACTCAAAAAGCTTAGTCAAATGAATATTGAGATGCCAACGCAAATATAAATGTTACTAAAATAACACACACCCTAATTTCAACCCCTCCCTTTTTTTTCTGAAACGATCTCCTTATACCGCTTATTTTAATAGGCGCCTATCGAAGTAATTGCCCTATAAAATGTCATCAATCACCGTGAAGAGGACGGATAATATAATTCCAGCCGTCAATTTTTTCTAACGCGTTCTTAGTTATCGTTCTTCGAGACCCTCTTCGCACTTTTCAATTCGCTTCAACGGCCAAGATCCCCAATTTTCAACATAAAGAAGAAAAAATTGCCAGGTGCGAAAAAGTTAAGTTCGGAAGTGGTCCCAATAGAATCTCGTTTATTTTTTTTTCTTTTTTTGGGGAACGATCACGGGTGCTAAATCGTGCTTACCATTAATTTAATCCTGTTAGGCTTCTCCGCTAAAGTGAAACTTAGTCTTGAGTTTCGATCGCACCTACAAGTTCACTTTGAGTTGTTTTCTAAGTTCCTACAAGAACTAGAGTTTTCAAGAAGGAAAAGTTTGAGTTAACTTAACAAACAAGCACCATCAATCACAAAGTATCCTTCCGCTCAAATAAATTCTATAAAGTCAAAGCCAACACTTCCTTGCCTCTCTCCAACTTAGCGAACGTCCACTACGCCACCGAACAGGTGTCCAAAACTTCGTCACGTCATTACATTTCGCCTAATCGTACCCCTTGCTCACATCTCCATGATCCCAATTCGCGTCAAATTCCGTTAAGAAATCGCCCAAGAACCCTAGCAACCCAGTGAAATCTTAGGAACGCGCGCCCACGACCTTCGTGCAAGTACTTCCGGTTCCCGAACGATCTCACGTCGAGGGGGTTGAGGCTGCCGGATGGAAAGCGAAGTCGACGACGTATCGGCGGTGACTGACGCTGCCCAGCACAAGCGTCGTGAGCGCCACCACCGATGCGGACGGCCAATATTCGTACTATATACGCAGAAATAGGTTTTCCATATTGCGTTATTGCTGTTGTTATTATGCATTGGGTGTGGGAATCTATTGGCGTGCATTACGCCAAGAAACTAACGAATATATCTTTTATTTCGAGAACTGCTAACTTGAATTATATGTGAAATTAACGAATTTTCGCCCGTGTTCATAATAACAAGCTACCCCAATAAGAGGACAAATTAAACTAATAAGACACATACAGAAATAATATATAAAGTATGCTAAAAATTAGTTAATTAGTACGAGGACTGCTGAGCCTAATAAAGTGATACACAGTTTATTCGCAAAACACATTTATTTGAAACTTTTCCAACCATTGACCTCCCTTCCCCCACAGTCAATGCATCTATGGAAACCAATCTTCAAAATAATTGCTCCATTTATCCAGAGATAGTATCTTTGTTTTACTTTTAAATACGTCAAACTCTTCTGATGAATGAAAACATTAAAAATAACATTAAAAACAAGATAAAAATATAAACGACCCGTGATCAAACAGTCAACTAATTTCCTCAAAGCACTCATTACAGCTTAAGCCAAACTCAAATTTGCAAATTGTATAACTGTTCGATAATGTCCTTCATTCAATTCTATGATTTCTTGGGGAAAGGATCTTCACCATTGGTAACCAAATGTTAGGTATCCTTAGTGGAAGAGATTCATTCCCGGTGTTAACGTGTTGAAACATTGAAACGAAACGAAAAGGCAAAAGCGCTAATTTAAAGACTATAAATGAGATTAGTTTCGTGCCGTGGATTCTACCATTCAGCAGCTTCCGCAGGAAATTTCCGCTATGGAGATCACGGCGAATAGTCAATGTATGACGTTGTGCATGTCCTATCGAAATTTACTGGGAAGCATGGAAATGATACCAAATGATGGAGACGTATTGGAGCTTCGGAAAAGTAAAAGCATAATTGAGAAATTTCAAAATTTAGCTCTTGCTAAAGTACTTGGTTGTTTTCTCAATAAAATCCAACATCTTAGACGCGCATAGGCAAACATGTTCGATACCCTGATTAAATGATACATAGATCTTTATAGAGATTGATCTTATCCGTAGCTTATTCAGCAATATTTGATACTTTGCTTTTCTTTTTCTTCGCGTTGCTTTGTACACTTCCGTGGTTAGTATGGCAAAAATTGGTAGACCATACTCCCTATTCACCAGGTTATTTCCACGGAATAAGGATACCCATCACAATCATAAATGTTTATTTGTACGGGAGCATCACTGGGAAGGGGGCTATGTTGCGTAATAAAGACGAATTTTATTAAAAAAAAAATTACCTATTTCTGTGTTAATTTTTAGGCTACCTCTTCGGCAAACAGTATAAAACGAACCTTTTAAATATAACGCCAAACGAAATGAGCGATAAGCACCAGATTTAATGAGCACGTTAGGTGCTACGTAAACGTGAGGATAGAATCGTCAAGTGTACGAAACCGGGCTTAATATTAAATTAGAATTAGGCGCTCACGAAGGCTATTTATACAAAAGTGAACGCAAATTTTATGAATAAGGGGAACACACCTCATACTCGAGGTTTTATTTGACTTATTGGGGTAAGGAGGATGCCAGGCTAACAAACTACAGGCCAACCTCCTATAATTAAATCACATGGTGCAAACTATTAGAAACTCTTAAAAAAACTCAAAGCGGAGCCAGTAACTAATATTCCCAGTGACACCAAATACAGCTTCAACAAAACAGTAATACCAGATAGAGAAAAGCAGAAGAAAGGCTCACCTACTAAGGCCGAATCCACACGGCTCAAAGACAAAGAATGGAGTTAGAGTCGGGATTTGTGGAGGTTGACCTAAGATATCTAAGTCTTATCCAAAGCTCCACAGTATTTCAAGCCGAAATAGTAACAGAGCTGGAATGTATTGAAGAATTGGACTGGCAAGCAGATAACTATCTATCTGTTGACAGTCAAACAGTAATAAAAGTGCTCCGGGTGGACTCCACACAATCGAATTCGAAACTGGTGTGGGACTGCATGCAAGCACTCAATTAGCTCCAGCAGGCGCATCAACTGCTGAGAAGCGTCCAATACACTCGGTGGAAATGAGTAAAAGCAACCATGAAACAATGGAAAGATAAGAAATCTCAAGACTGGTGGAAGGTCATTCCAGGTCAGACTCAGGCCGAGCAATTTCTGATTGGATTCACAGCGGACTTACTAAGCAGAAGCAATGGTGGGTCTGCTAACAGGACACTGTATTCTCAAGAAATACATGAGTAATCTGGGCCTGATAGAGGAAATAGTATGTAGATTCTGCCAGGTTCAAGAAGATGTACTTTGTACTAACAGGACTACGGCTCTTAAGAATGGGCTCGGAATACCCAAAAGCCGAAGCGTATGTAGAGGGATCACTCGTAAGACTGCTCAATCTAACAAAGAAAGCAAAGCCAATGCAATTAATCTAGTGAGAGAGGAACCACAATAGATCTGAAAAGGTCGCAGAGGAATAGGGCAATTTTAGAGTGTATCGGCGGCAAAAGTAGATTCTTGTAAGCAAGAATTGTTTCTCAATAGTAGAGATAGAACAGGCATCTCACATCATTCGGTCATACAAATACAAATAAGAAAGTAATGCCTTTAAATTAGGAACGATTTTCCGGGATCGCGGATCTCGTTGACAGAGTTATTTTCCATGAAGTGTAGTGATGTAATGACCAACTTGATTTTTGATTTGATTAACAATCCATATCATGTTTACTATCCCTAACAAGTTCTTCACTTGAATTCACTTTGATAAGTAATAAATAGTGAAATAAACATAACAATATCACCAGGAGATACGGTACAGGTAAACTTACCATTTTAATTAAATTAAATCCATACAAAACAGTTCATTTCCAACGTGCATTTTCACAAAACAATACGGTACAAAAGGATTAATTGGAAAAAAAGTCTGTCACCAGATTAACGGGTGTTTTGGAATTGGTACTTTTTAAACAGTAGCTCTAGAACACAATAATGCTCCTAGGTATAAACACACGCGCGCACACACCTATCCAAAATCCCTATTCAATAATTACATCTTTTTGTGTCATTTCGATGCGCGTTTGCTGTTTTTTGCGATCGAAATCTCGTATAAGCCCTTTGTTCTTTCCGTTCTATGGCAATTTTTTCCCCATTTCAAACAGAAAAGAAAAAAAAAGAGAATGCAATTGGCAAAAACGCCAAGTCGCGATTGCACGGCCTACGTATACACGTAAATGTGGATGGAGTGGCAAATCGGAGCAACAACAACGGAAGTCGCACCGAAATTAAAACAAACCCCGAACAAGTGACATGCTACAAATAGGTTGATAGATTTCGTAATTGTATCTGGGATTATTTTGTAACAGCATTGAAGTTTATCAATGGAAAGGTTTGGAAAGAGGCGTAAACGAACGGGGTTGTAACATTTTCTAAATAATTATATTATTTAAAATAAAAAAAATATATAAGTTAAGGTTCTATAGTTTCCTATTATTATTTTAACTTATTTTAAACGGAATCACAAAAGAATTTTTTAACAGCAAACATGCGTTCGCAGAGTTTAAGCGGGAGAACTATTTTTATTAAGTCCAACTTATTAATAACTTTTGAGCCTTTTAAAATTCGAAAAGGCCACGCGTTTGCAGAATACAACCAGTGAATATATTTATGTCAACGTTAAATCTGCTGAAGTCCCAAGACCACCCAATTTACTGGGAATAATACAAATAATCTCCCATGTACCCTCTATATTCTTCGCAAAATTATATAAGTTAACTGTGCGTGACTGCAGCTGTCACGGACACTTAGGGTCGGCTCCTAAACATAAATCTTTCTTTATTAACCACGACAAATCACATATCGCCCACAAGCGAACATTTAATGCACCGAAAGCGGTGTATCATAACATTTGATTGTTTTCCCTAGACTTGAGGGTACATTAGTTCCACATTAAATTCTTAGGGGTCGTCGGATAATTGCAAGAGGGTGATTTGAACAAAAAAAACAAATATTAAACAAGGCCGTTTATGAACTGGATGCATTAGTGTAAATTGTTTTAAGACGCCGTTGAACTTTGATTCTCTCTTACAGACCTCTTAAGACTCGCGTCGATAATATCCAGTGGTGGTTCGTATTTTCCATTGGATGGGTACACTGAGGGTAGTTGTTTTTTACTAATATTCACTGCAACTTTGGATTTGGTATACAAAATAATTTTTTTCTTCGGTTTGCAATGCCACGTTGTTTTAAATATTTTCCTTATAAAGATTAAACCACTACACAGAGAGTGGCAGTTCTAACAATTCCTACGAGAAATTCCTCACTTCAGTAACTTTTGCTACAATATTTTCTGCTGCGAAAAGCTGGTATGAAAAAATTCAGGTAAAATAACCAAACAAATTTTCGAGAATTCCAATCGTCTGTCGATAACCATGAGGTTCTTCGCTAAAAAATTAACTCAACTCCGGCTTCTAGTACGCGACACAATAGATGGTGATCTTCAAGTATTTATTAAATCCGCAACACAAAATCCATACCGGACAAAAATAATTGTATAATGCAATAATGCACGATCGAAAAGCTTATATTAACATATCCGAAGTTAAGGTAAATCCAAAGTCAATGCGTTGAAACTTATCGCCGAATGGATCAACGGTGCTCGCCATAAAACCTTCGTCTTGGCTGCACATATGGATATTTCTTGCTTCCTAAAGCGGTACCAATTCCGAATATCAAGTCGGACGAATCGATTTTGTTGCTTACAGTATTCCGCATAAATATAGCACTAACATTTTCTCTTCTTTCAACGAGTGTACTGAAGCCATGTCTTTGCAATAGAATAGTTACCTACGGCTTCAAAGTCTTTCGGCACCTTCCTCCACCTCTTTCTGTCCGTGGCTGCTTCTTTCAAATTAGTAGTTCTCACTCTTCTTAAGTCCTCTTTACGTGCGTTCATCCCTTTTTCTTCTTCTTTTCCCTCCTTCGCCTCTTAACAAGGCATTCTCCCTACATGCCCCAGCTAACCTTCTAGCTCTGACTATACGGCTGGCTTCAGCTTCCCCATAAAGCTCTCTGATTTCATCATTTGTCCTCCGGCTCCGTTGATCCCCCTCCCCCACCCCCGCCTCTCCTTCGAATCCTTCGAAGATTTTTCTCAAGATTTGCTTTCCTCAAATGTAGGATTCAGCATACACCCCTGTTACTGCAGGCTGTGTTTTGTAGCTCTCGAAACCTTCTTCGACTTCGATATCTTCTAGATTGCCTCGACAGTTTTTTTTTCCACTCAGTCACTTCTTCTTCTTCGTCTTCATTGGTTACTGGCAGTTTTTCGAGGCGATACTCCTTACTCCGTCTGTTCCAATCTCAAATGCTTCTCTATCCTTTTCTGCTTCTTCTCCAATTCTAGGTAATTGGTATTATTTTCATTTATATGAAGTCCGTAAATTTATACCTTTTCCTCGAAAAATTTAAAAATCCCAGCGTTTCTCCCCTGTCCTTGACATCAATACTGCATCATCGGTATATGTGAGAACTTTGACTTTTGCTGTTGTAGATCGGTCCTGATCCCGCAGTTTCTCAATATTTTCTCAATTGAAGATATCGAGTACACCTTTAATTCATACAAATTTACTACAACCAATTGCGCCGTTTCATTTCTCGTCGCAAATTTAAAAAGTTGTGTAAAGAAAGACGATTCTTCTAGTGTAAGTTGCAGTACTCGATGAGCCCACCCTTTTCTCACCGGAAATTCCATAATTACTCATCTGCACTTCAATGCCAACATCCAAATCTAGTCAGTCGGTGCATACCTGTCCTTCTATCACATATACGTGTGGGCAGCCATGTTAAGCTTTCCGCTAAAATAGCTTCAGCTTTGATGTCTCAGCGATCGCTCTAGAATTTCAGTAATTATTCAGCAGTAATGACAGATGCGTTCCGGCTTTCAGCGAATTGCGTGGCTCCGTTTTACACCTATCGGACACGCCTCACATAACGAGCATCTGTAGATAGCTGTTCAAATATGTATCTCGAGTTTTTAAAGCACATTCTCGAACTAGATCGGAGAACGATGCCTCGCCGAAGGTATGAAAGTTTAATCGATGAAGTTAGCCGTACATCTGGAACTAAACGAGACGATCTTGGAAGCAATAAACTTAACTAACACAAAGATTAAGTGTTAAATTGACTTCTAAAGCTGGACGAAATAATTGAAGAGAAGTATATTCACTTGTTCAATACAATTGTTAAAATAACACACTTAGCTCTTAATTTTTGAAAATTTGTCTTTGGAGTTACCATTAGGAGTTACAAGTTCTAGTAGCAAGCGTCAAACACAACCGAATTAATGTTAATTAGCTACCTACGATGACATTATTCTTCGTCGTACAGTTTTCGTTTTATCCGGTAGGAAAGTTTCCGTCGATCTAAAAAAATTTTGGTGCAGAGAATTCAGATTCAAAAACTGTCTATGTGAGACTAGCTCGTCCTCAAGTGCAGTACATGTAATTAATTAACACTATTCAAGCTTATTGCTGTTTATAAACAGAATACTTTCCATATTAGAAAATGCAGAAGAAGACATTAGTTTTAGAAATTAAATCGACGCTACCAGATAATATTTTGCTCGAGCTGCCCGAGTCGTCGTTCAAATCATTGCTCAGCGGCAAAAAATTAAAGGCTGGTCAGCTTACTTGCAGCTAGTTAACTATAGAGAAAAAGTATTTTTCCCTGAATAAACATTGAAGAATTTACAATAACGGAAAGGATATTTTAACACCACTGCGGCTGGAAAGTCCCAAAATTTATTTAAATGCTATTCTGTTGATAATTCAACATTGAAGGAGTTCGCGTTACGTCAAAGTTTCAAGTTAATTTTTTTTATTCTAATTTAATTCTCGTAAAATCTGCAGAAGAATTGTTCGGGGGTTCAAAATTTACCGCTCGTATAAATTTGTTTAATGTAGGAAACAATTACATTTAACAGTATTTACCTTAAACTGAACTGTACAGGAAGAGAAACTCAATATTACGAAATCTAGTCTGGAAAACTAATTCTTCGTCAATATGTTTCACTACCTAACCCCTCTTCGAAAACCAAAAGCCCTCCTTTCCGCTACTTCCCTACTTCTACTTCGAAAATTAAACTTTCCTAATTGCGAAAGGGTTGTTCGACAAAAAAAGCTACCCGACGCTCGACACCGGAAGTTGAGGGAAGAAAATAGTTTGTTGGGTCGAGAGTCCATAGCTCACTATGCATGTATCAGCGCTAGCGCCGACTTGATCCGAAAACTTATTACGCTATTAAAACTTTTAAAATATAAATAGCGAAAAACGTACCCCTTGGCAAAGCTGCAGAATAGGAAAGAGAAGAAAAAGGATAGTAGATGGAAGGAAGAGGAAGAAGGTGAATTTACTAGACTTACACGATTCTTTAAACGTAAACCGCCTCGACGGTAACTTTTAACTTACTCCGACTCATTTTCTCGTTAGCTCGTTTTCCTGCAGGGGTCGCCTCCAACTCGTGCATAATTTATTTATTAATTCTTCTCCCGTCAAAGTTCGAACGTGTTTTCGGTGATCGCGATGGTAGTCTATTATGTCGGAGATTTCATATTGCCGCTTCTTTTTTGCTATAATAAAAAGGAAAGACGGCATGTTTATTGGATTTGGCTCCGTTGGCTCCGCTGTTTTTATTTGTTCAGAAACCTTTTATAAATAAATATTGCACCGCTTGTGTCTGTTTGATTTGCTTCTAAAAATATTAATTATTCTGGAAATCTTCAATATATTTGGTAAAAAGAAAAAACAAGGAACTTTTTTTATATCAATATCAATAATCCATCAACGCCAAGTAAACTCTTACAATTACAGGGTTCCATACTAGACAAATATAAAATCCGATTAAAATCGACTGCATCGTTGGAGAAATCCCATCCCGCTTCAATGCCCCACACGCTTGGTGTGTAATAAGTTCCGTACGAGTAATATTCTCTTTCCCACCAGGGAAGGGCGCAGACGGTAGGATCAACTCTTCAGATCTGTCGTCGCTAAATATATTGTACCATTAAGCGGAGTTTATATAGTCGTTAGTCGCGCCGGACCGGGACGGGTAGAATCCGGGTTTTCTGGGGAACTTTTTCGACCGTTGGTAAGAGAGTAAATTTGTTTTATTCTGTGTTGGTTGCAGTGTAACGCCCGCGAAACACGGCGAAATATAGAAAAGTGATACAGTTCCAGTATTAAAGGCCAAAATAACGCAAATTTAGAATTCTTTCACCTCCGAATATTGCAAGACTTAGCAGAGTCCATGGCAAAAGGCATACAAGCCGATATTGCCGCAAAAAGAGAAGTTAGCTCATTTTGATGTACGACTCAAGCAGTTACGTCGTTTATGCAAAATAAAAAAGTAATTCCTCAAGACCGGAATTTATGTTAGGTAAACAGCAGAATAGTAAACAGAACACATCAGAAAATGTCTAGAAACAATAACCGAAAAATATCATCAAGGTAGAGATAAAAAATACTCTCGAAACCACGCTGATGACGCCAATTAGGCAGAAACATGTCCGTGAGTTAGTGTAATTTTTTCTCTCCTTTTGTTACGTTTGCCGTGAATTATCAATACCGTGAGGAAGCTAAGCTATCTTAGCATTATTTTTTAGCAGAATAGTAGCACATATGATGATAAGAAATAATTTAGTTAATTATTCCAGGTCGCCGAACAGCGAACCATTGTTTCGTTTTGCTCTGCCTTGTTCATAACCTTCACCATATTTGTTTTTGTTTCATCTGATTGAGTTTGAAAGAGGACGCTTGGAAATCGATACATTGCACCAAATTCCGAACAAAATGAAATTTGCGCTATTAAACTACCAAACAACCTGTACATTAACACATACCTCCCTTGCGTTGTTTCCAGTTTTTAAACCAGCTATTCACGCGAATGTGCAGATACCCATTTATCGCCAGGGAAGGTATTTATTAACCTTACCGGTTATACGTGTATAGCTCTAGCTATGTTTATTTCTGGTTTTTAAGGGGTGAGATTTTACGCGAAATCTCCCCCGCGAGAGCGGGATTTGTGGTTGTGTATACGTACCGGTGTAGGTTTATTTTAAAAGCGACCGCATGATATATATGCGAATAAATTTGCGAGGTATCTTAAGAGATTAATTTTATTTTCTGTAGCGTTCTAGTGTTCAAATTTACTTTAGAAGTGTACGATTTAAAGTACACTTCGTCTCATGATTAATAACTTATCGCTTAGGAATTTCATTTTCTCCATTTCGAAAAGTGATTATGCGATTGTCATATCCACTTTATTAAAAAAAAAAAAAAAATTAATTATAAAGTCAAATAGCGAAGCCGACGAGGTCTAATGAATTAAATTATGAGAAAAAAATAATCCGACGTCTTCGCTGCCGGCTGGATTTTTTTAATATCCAGCGGAAAAATATGGGGAATTCGGTTTAATTTTTAATTTAGACGAATTAGCGCTAGCTTAGAAGCGATTTTCATTACACAGAATCTAGATTTTGTAGCAAGACCCTCTTATAATTTTTTCAAAAGTAATCGAGGTGGAAAATGAAATAAATCATGATGCCTAGATTCGGCTAATAAGTTCTAAGCTAAATCAAAACAATAGCTTAATGGCAAAAATTTAATAAATCCACGTAATTACGAAGGATGTTTCAAAAATTCTGGGAATTGTGCCCTAATTAAATTACGCAGAGCTTATGGGATGATACACAAGTCTTGCAGTTTATGCAGCTATCCAGTGCAATTCAGTGTTCGACCTATCTAGATGCGTTTTCGTAGCACTGTCTCAAATCTCAATCTCAAAGAGCAATAATTTCCTTTTTGCGGAAAAACAGAAACTATTCAACGTCTGCGAGGAGTGCTTGGTGAGTTTGGTACACAATCAAAAAATAGTGTACATCGGTGGATCGATCGTTTTAAAACGTTCTTAGAAGACGACCCACGCAATGGTAGCCCGAGTACGTCGGTAAACGAAAGAAACAGTACTACCGTCAAAGACCTACTGAAAGGGGACAGGCGAATGACTATTCGTCAAATAATTGTTTGGGCTTAAGCAAGGTTTCAGCCCGCTCAGTGCCAAAACTGTTGGGACCGGAACAAGAACTAAATAGATCTGACACTGGTCAACTTTAAGAGCTGTTAGCCCGTTGCCGTGATGAAATGGCAACGGATAATAACCACTGACGAAAGGTGGATTCCTTATTTCAATCCTACGACCAAAAGTCAATCCAAAGAATGGCGTAAACCGGAAAAAGGCCTCCACTTAAGACGCCTGCAGTTCCGTCTGTTGGAAAGGTAATTGCTTACTGTATTCTGGCATTGTGAAGGGTTTATTTTTATGGCTTATCTGCCGAAAGGTACTACAATTAATGCAGAGCACTGCATTGCAATAGGATAATGCAGGGCCCCATACCGCAAGAAAGACAAAGGATGTTTTGAACAATTTACGATAGGACCGCACCCAGTGATTTTCGTCTGTTCCCTGTTTCGAAAAGAACTTTACAGGGTGTTCGGTTTGAGTATTTAACTGATGTAAAACGCGTCATAAATGGGTACACTACGGAGACACTGAAAAAGTTCTTTGACAACGGCTTAACAAAATCAGTTTATCGTTGGGATAAATGTATTCAATTAAATGGAGATTATGTAGAGAAACTACATTGTAATAATTTGATGAAAATTGACAAAATAAAGAAATTATGGAAACATCCTTCGTATATTCGTTTCACAAATTTTAAGCTTTTTTTTTTTAGAATCGCCTCGTTCGAAACCTCCCAACAACTAAATTTATTTTTTTTGCCAAATATTTTTAAAATGTTTAAAGTATTTGGCAAAATTATAATTTCTTGCTACACACAGCAGTTTTTCAAGTAAACAATTTTTTTCGAAACTCTTCGTTTCTACTTGTATTTACTTAAAATAAGCTTGAAAGCAAGTTATTTCCAAAACATTTCAGTCCAGTAGTTCCAAATAATTCCACGATGACAATGTTTAAAAAGCTTATTCACCCCATTTAGCCGTCAACACAAAAAAGAAAAAAACAGAATGGGGAATGATCTGATTCTATGGAACTGCCTATAGATGGAATTCGTCTTCAGTTTTCACTTTTTGCCTCGATGCGTTATTAAATTCCCCGAAACTAATGCAAAAATCAAACCCAATGATGGTAGTTCCAAGGAAAGAACTCCAGAAACTTTTCCGGAAGCGAAGAGGGTTAAAAATCAATTCATCTAAAAAGTCAATTAGGAAGCTCTTACAGGAAACTAATTTTTATTAACAATGAAACCACCAACCGTCACGACATGAGGCAGAGGCCATTGCATTCTAAAAAGGTTTGTGTTTCGATAACGGTTTCACGGAAAAGAGTTATCGGCTCGGTATTTTTCCGTGAGGCAGTGAACGCAGAAGGATGTCTTATTGCAATGATAAGCGATGCGTGCTTCCAACAATGCCATAGCCTACAGAAAGCTTCCATAAGAAACTAATTTGTTATATGGTATTTATCATGTGAGAGTGCAATGCTGCAATTAGTTTGAAAATCACAAGAATTATGATAGTATTCTCTCAGACGAAGCTTAGTTCCACCTTAATGGTTTTATTAACAAGCGTATATGGTCCAGTGACAATTATGTCGAACCATCGCATTTTGAAAAGGTTGGTGTTTGGATAGCAGCTCCTCGGAGAAGGATTATTGATCCACAGCTTCTTTTTACGAAACGGGAAACTGGTTACGTGATAACGAAATAAGGGATGAATACTTCCAACAAGAGACTGCCCCAGCTCAAAAAACATTACAAACGAACTTTTTGCAGAAATACTTTGAAAACCATGTAACAAATTTTCCTCGTCTAATTATTTTATTTTCCACGCCTAAAAAACGCAATCTTCAATCAACACCGCACGCAATACAAGAACAAACCGAAGCAATTAAAAATATTTGTGGCAGAATAACACTTAAACACCCCGTCAACATTTCCTGCAATAATATTACAAATTTTATTGGTACTCAAGTAGATTTCGCCTTGCGACATCGTCAGGAGATTAATATCCTGACGATGCCGCCAGGGGAAATATACATCGAGTACTTCGATAACGACGCCTTCAATGATCTTCCTTTGCTGCTGATATCAGGTGAGAAATTTAAGTGGAGAGACTCACTTGTTCCTCGAAGAGCATTTTTAATACCCAATGAGCCAAAGCGAAAAATTAAGTTGCGTACGATTTAATTACAGCGATTACAGGGAGTTTAACGCGACGATCTTCTCTAATCAAACGTTCGAGAATTGTGCTGTTGTTGTTCGTTTTCTTCCTCTTCTTCTTATTTTCTTCTCCGGATGATCCTTCGTCGGTTTTTAAATTTCCGGCGCCGAACACTAACTTCTTTTAGGCTTAAAACGTTCGGGACGTAAAAGCTCTGTAACCTACGTTGCATTTCGTACTGATTAACTTCTTCGACTTATAACTTCACCTCATTTTTCGAATATTTTGCGATTACACAGCCACGTTTGTTTACTTCCCAGACGTTAAATTATTTTTTGGTTTTTCTATTATTTTACCAACCTTTATGATTCTAATTTGTTCATCACTGCAGGCCATAACAAATTTTGAAGCACGATCTGGTTCCCATGGTTGAAATATTTATTTTAATCTTAATTTTCATCCTTCATTTCAATTTCTTAATTGGTCAAACTAAATCAGATCTAACACTTTGACTAACACATCACAACATTATACAAAGTTATTCAAAAGAAAATACGAACTAATACGACGAAATTTTACAAGCAATAAATCTCAATAAAAAGGTTTTTGTTGCTTTAACAAGGGACCCTCTCCGTACATAGAAGTTTATTCACCGACTTCAGCTTGAATATGAAACGTAATCCAATAATTACACTTCTCATTGAAATTTCCACAAAGCACAAAAAATCTAAACTTTATTAAAAATTACAATTTTCCTACATAAAAGTTACATACTATACCCAGACGTTCTTCAAGCGCAACTGGGAAACACACACATTGTGCAGCACCGACAAATAGTGCTAACTCATTAAAAATTCGCGGAAACTTCTTAGACGGATTTGCGAGCGAAAACTGCATACCAGAGCGCATGCAATTTATTTACAAGTTCCCATTCTATAGCGTCATGCCGAGCAGGGCGATATCGTTAAGATTCGACGGTTAGCGGCGAAGTTTTAGCTGGCAGTCGCTGGTTTACCAAGTTGGAAGTTTATTGTTGACGGTTGTTAAATACAAATATACTGGAGAACTCAAGAGTCGTAGGAACGGAAATCAAATGTTATTATTTGCTGTGTATAGGGTATGTCTGGCTCTCTTAGGTGTACGGAGGAAATCTACGAATTAGTGTTTCTATCACAGTTTAGCCGATTCGTATTGATTCGAAACTCGAAATATTGTTTTTGCTTCGAGCAGGGCGATCATCGTTGATTCTTTTTCCGTTGCAAAAGTCCCCATTTCTCGTCTATATGGCTTGATAAAGATTAAAGATTAACAAATCAACTTCTTCAAACGAACTATTACGAAAATCCCTACAATAAAAATCATTTAATATTCATGTTCGTTAATTGTAATCCGCCGTAATCATCAAATCATATATTATATCGGCGTTCGCTTACAAAGCATCCAAATCTCAAATCTACGTAAAAAAAAAATAGCAAGAAAACATCTCAAATCAATCAGGAATTTTTCCAAACCTCGCAGCTATTCTATAAGAATCGGCCGTAAATCAAGACCTTAAGAGTTAAGTCGTAGAACGTTACATATACAGGCGATATTTTAGAGTCTAAAGCGAAACGTCATAATACAAAATAACGACCTCGAAGTCGCACATTTCCGATAGTACCAGGCCCGAGATCCTAATGTGTTACGTTTACGTAGACTTCCCATCTTGGACGGGGCCGACTTCGTACCGTTTTACGATATACTACGTTGCTCGTCGTTAGATTTATTGCGGGAACCTCTGCGCGCCACTACGAGAAGTCCTTGGCCGCTGTTTCGAGTCTCCGTATCGATCTCGCGTATATGACCTAACTTATCTCTATCTGTCTCTGTGACTCTTATTTAGCGCCTTGGCGTGTATTTTTTATGTGATTGATAATAGGCGCCTTCGGAAATGATACGTAACGTAAGAGGAGAATTAAGAATGTCTTTCGGTCAAAGTCGAAGCGCTGGTCGGTCTCTTCTCCTCTTGGAGAATAAATAATAAAGACATGAGTATGAACTCTTTTGATGTTACATCACTGTACACAAATATCCCAACAGAACTGGCGGTTGAAACCTGTAAAAGAAAATTGGCAAATGATTGAAACGTTTACAGAACTTCCATTTAACATTAAAATTTAACTCATATTCAATGCAAACATAGATTTTTTAGGCAAGCAGAAGATGTTACAATGAGAAGAAGAACCGATCTTGCAGAATATTTCTAAAACGTACAGACCATTAAACTAGCTTGAAGTGATACGGTGAATTTACACTGTTTAATTTTTAAATTTAGTTTTACATTGTCTGTTTATGCAGAAAACAGGGGACTAGATCCTTATAAGCAATTTATCTAACTCATGATCGGTACAAAACACAAATTTTTCTAGAAAAATGTCGGCATTTTTAAAATAGATTTTTGAGAAAGGCAACAATATTTTGCCAAAACCTCAAAGGGGGAAAAATTGCTTTTTCTTAGCTTTCTATTAAATTTGTGGCTACGATGCTCGAAACATTGTCTCATTTACTGGACAATCATTATTCGGTAAGAGCAGTTCTAAATCTAAAGTCAATACTAAAGGTGAACGTTAAAAAGGAACTTGTTGACATTTAACACCAAATTGAGAAATGAGAAGATTCACTGCAACTAGCCTAATTTTTGAAATTTTTGCTGTTTAAAATGGAACGCCACAACGAAAGATGCTTAGGCACCATGTTTATATTGGCTTATTTTATCACAAAGCAAGGACCACGGCGAACAAGACAAAAATATAAGAAGCTTAATTGATTATTTTGGGGCAGCTGTTTCGAGAATGCATCAATCCTCATTTTCAACCGTATGACCGAATGATGTGCGTTTCTTCTCACATCATTCGGTCATACGGTTGTAAATGAAGATCCCTGATTTGTTCGGGATTAATTAATTAAACTTGTGCCGTGCGGAGTGTGCCGATACGTTAGTATTGTTTGCAATATATTGAAATCCACGAAATTTCTCCGAAAGGCTTTGCTGGATTCTCTGGTCTCCGACCTTTGATTAAAATGCACCAGTCCTATTATTAATATTATTATTCTTTGTAACGTTCCCTTTTAGTTTTGCGAATTTTTTATATTTATTCAATTGTTTTATGGTGTGTGGATCAATGTCATCTGTTGACTAGGTTCTGAATTTGTACTAGAGAGTGCCACTTATGTGTTTCTTCGATAAATTGGAACGCTGACGTTAGAAATCAGTCGTGCACTATTTTACATATTAAGCTTTGTGTTGGCGTAACGTATCTTAATGAGCTGAAATTAAGGTTGTTTTAAGCGAAGCGTTTAAGTAATTGGCTGTTGCGTGCTCCTTTTAGGGAATATTTTAAAATATGTCTATGTGAAAGGAGTATTACTTTCCTGGACAGCATTAAGCTTATTTTTTTTTTATTACTACCCATTCCAACTAGATCAATTGTGCTAGAATTCTTTGAAGCACATTTTTTTTTAACATACCTGGCATCCTTCATAGCTTTTCCTCACTTAGTCTCAAAGCATCGCAAATCTACCTCTTCGTCCGATAACTCTACCTTGAGTAATCTTGTATTCGCCTCAAGTATAAACATTAACTGTTACAAATTAGAAACTGAACGTACTAAAAAAAAAATTCTGAGATACTCTTCATTCAAATCCGATGGTACTTATCCTTCTCGCAACACTGATGCAGCTCAAACTAGTTTCTGTTGAATACAACAATACAACCACCGGTCTATTGATACTTTTAACAGCCACGCGCTGCAATAGTAGGCAACGCCCTTCCTTATTAGAACCTTCAGAAGGAAGGGCCAGAAGCTTCAATAAACCCAGATCCAATCGGAAATTTCAATATTGTTTGAAGTGAAAATTTAAAAGCGATTCTTACCTTCATTCACTAACGCGATAAATATCATTAACCGGTCACATTCCAACGCTTCAAATTAAAAACCTCTAAATTCTAATTTAATCTCCGCTTTGCTTCATTTACAACAGTACGTAGCTTTCCTGCATGTAACGCGGCATCCCATTGATCTATTACAGCTATTTTGTTTCATTAAGACGCCAGGGCCCAGGCCCCACGTCGTATCTGCATAAATCCAAACTGATATATATAGAGCGTGTCCGCGCGTAAAAAGTTGACGCTGGTCGAGGAAGATGCAAAGTGGTTTAGCGCTGCGGGGGTAGACGTGGCGCTTCCGGGAAACCAGCTCCGGGCTGCCGCCGTAATGGGATTACGGGTCTCTGCTACGGTCTAAAGTTCGGCTCTCTGATCCCCAAACCCACGTACCGTATATATGCACGGAGCCATCTATACACGTTACATGTGAATAACACACCCTATATGTTCATTAAGTAGATTTCGTCGCAAAACATGAACGCTATATAGGGGTTATACGCTATAGTGGTGGATGAAATATTGATGGTCGGTGGAGGATAAAGTCGAGGATAAAAAAGAAGGGGGCGAAATGCAAAAATTAAGCAAAAAACAGGGTTAAATTGAGAGCATGGGGATGTTGTTAAAATTTAAATAACTTTAATTTCGCTTTTTCCGGGGAATGTAGGTACTAAAAACCGATACAAATTATTAAAGGGGGTATACAGTATTTATCGATCGATGAAAATAAGAAGAAATTTACTAAAAAATGAAGAAGCCGCTATTTACGGAGATTCTGAATCATCATTTGCCACGATTAAATTTGAGCTGCTGAATTTAAACACGGCCATATCGGTTTAGCTGATGATGACGTTTGAACAAAATCCGGAACCACTGCCTACAACATTGAATGGAAAAATTTCACCAAACCGTGCTAGAAGACTGTTGAGTGAAGGTAGAGAGACAGTGGAAGCTGTGGACATTTCGAAAGAACATGCTTGTCGAAAGATTTGGGCAAGAAATTTTTGAATGAATTTGCTCACTAAGGGCCAAAAAACGTATTCCAATAAACATTTCTGTTAAAGCAGTGCAAGTTGTAGATGAAGCTTGGATACACTAGCAGATTCCGGAGAAAGCATTGGACTGCAAGAGGTGAATCGACTTGACAAGCTGAAGGCAGAAATAAATCGATCGCATTTGAAGAAAAGAGTTTTGTTCTACAAAAGCAACTCACACTTCAATGGTCTTCATGGCATTGTGGTTCGAATTGGGAATCCGCAGAAATGATTCATCCTGTATACGGTAATTCGGAGAGCAGTTACGTGGTCAAACTAAGGAAAGCAATTGGTCCTCCCTCTTCATGCAGGGGGAAGCTACGAAGCAAAAAACTAACGGCATTTCTTCTTTAAACACGAAGAAATGTAACAGCTATTAATCTCAGAGGTTCTCATAGAAAACTTTCTTTAATATTTGTAGCTTATAATCCATTCTTCTTTCCCAACGAGGTCACAAGACCCATTGCGATTCAAGAAATCTGTAGAATGGAAGGGACAAAGAAGAGAATGGAAGCTTTTGTTCGACAGAATTAACAAAATAATTGATTATTTTAAAGGGTAAAGGTAAATCGAGTAGCAAATTCTAAATCACCACATATTGCACATTATTTCCCTTTTCTTTGCGCTCATCCGGTATTAATTCTAATTGAAGTTAAATAACCCATGCAGGAACAAATAACTAACCGTTTTCACAACCAACGCCAATTCGCAAGGGTCAGCACACACAATTTTCCGGAGTAATTAGATTGAAATTTGGACTCCGATCGAACCGTAGCGGGTATCCACTGTAAAAGGGGAACCCTAGCGGACTTCGTATAAACTACCACGCCATAATCCTTTTATTAATCAATTGCTTAAATCGAACGTTTTGGCGTTAATCGAATTATAATACAACTTTCCTTAGGTAGCGGATTACTAGATCGTAGCAGGAGAAGAAAGGCCGGCCATACGGAACAGGGGCAGCTGTTAAATTTCCGGTGAGGCTTAATCGTTCGTTAATTTGAATTTTAAGTCGACGTTCGGCGGTTTTAATGGGACTTTTTTTCTGCTTTGTTATTTTTTCATCGGCCTGAATAATTGGATGAATATTCAGTTAGTCGATTCATATTACGAAATTTATGGTTCTTATAGCGTAATTTTGAGATATTCGAAAGCACTACAGCGTGTTTCATAATAACACGGTTTAGAAAAGCTTTTCTTTGGAAAATAACCGCGGTTCGTTATAATAGAATAGCAGACGAGACCCCAAGCCCCAAATTGTCGGTAAGGAACAGTTATAAAGCTATATACACAAAGGAAAACAATGATGTAATGCAGTGTTAGAAGTTAGTGAAAATGAATTAATGCAAGAGACAAATGGTGGTGGCAATCCCCATATCTCTCGCTTCGCCTGTGAAAGGTGCCGGCGCCTCCACCACTTGTAACGTGTCTTTGTACTCTAGTTTAATTTTATATAAACACACTAGTACTCATCAAGAAGTACTGAGCTAATTCGTCAAGGATGCACAGTAGCGTCTTCCACTTTGCTTAACTTATATAATAAGAAAATTATATTCAACTCTATAAACCGCGCATACGATTTCCCAATTGTTGTCGTTTATTGCTTGTTATAATTCTTCATAATCTTGCTTCATTTACAGCTAATTTACACCTGCCCCCTCAGTCGAACAAAATTAACATTCTCCCTCTAACAAATAACCGAAAACTTCGCCCTCTCTCTACGATCACTTATATTTCGCGGTAATTCGACTTATCACCCTCGCGAGAGCTTGCACAACCTTCTACGCGCCCTTTTAAGGTCGGAAGTCACGCCGCAAAAGAAAACGCAATTAATTTTCCGATCGAAGTCGACGACACGATTGATATTTAATGACGGGATTGTCGACAACCGGCGGGCCGCGTCGAAAAGCAATTAAAAACGCCGCCGAAAGCAACCCCCGACGACGACTCGCCGCGGTAAACAACAATTGTTCAAACAGAGAACAAAATAAACAAAAACTTCGCGAAGGGAGGTGGAACTGAAAGCTTTCAAAGTTATATGTTCTCTACGTGACTGGATTCGAACAATGGTGACGACGATGGTGGATTCAACTGAATTGACGAAATATGCGGGCACAATGTAGGGAAGAGGAAAAGTATTTGATAAATAAGGGGTCACTTGAGGAAATCGGGTCCTAGGAAATCTACTTCGGCTAATAAATGAGTCAGAAAGCATAAGAATTGATTGAACAAAATTTTTGTTACACTAGATGGTGCTGCAAATGGACGTAACTGTCGTTATTAGGCCCAGCAGAATCCACGTAAGCTTCTTTGGTTTCTGAACAGTCTGGGTGATTAGGGAAAGGGTGGTCACAACCTCGATTTGCCCATGTCCCTTTGGTATTAAAGACGCCATGGGCGGGGAAGGCGTGCCTGCAGAGACCTACATACGCGTATTGAAACTATGCTAAATAGATCTCCGATTGCAGCAAATCCAGATGTTTCCACCGAAACCATCACATACGAGAGCACGAAAATTTTAAGCCTAAATCTACCGGAAACATTAAAAGCTTCTACTTTATAAAGAACCTCCTGTATATTTCCAGGAAATTCATTTTAGACAAATCAACTCTGAAGAGCAAATTTTATTTCTTCATCATAAACATCGTCCTGCAACGACTTCCTCAAACTGCTTTTTACCGAAAAATCGTAAAATATTACTGCCGGTATAAACTTTTACATTTATTTGTTTCGTTTTATGACTTCCTACGCTGCACCGAAACAAAATCTACAACGTGTAGAACGTGAAACCAGATACAATTTTTGTTATTATTTGAACAGGAACAGGAAACATGAAGATTATACGGATGTCCCACGCCGAACTGCATCGAACGATATGTGGAAAATTCTTTAAATTTATTAATAAACTAAGAATTATCCGCTTTGTTTATTTTTTTTTTTTAATAGAACACCCAGACCATTTCTTACAAATTGGGTTCATTCGTTCAGATAATATCTTCCAAAAATAGGTATGTTTCCCAATAATGTAGCCTCAGCGGGAAAAGTTAGTATTGGAATGTAGTTGACATTCATCCTTCAGAAGCAGCAACCGTCCGTTTTGTCGTTCTATCTTCCTTAGTTGGGGTTTGGTCCTTGATCGAAGCGGACGTTATTTTGTGGGTAGTGCCGCGATCATGGGGAAATTAAACATCAAGCAGAGCTTTAACCTCAAGTTTTTAGAAGGTCGGTAAGTGGTTGCAGATGACGAACGTCCATGGATTCTGAGCAAAAAGACGGTAAAAGAAGTTTTGCATGATGAATTAAGCATGTCAGAAGCATGTGCAAAAATGGTCTGGAAAAACCTCTCCCAAGAACAAAGAGATAATCCGAATAACATTTGCTCTGACGTCCACAAAAGAACCAGCCTTGCTCACACGTGTACTCACGATTAATGAAACATGGATCTTCCAGTACGAGAAAGAAACAAAGAGCTAATCAATGCACTGGAAGATCCCATTCAGAATGAAAAAAGCGCGATTTAACAATTCAAAACTGAATCGTCCTTTTTCGATATCAAAGGTATTATCATGACTGAATAGGTGCCTGGAGGTCTAACCGTTAATCACGAATCCTACAAATAGGTCCTAATCTAGCTGAAGGCAGAAGTAAGGAAGAGGAGGCCACATTCGTGGAAGAACTATTCATCAGGACAACGAACCTGCCCGCAGTGCCCTATCTGCAACCTCTAGCTGTTCCCAAAGGTGGGAAGCGTGTTCTATGGAACACATTTGCAGTCTGTAGAAGCAATCAGAGCAAGTTGTTGAACAGGCTGAAATCTGATGACCTACGGCATTGCTTCAAACAATGGAAGGCACGAAGGCAGCGGAAAAATTTTATTCGTAAAAAATTACTTTTCTGACTTCGATCTCGTTATTTAATTGCCATACCTCGTATCTTCAAATTCTTGGATGGGACTACAATCTCCATATTCAGTATGATTTGCATCTAATATTCCATTATTTTGCCACAAAAACTCAGCTTTCTTCTATTTCCTTTAAAGCTTCTAATTATCGATGTTTTTCTACTATCTCTGCTTGACTTTGAAATTTCCGGACAAACAAATTATCAACTAGACCTCCTTTATCTTCATCAGCTGAATCCTCGTTGGAATAAATAGGGGATTTTGGTTGTTCAATAAACTCCATCCACGTCGCTATCTTCGAGGATATAAATCGCAAGAGTACGAATGTTGAATTGTGATATCACAACAAATAAAACAATCTAAGAACAAAATACGTACAACTTCTCTTTTACTGTTTTACTTTAGTTCTTTTACCACTTCCGATATAACCGGAAGTCCTGGAAAATTGGAAATATTTTAGTTAAATGCATGTTATAACCATATTTTCCTTTGGACAATTCTTTTCTTTGTCTTCTTTAGAAAATCTGTGTTCCATTTTTTTAGAATCCATAAAATTTTTCATTTTTTGAATTAGTCTCATGCCAGAAACAAATTTGTTTTGTTTTTATTTAGCTCGCAAGGATGCTATTCAACCGCCTAATTCCAATTCCAAGTTTCAATCTTCCCCCATTACAGAAGTACATACAATACGAAGCTAGTATCGGAACAACTCCACTCTATACAGCGGCTCAACTCGTCTGCTTGACGACTCCTTTCATCGAACCCAAGTACCTATCTACCCGAAATAATAAAATGTAAATATATCTCACGACCGATGCACTCTTCGATCCCACAAAGAGAAGACAATTACCTAACGTGCATTCGGAAGTGGAGGAAGCGGATTACCTCACGGAACAACACGCCGGGAATTGATCCATTCCAAATGAAATTTGTGATCCTCCTTCTTAGACGCTCCTTCTTTGTATTGGTCGCGCTGTTCTTTTTGCCTCCGTTTTCTAACTGGCGCGAGGAGTCGAATTTTTGCGGTATTGTTTGCTTCCTTGTTCTTTTTCTTCTGCGAACTGCGCTCACTGATTTCTAGTTGCAACGAATATCAATGCTGATGCGCTCGATAAGGACCGAATTTTACGTTATTTTCACGATGTGATCTAATATGGCTTCTGAACATTCCTCTAAGTGGATGTAAGTTGAAGGCCATTGAAATTGCTGTAAATACAGGTTGTTCAGTATTGTTTTACTCGTTTCGTTTTACCGATGGAAAGATGTGTCTGTATGTCTTAATTCGCCGTTCAAAGTTACTAAATTTAATTCTGAAAAATTTCGAATATGCTGTAAGTCTTATGTATAATTGGTTTTATACCTCTGTACAGCGCATCGCTACTTTTTACTTCTTTGAGTGCAATACTGCAGACGAACCTTTCCACCTTTATTGTTTTATTAACAAGCCTACCAAGCGTGTATGGTTCAATGAAAACCTTTCTGTCATGAATTCTGAAAAAGTTTAGAGAGCAGCTTCGCGGAGAACGATTATTGGTCCATTATTTTTTCAATCTCCTTTTTTTAATATTTAATTTCCATAATTAATGATAACTAACTCACGCATGACATTCTCTCCATAAAATGAATTACTTTCAGGGCATTTGCTTATGTCAAGAACATCCAGCACCATTTGTAAAAACCTTTCCAAGTCGATGTAATTCGAATTTTGCGACTACAGCCGATCCATTTTCGTTCGATCGTATTATCTCTTGACATATCGAAAATGAGAGCATGTAACACCACCGTCAGATAGACCGAACGCCATTCGCTAGTGGAGTGACAACCAGCGTCCGTCGCAATTATTTTTTATTTTCTCCTTCGGGAAGGACAATAAGACGGAGCCGACGAAATCTCGGCAATAGATCAGCGATACTGTCCTGTCGGGCCCGCCTTGATTCAAATGGCAAATAGAGAAAGATGGGAGACATGCCGGAGTCTATTATATTACTAGGGTTCGCTTGTTTGAGTCGGTGAATGTTCGCCTGAGCTGGGATGGATTGTTTTTCGACTATGAAGTGGAGGTGGACGCTGTTAGCTGGGTTAGTAACCCTCGATTGCAATTACGCACAATTTATTTGTCTGGTGTATTTTTAGATAATTTATATTGTAGCTTCAGTTAACAAGTTCTTCAGTTACCGAAGTCATTTAACCCATTCTTGTCTTTATCTTTTAATTTAATTCTATTTAGGAAGGCAAATTGTAAGAAATGAGAGTGCTAGTTCCAATAGAACCAATTGCACCGTAAATTTTCTTATCATATGTTAAATCATATGAACCGGTATCCTGCTGTACTGAGCCATTTTTTTCCCTGTCGGGATTTCTCAAATAAGCTATCGCGAAATTACTTCTACTTTTATTGTAAATCAACCACATTTGTGACGTTTACATCTGTAACTCACGAACTCCTCCCAAATATAGTTGAGTGTAGGCTTTCACGACCGTAATCCATAGTAGAAATGTCTTTCGGGTGGTGTCGTGTAGTTAATATTTTTTTACTTGACGTTTCACTGACCATCCTGTCAGCTTGTTCAGACAAGATTTCTAAAGACTGTCTTTAGAAATCTTCTGAAGAAGCTGACAGGATGATCAGCGAAACGTCAAGCAAAATATTAACTACACGACATCACCCGAAAGACATTTCTACTATCCTCCCAAATATTTTAAATGGAATGACCTGCCGTGTGGTGCCTCAAGCGAAATCTTACGATTACGCTGGTGTATCACCCGTTTTTTTTTATTTAACATCTCAAGATTGACCATGTCAAATCTGCATCACAATACCAACATTCGTGAACACTTTTACATATGATCCTCAGCTATGTGCTCGTGTCCCAGCAATAGGTTGATAACCAGCGTGATGAAGAAGGATGACCTTTCTTCCAGCAGGGTTGTCCTTCACAACCAAATTTTCGGAACTGGCTTCATTAAAGATTTTGCAAACTACTAGATTGATAAACATGGCACGATCGACTAGCCTTTATGACCAACGAGCTTGACAAGTCTTGACTTCTTTCTTTGGGGCTAGTTAAAATCCGTACTTTACAAACCTCAATCGACGGATTTAAAGGATTTACGTCAAGGCCAAAGGTGCCCATGTGGAATAATTCTTATGGAAATTATCTTATCTCAGTTTTGATTACTTATCTAATTGTGATGAAACACTTTTTAATACAGTTATTGGCAAAGCTTATCTCAGTGTTTAATGACCAATTAACGTCAT
Source organism: Oryctes borbonicus (assembly GCA_902654985.2). Classification (NCBI taxonomy): domain Eukaryota; kingdom Metazoa; phylum Arthropoda; class Insecta; order Coleoptera; family Scarabaeidae; genus Oryctes; species Oryctes borbonicus. Next base: position 7,617,965 of record LR736869.1, on the reverse strand, counting down.
ACGCAATTAACTTCACAGAGAAGAATTACTTTCTCATTCACAAAAAAATATTTCGAATATTCAAAAAATCGCTTATAAAGTCAACTTAAGAGGAGATAAACTGTCCTGGTATTAAATGGAAAAATACTCTCCCCCTCTTGCTAAAACGAAAAATGTAAGAGTTCCCAATACGTTCAATTCCCGCTCTACATGCTCCATTTATACGTGAGTTTCCCCAACTTCATTATAGGAAATAATTTCATGGCACATGTCAACTTGGAAAGCCACTCCCGTAAATAAATTCTCCTTTCCACTGTTCCATTAATATATTCCTTACGAATGGACCTCTAAACAAGTCGACCCAACCCAAAAGGTAGACGTCCCCATTATTCTAACGAAAGTCAAATTGTCTCCCAGATGCAGCAGCAATGTATCGCCGTTATTGAAACGTATTCGCCAAAGGAGGCCGATAAATTCTTTCTGGGTCGCTTGCTATCCCTTTTCCATCGGCCGAGGTAACGAGAGAAACTCGATTGTCAAGCTGTCAACGGTTATGTCGGCCTGACTACATACCACGAGTAGCAAATCCATTATTCACTGCGGGATAAACCTATCGATGGGTAGAGGGCAGAAGGGTAAGGGGAATGTGCCGCATGGCTAGAAATATTCTGAGGGGTTGGATGATTGGTAATGAAGTCTTTTCAAGCCTATTTTTAGCATTTGTTTTTCTCTTTTTTCATTTCTGAGATAATCATAATAATACTAGATGAATATTGTATGCTCTGGGGAATTTTAGCTTGCGCTCCTCATATTGAACCAGCGCCCACTGTAATTATTATATTATAGCGGCAAACTATGGAACAATTAAATTAAACAAAAAAAAGCCAAAGTAGTTAAATATTGCACCCTCTTACCGCTTGGAAACAACAAGTTCAAAGCATCGCAGAAGCTCCTACGCCAACTCAGACTCTTCAAGCGTTCAGACAGAGAGTTATACAACTTAACAACATTATAGCTTAGAGATCGCTCAAATAAAGTTGTAGTTTGCCGTAGAACATGTAAGTTTAAATTTATGTCCAGTATCTAAAACATGTATAAAATGCCGGGAATTAAAGGCTTTTTGGAGGAGGAGTCGAGGAGATAGAGAAAAGTGCAATTTACGATGGATCTCCATATTCAACCGGCATAAGATTCTCATAAATTCGGAGAGACTTCGTGACGTAAATAAAATTAAATAATAACAAAGTAATAAAATCGCAAAGTTGAAATATGCTTTTTTTAAAGCGAAGTTGAGTATCAAATTATAAGCTCGACTAAAATCGTTAGAAACATCTACAAAGGGCAAGGGTTTGTTAGAAGCTTGTAATAGTAAATTGCCTTTTAAAAATTCAATACGCTCTCTCGGACCAAGAACTAAAACGTTAGCTTTACGTGATAGACCGTTGATCTGTTGTAAAACTAGGTTAATGATAGCTCGCCGAAATCCTCGAATATGGAAAGAACCTGTGATGGAACCTTTGATGGGTTTTAAAATAACAATAGTATAAATAACATAAAATAGCGGTCCAGGTAAGGAATCTTGAGGAACACCTGACAATATTTAAGCTATTGTTATTGTACTGAATTGTCAAAATTCTGGTGCACAGGCAAGAACCTATCAACATAAGGAAGTTCTCACCAAATCAAAAATATTTTAATAGGGCAGTTCTCAGCAAAAAAAAAGATATTGCAAATAAGTGCAAAGGGCCTGTATTTCCATTCATTCATTCGCACTATTGAGTTGACCACGCACTTGACCTTAATGCTCTTCGTGCCCTCCCAAATAGAACTCTTGTTGCCACTCGAGCATGTTAATGTCCTTTATAAAAGCCATTACTTTGCCCATGGGGGATTTGAGTACTTTCTAAGGCTCCACTGCATCCTTTCTGAAATGCCTCATTCTGTGTACCTTTAGTTCCTCACACGGGCAGATTATATTCAAACTCATTGCCTCTTGCGATTCGTATCTTCTACACCAAAGAGGCTGTATCCAGTCGCCAAGCTGATAATGGTCTTGATCTTCTTTTTGCTGCGTCTAATTAAGTTAAAAGAGAACTTAGTATCTTCATTCACCACTAATTCTTTAGTTTATAGTTGATTCTCAGACAGTCTCAATTTCTTTCTTCTAACCAAGACCTTTCTAACAGAGTCTCTTGTGATTCCACATACGAGCTCTGGTCCAATGAGTTGTCTTTCAGAATCCTACATGACTAGTACTTAACATCCTCATCTGGCAACATCCTGATCAAAGATAACTTACAACCTTGTGCTAATCTATTGAAGGGCAATAGAATTCATAACTACCTTGATAGCTGCTTGTCTATTGGTCATTATATTTATTTATCATGGAACCTCCCTCTTAAAAATTTTATCTTTAAAATAAACAAATTGGTATCGATAGCAAATCTTCAGATTTCCCCAATTCGTTACATTTAAATATCAATATCACTATTTCCCGAAGGACACACCGTATACAAGGAAGCAGCCTGAAAAAAAAACCACACAACCGTTGACATAGGTTCACCAAAGCTCCGCCTACTCAACTATAACCTCATCGCACTGCTCGGCTGGCCTCGACTATTTCTTTCTTGGGTGTCTCTTCTTTAAACGGAAGGAAGATCCGCACGCATCCATCAACTTTGCTTCTTTTGTCTTCGGCGGCGACAGGGCGAAGTAGCGGGACGCATCGAGTATGCGACGACCCGGCCAAGAAGGAGAATTAAGGAGAGGGCTAAAGGAGGTAGGAGTAAGTGCGAAGGAAAACAGAGGGGATGATAGGCAAAACGAGGCTAAATACATTAAATGTGGGACGTAGATGTATTGCGTTTCTTGTTAATGTTGTTTATGATAAGAAAAATTATTGCTTTTGTTGTTTGTTAATGATTATTGGACATCCTTTTTTTTCTGAAAAAGGAGTCTTTTCTTCTATAAAGTTAATGGCACCGGCAATGAACCCCAACCCTGTGATTCGTTCATAAGGTTCTAATAAATAAGAAAATTACATCTTGTAGCGCAGCTGATAACACAGCATGCACCGCAGTTGATTAATTTTATACATGCTTATTTTAAAATTAATTGAGACTCTTTTAATAAATTAACTCCTCAAATTGCATGTTGTCAGAGTTAATAATTTATCTCAAAGCAGGTATTATTTCGTTTTTTTTTTTATAGCTCGAGATATCAAAGAAGATAAGACCTATCATATGATTATATAAAATGAAAAAAACCTTCTAAATTGGTAATCTTCTAAGAGTGGCTCTTCCTCAAATAGCGAATTTTAGAATTTCAGTTTCTCGAGCCACTCGCCGAACTGGTGTGGTTGGATTGTTCCTAATACTTTATAAAATAATATTTCGGCGTATACTATCTTCATAGTTAGCTCTTTTAGCCGGAAATTTTCAAAATTCAGTAAGTTGCAAATTATTCTGCAAAAAATGGTCCTGTGTGGTCGTTGTCTTTCCCGAAACCACTCGGCGTAAATCGTGAAAACACTTTCATTGAAATACAGCTCCGACGTCTATTTTTCCTTCGTTTGAATACTTCCACAAGATTTTAATCGATTGATCTCCGTAGCGCAGAGTTGCAAAAAGAATTGCTAAGAAGGTAGGTAGGACATGGTATTTATTGCAAATAAATGAAAAATATTTTAATGAAACGTGAATTGCAAGAAACTTTTAAAACGTTAATGAACTGTTAATTCCCGTGGAACTTAAAACGGACTATAGGCCATTTTGAATAGCTTGTGAGCCTGTGAGCAGAGGAATAGCTGCCACAGCTACTGCAAGACAATATGGCTAAGAAATAAGGTGATAAGAAAAAGCCCTGCTACCTGCAGCATGGACCTATCTACAGTATTTTTCATTCTGGAAGAAAGCATTTTAGTTCAGCCGCTGTTGGTGTCTCAAATAGACGCTGTCCGGTTGGACGGAATCAACTACTCAGTAGTGTACAACATATCGCGAATAATAAATGAAAAAATCAATTTGCCAACAATCAACCTAGCAAAAAATGATACTGCTTTGTTTAAAACAACATCCGGAGCTGTCGGAGAGAATCGTTCAAAATTTAACATCTAGCGATAAGGGTACCACTGAGCAATAAATAATTGTCGTAGTTTCCCGAAGTTGAAACATATTTCACAGCCTTAGAAATATATCACAGGACCTAAATAGAATTTTTAATACCGACGAACGTGCTTTTTCCTAAATCCACAACGTTGTAATTTGCTAGGCAAACGAGGTGACAAGAACGTGTATGCTGTGCCAGGAAAAAAAGAGAACTTCGCAGCTCCCTTGTTAAGCTCTGCAGGTGCCGCTGGTGTGATTGCACCGCCCATAATTGGTGTTTTCTTATCGGTGCATTCCGTGATATATCGCGAATAATACGAGGGAAAGTCAGTAAGTAGGTCACAAAAGCTATGACAGAAATAATTAGAGAAATAGTTAGCCAAAAACAAGTTTTATATTTCAACAAAGTCTCCATCTACATTAATACACTTATCCCGTCGCTTTATCAATTCCACGTGCGTACCTCTTGTTGAACATCGTTATCATCCTCGAAATGTTTGCCGCCAAGATGCTTTTTAAGTGGGCCAAACAGATGATAGTCGCTTGGGGCTAGGTCGGGACTGTAAGCTGGATGCTCAAGAAGTTCCCACCCTAATTCTTCAATTCTAGGAAATAGCTCACTGCTATTTTTTCTGCCTTTCCACGGCAGTTTATGACTTATTTAATGACTTTTCCTTGTTTTCAAGGAACATGAACTATCACAAAATCCAATTTTGTTTTTTTACTAAGAAGTTTAGTTTCGTGTTATTTTACAACAAATATCTTTTGTAAAAGGATGTTTTAAAGGAAATTAATAATAATACATCAGGTGTCCATGTTGGGATTACTGCATGCCCATTAGTAGTAACAAAAATGTGTTTAGCTCAAATTTAAAACTTGGTTTTTAGTTTTCAAAACCTAATAAAGTCCGCAACTGGTGCCATTACATTATTAAGAAAATTCTTTGAAGCTTTTAACATTAAATTATTTTTGCCTTATGAAACGCGAACGATATTGTACTCTATGGTGTTGTTAGGAAGTTCCAACTTTCGGTCTTTTAGAGTTCTACTGTAGCAGTGCAACACATGCTTTTACAATTTGTAACATCTGGCCTTATAAGTGTTAGAAACAGTTCCCAATGACATTTTAGTATAAGCTGCGTTCGGTACACGTGTTACTTACATTTTTATGAATGCATGTATCCTACAATTGTAAAAGCATTTGCTACATTTTCCTTGGGGTATAGTACCTAAGGGATATCGCTTCGTTTCTTTTCCTTTCCCTTTTTAATACAAAGCGATAAAAAGAATATTATCGCGAGAAAGGCGAACAAGAAAAAATAGAATTGAAGGGGAAAAACAAAAAAAAAGACGCGCTCTCGTAAAAATCCGCCAATAAAACGCATAAAATAAAGGTAATAAAGTCAAGAAACACCATTCCGAACATATTCTAACAACGACAAGTTGGGGCAGTGTGCAAGACGGGTGGAATGGAACGGAGGGAGAAGAAGAAAACGGCTTTTTTCCGGGGGAGCATGAGGACAAAATTGCGAGGAAGCGAGGGGGACGCTGGTAAGGAGCGATAGGCCCCGTGAGCACGTTCCGACGATCTATAAACAATAAATGGAAAATGTTGTGCTTTTTCTTTCGTTTCGCCGATTTTATGGCCGACGGAGAAATAGAAATGGAATTTTCACTTTTCGTCGGTAATATAGTGCGCTGCCGCGTCTCCCGATGATATTATTGGACGGCGGAAATATAGATCGATAATCTTAATGGGAATCGTTGGAGGAATTTTTATTGAAAAGAGGAATACGCCGCTTAAAATGAGAATTGATGGTGATCTGCAACGGAAGAACGAATATAATAGTCCTGTAGAATAGAATGTTCTAACCAGTGTAAATTTGAAGTTGTAGATATTTCAAGAGGGGGCTCCTTCTTAAGTTTTACAAATGCCATTCAGGCATCGCTATTACCATTAAATATGTCATTTATTATTGTTGAAGCAGAAACGGCGCAGAAATCAACCGAGTAGTTCGTTTACAGCGAAGGAAAATGGCATTTCATGTCAAAGTTTCCGTTGGTCAATTTTCTGCCATTTTTTATTACAAGCCTTGAATCACTTTTTTTGGTAACGAAGCCCAATCAGAAGAAACTGCCTCGCCTCAATTGCTTAAAAAAATTGACAGTGGAACTTGAAAGTTGTTCGTTCACGAAGCACTTCCAAGAGAATGATTGCTTGTTTCTATCGTTTTCCTGAAGATGTCGCAAGCGTTGCTTTGGAAGGCCAAAAAGTAGTTAAAGCTGAACGATATATAACAATTTGTTTGCCGGAGGTTATCGATGAAATAAGGACAATCGGCAATATTAAGCAATGCATAACCAGCGATGTTTATTATCCGAGGAAGCCGTCGAAGCCTTCAAGAGACATGTTTTGGAGGTACCACCCAACACTAGAATGGTTTACACCAAATTTATTGTTGATCACTCTATAAGGGTAAAATGGCTGGAAACTGTTTTTTTTTTTCATAGAAAGCAACCTCAAAATATTTGTTCGTAAAGAAGAATATGAAAAATCAAATGCATTATGTCATTATGATGCTTGACACGTTATAACTCCCTACCTAATAATCATGGTAGCCACTCCCAAGATGTACGGTCTGAGCTAATTTCTCGAAAACGGTTAGAAAAATCTGGGAAAATGGACGTGATTTTCGTAATCAATACATCAAAGTTGCTGGATGTCGGATGGTCACAACATACACTTTGGTGCAACCTCAAAAAATTTTTTTTTTGCCTTTACTGTGCCATATCTTAAGTACTGGAAGAAACAAAGGTCCGACAATGTCTGCCCGTTTATAAGTTTTGCCAAGCAACATTGATGTAAAACAAGTACGATCAACCTATAACCTTTTTTGAAATTCATTCACAGTTACTTCAACGCTAAAATCCTTAAAAATAACTGTTGAACAATATCACCCTTATTTTACGGTAGTTGTAAAAACTTTTTACTACCTACGAACCTTTGTCGATGGAAGGAAGATTACGTTTCTTGTTGAGAAATTCTTAAAAGACTTACCGGCTTCCGTATGAAACAAGCCGAGCTATCTGGGAATTACTTTCTCGCGCGGAATCCTAGAAGGGTCTCGGAGGAGATTGCACGGTTGGCGGAAGAAATTACATTTTCTATATGATGTGCTTAAAATTTAAATAAACCTATCAAATATTATGGCAAGCTATGATAAATTAGATTTCTGCCTGTACTGTTCTCTTTACGCCGACCAACTTACCGAAAATGCGATAACCGTACTTCGGCCAAGATGGCGGTAAAGAATATTAATGGATATTGCAAGTGCTAAAGCTGTAAAGCTGTAAAGCGTATAAGATGTAAGTTTTGAGATCAAGATATATCTCGTACGCTTAGAAATATTCTTAGAAATAGGAATTTTAACATGGTGCTCATACATATGTTAATGCAATAATGAATTATGCAGATACACATAGGCTGAATGAGACCTTAGCAATCCGACTACATAGATAGCCGGAGGCAGCTATAATAGCAGCGTTGCCAAACGGATTACTCACAATCCATCTGCCGTAAGGTATTGGTCCCGAAAAAATAAACACCTAACTGTGGCAGGTGCTCCAAGCGATCGCATTGTACCACCATTTCTTCTGAATGGGTGAAAAGTACCTGCAACTTCTGCATCCCTACTGCACGTAACATAACCGGTAATCTGGAGGGTGTTTGGTTCCAGCAAGATGGGTGTCCAGCTCTTAACGCAAGAGAAGTTAAGGATTTTGGCCACGTAGATCCCTCGATTTAGCGCCGGGCGACTTCATCCTTCGGGATTATTTGAAGGAAAGGGCTCTAACATTGGATGACCCTCGCATCAAAATTGAACAGGCGCATGCCCTAGCATTCCAGCTACAATCCTAGCTAATGTGTGTAGAGAATTTTATGGCAGGCTAGGTTATCGCAAACTGCAAAATGGGGTAACCTTTGAGCCTGTTAATTAATTAATTAAATAATTTAATTCCTTCCATATTTCCGTTAAAATTTTTTCTTTATTCGCGCGTTGACTGAGATCGCATATCTAGCGAGGAATGCTAGCTTCCCAACCTATTCCTCGGCCAATGTGTAAATAGAAAGTAGAGGTACAAAAAATATACAAAAATCTACAGAAAATGAGCCCAGAATCTATCTACGATCTTGTAGAAACTAGCGCATCATGACATTGTTCAGAGGATAGGCAGATAGAATAACGCCCTCTACGGGGTTGCTGACAATTGCAATCGTTAAAACAAATCTTTGGGAGCAGCTATGGGCTAATCACCCATGTTTTGTAAGATATAAACCTTCATTGAATCTGTGCCAACATATAAAAGCTCGTCGTATGATGTAACGTTAAAAATAACGCAGTCATTAGCTTCACGGCGAACACGAATGTTCCGAGCTCTCGGAATAAAGTTTTTTTGCGCGACCGTGAACGATACGCCGTTGATAACGTGAACAAAGTGCACTAAACTAAATTTGCGTTCACGTAATTCTGACGAGCAAATGTTAGATATGCTTGCACGGTACTTTTTATTCTACAATATAGAGTCCGGCAATCAGTGCCGGTGATTTATATTTAATCCGTAGATAGTTACGTACGCTACACGGAAAGCGGTACAAAGGACATTTTGTTGTTTGAACAATGCAGTTTATTAATTCAAATCGTTTTCAAAGAGGAACTGTTACAATTTAAACATCCCGGATACTTTCCGATGAAGTTTCCCTTTATTCTACGTAAGTAAAATCAGGTCCAATAATGGCAATTTCAACTTCAATTGAAGACATCTTTAAATCTTTCCGTCTGGTCATCACTAGAGCTTGAAATTAATCGACTGCGAAACATGCTTCCAAGTACATTCAATGTTTGGCGTGGCACTATTGTTCCATCTTGTTGAAATAACGAGCCAAGCCATTTATCCCATGTCTAAGAAGCTCCATGATAGCCACGTATCGGTTCCTGAATTAACTGCAACAATTTGATTATTACTCTGAAACAACTAAAATTCAATTAATCCAGATGCAGACATTCCACAGCAAACGGTGCAATTGCATACGATTTTCGGCAGCCTAGTATTTAGAGCCGTCTAAATGGAGCCGAGTCTCGTCATTAAACTTCTTTAGAAACCGTTGGTAAAACCGAAGCCGAGCGGCTTTGTCCTCTTTCTTCAGTTTTCGAGTTAGTTGAATATTGTAAGGGTGGAATTGCAGATCGTTTCCAATAATCGGCGAAAATTTCTGCCTGAAATTTGTAGAGCAAATGCAAGCTTGGAACTTGAGCATATATGGGACTTTGTTGAACTGCATGTGGTACTTTTCCAATATTTGCCGACGCGAACATTGCCGTGCGTACAAAAATGATTAACGTAGTTTAAAATTGCGTCACGTTTCGGTATTCTCCCGCGTGTAAGAACTTGGAATTCAGTCCTGAAGAGTGTTCGTCTGCATGATGCTGAGTTTGAAGGAATGTCCCAACGGCAAACACTCGTTGATTTAACGCAAAGTAAGCCATACCAATTGCTGAACTCTGTTTAATATTAACCTTAGAAAGGATATAAGTGTATGTAAGGTTACCAGCGAAAAAATTTCGACAGAGTACTTGAGAATGCTTTAATAAACAAAAGAAAAAACAAAAAACCAATGTGATTTATTATTAAAAGTGGTTAGATTTTATAGAATAAGGCCTAATAAACAAAAGTAAATAACAAGTTACATAAAACATTAACAAATATATTCTTTATACAAGTAAATCCGTTAATTACCTACACGAAAGTAGGTGTTCATCAATATAATAAACTGCCTTTATTAAAACAACAAACCCGCATATTAATGTACTTATTTGTTGTATTTACGCAAATTTTACGTTTAATGTAGGCAGCCAATGCTGCATCTGAAATAACTGATGAAATTCTTCGCGAGCACAGTTCTTTCCACGTAAGTTGGAAATTTACCATTTTACCAAGAACTCTTACCATATTCATCAAGCGCCGTGCTTGACTGTGGTACGTACTATCGGGACGGTGGTAATTCCTCAAAACCAGATTGGGGCCAGTGGGGTAGCGTATAACTGCTTTCAAGCTCCTAATTGTGCTTTTTTAGAGATTTCCCTTTGTCATATGTTCATTTAAGAGAATATTCGTTCCAGAAAATTGCGGCCATGATTTCCTCGCCTCCTTGTGTGATGAAGAGCCCTTACGAATTCATTGCACTGACTCTTGTTTCCTGGAAGGATCCCAGTGTTGTGCCTATATCTTATCCTTGGTTATAATTCTTCGGAAGAACTCTTCATCTTGGGATAAAGCAGTCAAAATATTCTCGCAAATTTGTCGCCTATTTGGGAGTGAGCAGCCTGGGAATCCGTCGTGCCGATATTTTGCTCGTTCCCAAAGCTTTTAAGCTTCTTTTTTTGTTTTTTAATTTACTATTATCTATGTTTGTTTTCCTTCGTCGATGGCAATAAGAAACAAGCATGAGCTATACTAATATTACAAAATTATTGACATATTGTGTAATTGAGTCCTTTTTTAATTTTTTACTATTTTTTTTTAATTTTTCTGATTTTTTTCTAAATTCTTTTAGAAAAAAAAATAAAAAATATTTCTCAATTATATAATAAGTTAGAAGTATATAATTTAATAATATTGCTATTAACGAAGGAAAACATACAAAGATAGATATAAATTGAGAAAGAAAAATTGAGATTAAAAGCTCAACATTGAAAATTTTACATACTTGTTTAGTATGTTAAACGTGTTTGTCATTTACCTCAAATCCCATTATTAAAAAAAGAACAATAAATTGATTAACACTACAAAACACATTATAATATTTTCCTTGTAACAAAAAAAATCACCAAGCTAATCTTTAATCCTTCCTTATTGCCAGTCAATCCACCTATATGTAAATGTATAAATCTTATCCAAGCGTTACTTTCATTCTTTCCCTCGCATGCATCACATCCTCCCCTTTATAACCATCCAGTATCAACCACTTCCTCTCTACCCTACCTTATCCCAACATATTCAACGTATTGCGTAGCAGACGTAGTCGAATCTAATATACATACGCCTGCTAGATCAGAGATTCTAGCGTACTCATCCGACAAAGAGCAACACCATTCCTCCATCCATGCATCCTACGACATCGCTAAAGCTTTAGTGGCACTATTCGGTCGACCTGTGCGGTGTAAAGTGTATACACATGCCAAGGATATCTGCCTCGACCTGTATTCGAAACGTATTTCATTCCGTTTGGCCCGATATTCCCCTTCAAGACTTGTAACGTCGGTTCGGAGATCTCGAAGTCCGATCACGCGTCCCATACAAAATCCAGTCTCGGGCGCAAAGGGTGGCAGTTGGTTTTGTATGGGGTGCGCTCGTGTACAGATGGGATCGTCACCGCCGGAGGCCCGCATACATCGACCTCGCTACGTAGGAATTGTCAAATGTCAGGGAGAACATCGGACGTGGGGGTAGAAGGTCTCTACGATATTGGTTTTCGAGCCCCGCCGCTAAGGGAAAGGCGGAAAGACAGAGAAATTGCATTCCCACTTTATATATAGATTATTCTAAGCAATGCCTAATTTAATTAATCGTAATGCGCATATTTTGATTGTTATTTAGTCAACGTCCGTTAACATTTCGAAGAGATTCATCGAGTAGAATTTATATTGATCACTGCTGAAAAGAAGCAAGTTTAAATATTTGTGGAATCATGGAAAAAGCACAATGCCGGTCAGTAATTCGATTATTTGTTTTTTTCCCGGCGAACCAAAGAAGGCGAAGGCGATTCTATCAGGCGAAGAAGTCGACGATTTTTTGCGATTCGCAAAGTATGATTTTAATTAAATATTTGGAGAAGGGAAGGACTATCAGGGATCTTGATTGATTGGATCGATTCAACGCTTTAACGCTGAACTAAAGGGGAAAAGCTCCTCGCCCACCTGGCTGAAAAAAGAATTCTCTATATTCATGATAACGCCTCCAACATTGACAATTGCGATGGCAAAATTACTCCTGTGAATCTCAACGTAGTGGTACCACTGGTAGAATAAGGATGTGACTGTTGTGGCTGATTTTTTAATCGTCCAAGTATGTACTCCCCACACTTATATGTGTATTGTAATATTTGACGAGAGGCCAAAATCTTATGTGCCTGAATTATTCAGTAAAAGTAAGGTTAAGTTGAAATAACTGATATGGGCCACCCTGCATATTAGACCAAGAGAACCACATCAATAATTTTCATACAGGGAGTTTTTTTGCATTACCAACAGTAAAGGTATCCCGTACTATTGTCCCACCCTGTATACGCAGTACAAGCTTTTACGATTAACCGTACATCGCAGAGCACTAGACGCAATAATAAAAGCGTGTTTAATTTAAGTGCTATCCACTACACATGATGAAGTAGGGCCTTTCCAGCCGGCACGCGTACTATATAACATCACGTGTTAGTACCCGCAATAAAGCACCATAAAAACGAGCGGCAAGCGCTACCGTAGCAGTCTTATATATATCCTCGCGGACGCGTTTCTTTTTTTTGCCACTTTTAAACCACTAATATCCTCCAAACACTTTTCGCATCACCCCGCTATGAGAAGTGTTAAACCACAATGGGTTTATGAGCCACCAATGCTGCTATAATAAATGGCCGTGTACGTATATATGGCGTAAATTCGTATATTCCGGAAATGGGGAATGCATCTCTTCCGGTTTCCTACGCCGCCGTGCCGGTAATTCTGTGGAAGGTGAGCAAACGCTATTACCTTGGATGCGGTTGCGGGTGCGAGTGTGATCGATAGCATCGAGGAGAAAATAAAAGGCGTAGGTGCGCTTAAAAATTACTCTAGCACCCTACTAATGGCTTCGGAGTCGTTATCAAGTTATGTATGATACGGGGGTAGTTTGAAAAAATTCCAGCCGAAACACCGTTTCGCCAAATTCAGTTTTAAATCTCAAAATAGTCTCTTTGTGCGTCCAAATAGTAGAATTTATCGACGCTGAAACCCTTATTTCGATTAAATTGCTTCTTGCCGGCTTTAGAAATGTTCGCTCGGATGCGGTTTTGGTTATGAGGAACCGATGCACTTCTGGTGGCGGTGCCTTCTTTGTTAATTTAACGAAGTTTTAGCAGTCTTTGGAGAAATGTTCAGTTGCTTATTCCACCAAATCCGCAGCTACCCGGTTGCCTTCTTCATGCAAAACTGTTGTTACCGACAAATTCAGTTTTTCCAGATTAGTTTATACCTTTCGTATTTTAATGGTATCGCTACATAGTGAAAATTCCTTCTTAGGGTGGGCGACAGCAGATGTAATTGGATGTGGTTCAAATAAATGTTCTATTGAAGTTGGCTCTCCTCAAATCCTCAAATTGCGCCACATCTTTAGTTAGCTAATAATTTGAAAAATTATCTTTAATATGAACTAACGGCAGCGGAGGTATTTACACCTTGAAGATTCTTAACTTCCTCCTCAAAAGAAACAAGTCACCCTTCGTTACAAATTCCAGATTTTCTAAAAATTCGAAAGAACATGAACTACAAAGTACACGGGCCGAATTTTTGCAATTTCAACCAAATTTGTTGCTTACGTAGTAGGTACAGCAACATCCATATTTATTTAGCAAAAGCCCAGAGTTTTCTCTTAACTGTAGATGGAATCATTGGGATCATTTTATTAACTCCACCTTACAAAAAAAAAGCCGTCTAATCTTACGTGGACAATAAATCTCGATAAAGCTGCATTCAGTTCGTTCGGTTCCACTAAAATTCACCGATAATATAACGCTGTCTATCTCCCCGTGCAGCCCGGCCTTCTCGAAAACATGTAATTAAAGCCCCTAGCGTAATGTATGGCGCACAGATAGGAAATTGGCTGACTTGTGCACTTCTCGGATAATGACTCCATTATAATAATTCTTCCCCCGGCGAAATCTGAGCTCCCCGTTGCAACCAGACTGACGAGACGGAGCAACATCTACCGAAACGTTATCGGAGCTAATTAATTGTTTTTACATGTGCGCAGGGATACACCTTTACCTCTAAAGCTTTAAATTTAATAAGTGAGGTGATTGTGTAACTATTAAGCTATGCGTTTGTTCTGTAGATTAAGCTTTCCTTCTAAAGTAATGGAATCTTTGATTAAATATACAAGTAACGCTTGCCATTGGCTTTGTTAAAGGTACTAGTATTGCCATCGCTATTGATCTGTCTGCCACAAGCTTTGTGGGAGATAGGATGGCCTGAAACAAACAAGAAAGCCATAATCAACATGGCGTCGCAAATGGACGGTTTTGGAGAATTACTCATTCGTGCATTTTCTCGCTAATCTCTTCTTGCATTTCCTTTTCGTAATTGACATGAGTTGTGCCAAATATACAATTCACATTCAGTGCAATATTATTTATAAATTGCCATTGGCCGACATGCTTTTCATGAGTTAGTCGTATTAATGGGAATGCCAGAAAAGCCCAAAATCTCTACGCTGACGTTCATTCCAATCGCCTAGCCTCTTCAGTTTGCGATTTGCAACACTGCACCAAACAGTTTGTAACATCGATCATTAAGAAAACAGTTCTATGAGATACAGCAAAATCCGAAGAATATCAATCGAGATGGGAATTGGTGCTCCCCTTGGAGAATTCTCCACGAGCAACACCTTTATCTCTATTGCACACGGGTGCAGCCCCCAAAATCCGCCCAATCATCAAGCACGTTTGGTTTTTTGCCGCAACGAGGCTGCACTATCTTTGTTGATAATTTCAGGTTTACACGATAAGCATGTGTGAGCAAACGAAAATCCGCATTCTGTTATATAATCCAAACATTAAGTACGATTTTGGTTGAACACTTGGGTGCTTTGGGCAACAGATCCGGTTGTTTCACCAAATCGATTAACTGCTCACTTAAATCCTCTGCAGAATGGGAAGGGTGATATTTTAGACGGCATTCCTTCGAACCAAGGGTAACAATTATGGGTCCAGTGCAACGAAAATTTTAGAGAAAGATGAGTAATCTACACTATAAGCCGCGCGATCGCCGGATTCAAAGCACCCTGATAGGAGTCTTCTTTGGTAATATTTGAAGGTTTTGGTTTGGTTTGGTTTAACGATGCCACCGAATCAAAACCCACACAGCGATTTTTGAAAGAGTTCAAATGTTCTTGCTGCGGAGATCCAATTCAATAAAGGCTTAACGTTGGAAAATTAAAGAAATAAAAAGAATAAATCTACCGTTCAGAGAAGGTGTCGTCCATGCATCTACTCCAGCATTAAGATATTCGGTATGACCAGTAACAGGGGTGATCCCATGACTGCGCTGCATAATTTGCTCCATTGATCAAATGCGCTATAATGTCCAGTGTTTCCACCTCCAAATATTAACCCAACCTTTTTTACAGCTCAAATTATCAATGACGACAACCTCGTCCGATTTAACCCCTAATTGCCTGCCCTCCCTGTGAAATGCTAAATCTAGGGGAAAATACGATTGCTCCTCTCTCCTTCGCCCCAATAAACCCTCCATCCATCGCTGTGCCAGCGCCAAAAACGAAAGAATACTCTTCGATCCCACATAAATCACCAGTGGGTTGAAGTTCGACGCCACCTATTGCCGATACGTTCGAGTCTAAATTTAATCTCGACCTTTCGACAGCTGCCCCCTTTCCCTGTTTTCCCCTCATCCGAGTACCCGTTCCAAGCCTCTTCGCGTTAAGCGACACTATACCAAGCGAATTGAATGGAAGTGGTGCAGAGGGGGATGTATAGCGTACAGCGCAGGGGGTCTGATGGAATTTTTGCGAATAATCGAAAGTCTACATGCAAAGGAAATTTAAATTTTGCCAGCGGAGGAATATAGCGGAATTGAACAAATTATCATATTTGATGGTTTTTGTATTATTACCGTAGCATATCTCAGGTGCCAAAAAAAAAACAATCCAGTTGAATTTTGCTTCGTAAAGTAAAAGTGTTTGGAGATATAATCTTAAGGTTGCGGAATAGATAAAACTCAATAAAAGATACACTTCCAAGAAGAAACAAATATAACAATGTTATCACTCTTCCTGTCTTCTCCAAATTCTTTACTAGCAATCAGGTGATCTTATGTAAAATCTAAACTCATTCCAGAATAATTTCTCCAATCAGCGTGATTCCAGTTTTCGAGCTCTACGATCTAGACATTGGGTTGATCTTCCAGACATTAAATTAGCTTCACCTACTCGTCGACAAACTGTTCATCTGCTTACATAGACATTTCTTATTTCGCTTATTCGATTTTCCACCTCAACCTATACCAAAACTGAAGAAGCTACAAATCGGCCGTCTCGTTTGAATGTTGCCCTTCTACGGCCTGAACCTGGTTTCCTAGCACTAAAACGACGAAAAAGAACGGCTCTTTGGACTGCTGAACGAGTAACGCCTACTGCTTTAGCAGCATAGTAATGGAAGTTAAAGAAATTTCTTTTAGAAAAGAAACTGGAAATGTTTCCCACTTCAAGCTCTTTTCTGGTGTCAAAATAACATCTACCTCCGAATGGTAAAAATCAGAGTAACAGGCGTGGTGGGGCCAAATAAACATAGGGAAGGCGGAAGCGTTTCGTTTTTTATATTGGCTGGCTGGAGAAGAGCTCCTTGCGTCTACCCTAAGGCCTAGAGCTAGCCGCTTTGGTTTGGCTCAATTTCAGGTTTCTGGGTAACAAACATCCAGGCAAGCACGATTTGGGTAAGGCTTTGGCCCCGTTGTATAGGCTTGTATCACGAGGGGGTCGATTGTTTATTAATGCTAACGGGAGTCCTCAGCTTTCCCTTATGTGAGGTTAGCACCAAATATTTCAAATTGTCTAGCTCCTATATAAGTAAAAATAAGGCACTCTCGGATTTAAATCTCTTGGATTAATTTTAAATTTAGGCGTGCCCCAATATAGGAATGTGTCGGTTAAAATTATTACCGAATAACCTGAAATAATAACTGTATCTCTTAAGGGTATTTACTGGCGTCGAAGCTCGGTGAAAAACCTGTTCTTATTGGAGGAATCAAATCTGTATATGGGTCTGACAATAACCTGGCGGAAATTGTATTCTATTAAAAGAATCTGAGTGGCTTGAATGCTATTTTAACCCAAAATTAATATCTTATATCCAAAAATCATTGCTATTCCAATAAAACCCTAATAAACAGCTGATTTTCATATTCACTCCACCCAGTTTTCCCTCTTCACGTCCTCGGCCCTGCATAGGAGGTGAACTTCGATCGGTACTGGGTGCTAATTACTCTAATCCCCGTCGTTTTTTTTGCCTTCGACTTCCAGCAGCGGAAAAAAAGGGGGCATCATCGGGCAAAAGAAAAAAAAATTAGGTGGGCGTTTCAGCGAACTTTTTAATAATTAAGCGCCAGCGAGATATTGAATTAGTGGAAGTTCCCGAAAAGGAGGGAGCGGACGAAGTGCAAAAACAATTTGGGCGGAATTTTATTTCCTGATGGAAAGAAATTTAATTAGCAATTGCCGGCTGTGCTTCCATGAGCTTTGCTCGCGCAAAATATAGCGAATTTATATCCAAACGGCGTTGTAGTTGAGTATCGTGTACATGTACCAACGATTGGAGTAAATTTTTATGTTTATGTTCTTATGTTTTTAGTTATTGCTGAAATAACAGAATTAAACAAACAATTACTGAAAGACTTTAGTTTTTCAGGTATAGGACATTTTTTATTTCTACTTTCAGTATGCCAGCACCAAGGACCAACCTGCTACTTCGAGCGCCAGTTTACCACATAACGCATAAGGCTAACGCGCTGCGAAGGGATCTATTTTCCATTAAAATAATGTTTATTTTCTTTAATATATTGTTTTTCTTTTCTTTCTTTTGTAAATTTATATTATGTTCACAATCTACGATCTTTCACAATTTTTATCCGTTGCTTTTATAGATTTTTTTAGAAATATCTAATTTGATATAAGATGGTGGCAATAATACTTCGTTTTTTGGTAGTAAAGGATTGCAGTTACAATCTTCGTTCCAGTTACATTAGCATAGCAAGTAACTATATCTGCGTAATCCAACTATAAACCCAGTAATAAATTAAATGCTTTGAAATCTTCACAAACGCTCCAATTCTATTGTGAAAATTTAATTTTTCTAAGTACTAACTGCATTCCACCATTCGAGTCCTTTAATTTTACCCAGCAAGATTTTCCTTTACTGCTACCATGGCTAAAACTGTGACCATGTTGTCCGCAGCGTATTGTTTAATAATATTCTCCCATCTAGAAACGAAGCTAGCATTATCGAGCTTGCTCACAAACTTTTTTCAATTATTAATTGAAAATAATTCATAAAGTAAAATGTTACTTGTCCATCGTTTAATCCATCAGAATCAAATGAATCATTTTAGGGTATTTCCGCTTAGATTAATGCTAAACTGTAACAGAATATTCAAGAAAACCATTTTTCTTAACCGAAAACCAACCCTATTCCAATTCTAGCCGTTCACAATCGGAAAGGTCGAAGACGAAACCGCATTGTCCGAATGACATACAATACGAGAGACACATCCGGGTTTTGCGGGCTTCCGATCGCTCCCGCGGGAAAGTATCAGCGCTGCTCGTACGAGAATATCGAATCCGGTTCAAGTCCAGTCATTGTAAAGGTATAGGGCTTCGCTAGCGGCGTCGGAGTGGGACCGCCGCTGCTTGACATTCCAACCGCAAACATTGCCGACGGTACGCCTATCCACCGCGCTTTAATTGTCATCCATCCTGTGACTAAAGTGCCATCTCACGGGCCGCATACTTAAGCGTCCGTTACCGCTAGGAGAACAAATTAAGTATCTTTATCGTGCATGGCGGTGGCAATCTGCAACGTGAAAAAAGGTCCAAAAGAAGTTGAATGAAACTCGACAGACGTGTTTCAATTAAATCTTCAATGACGGTTGGTTGCTTTGTTTGAGCACAATAAGCCTTGTTTTTGTCTGTACTTTTTCATTTGTTTGTTTTCTTCCCATCTGTGTTTGTGCGAAATATTAGACAAATGAAAAAGGGGGAATCCTTTTATTACTTTTTTTATTTTATTCTTGACCTTTTCTTTTTAATATTTCAGTCCAATATCTTAGAGTGTTGTTATTATTAATATTTTGTTTATTTCTCTCTGACTGGTTTTTGTTTTTAATTATTATGCCGGTTGTGTTGTTTTAGCGAAATCCTTATTTCGCTACGTTTTCGGATTTGTTTAATTCTTTTTCGAAAATGTTTTCCTATTTACACCACAGATCGTTCTTTAAAGTATAAATTAAAAATACTAATTTAACTTAATTTTTCCTCCCTTTTTTGTTGGTTATAAAGTTACAAAGAAAAGGAAATTTCTCGAGTTCGTTTTATGTTATTTAATGTTAATAATAAAACACAAAGTCAACAAAGAATGTTGGCCTTTAGCATCCTTTTTCGACCACAAGGTTTTTTACAGGATTATTTAAAGTACCGAGGCAGCGATTTATTGCCGTTAATATTCATTTTAGGAAATTATGTACAATATAAAAATTTGTTATGAAATTTTTACCTACATTTGAGAATACTTGAACTTCTTTTTCTTCAATTGTTTTCAAGTTACACGTCCCCGTGTAATTTTTTTTTAATGGTAAAGTTTTTGAATTTATAGTAATTTTTTAAGGGCTTTTTAAGTCGATTGGATCATTCTCAAATTAATAATGAAGGACAATTTGAACAATTACTTTAATTTACTTAGTTACTACTTGTATAACGCAAAGTACCACGAGCAGAAAGTGGAACAGCAATGGGAAGTTCTCTATCTCCTGTAATAGCCAATTTGTTCATGGAAGTATTTGAGGAAGAAGCCATAAGCTCGAGCCAAACGAAACCGAAGTGTTGGCTGCGATATGTCGATGACACTTTTGTGATATGGCAACACGAAGAAGAGGAATTATAACATTTCTTGGGACACCCCAACTCGCAGCACTTAGCCATTAAATTCACCATAGAGAAAGAAGAAAATGGAAATCTGCTCTTCCTGGATGTAATGGTGAAAAGTACGGAAGAGGGAATACCACAACATGCAGTATTTAGAAAGAAGACGCACACCGATAGATATGTACATGCGAGGCCTCACCATCATCCGATGCAGAAGACGACAGTAATTAAAACCTTACTATCCAGAGCCAAAACCATCAGTAATGAGCCACATTTAGCCAGTGAGAAGATACATCTGGAGAAAGCACGGAAGAAGAATGCTTACACTAACATTAACATAAGAAGAGCCAATAGGAAGAAGATGCCTCTAAAGGCTATTACAAAACCGCAGAGACGGAGTCACCGAAAAGGAAAGACGAAGTAGAAATGTCTTTCGGGTGATGTCGTGTAGTTAATATTTTACTTGACGTTTCGCTGACCATGCTGTCAGCTTCTTCAGAAGATTTCTAACGACAGAATAATGGAACACGAAAGGGACGCGAGATTTAAAAGAATCGGTTAATCAGCGGTGGCAGAACATATACACAAGACTAGACATAAAATGGACTTCAAAAACGTAAAAGTGATAGCCACCACCAAGAACCACGGAAGAAGACTGGTCAGGGAAGCCATAGAAGTAAAAAAGAACATGACCGTTAACAGAGAAGAAGAACCACCTTAGCAACACGTGGAAGAGTCTCTATTTGAGCTGTCACGCTCAATGGAGCGGAACCTGAATGCACCAACAATGTATATAAGAACAATGTCCGAGAATGAGTTCAGTTATCCTGAAGGAGCCATCAGCATAAACGGCGAAATCCTAAATTAAGACGATCATCAATTAAACTTTAACATGTGATTAAATCAATTGCCTTTTATATGTACATTTTGAACCAGTTTAACTCGTCATTAAATAATATAAAGTGAAAATGATATTCGGGGAAGTTGGCAGCACAAAAATATCTATTCGGATAAATTCTCATTAAATTTACGTAAATAATCCATGTTTCTTATTGCATGATTTAATCATTGGAAAAAAAAAAAGTTTTTTTGGAAGTAATTGTAATAGAAGAGCTACAGTCATTCTGGGAGAGATTGATTTGAAAATTAAAAAAAAGAGGATGTTTGTTGGAATAACTTTAGTAAACATTTATCGAACTTTGTTGATTAAAAAGCCTCTCCTTTCAAGCATCTTTAAGATGTCACTTTTTCGCTTCAGCGTGCGGAAGGTCGGTTCGGAAGGCCTTCTCAAAACAATCTCGTTAAATGTTAAAATGTTGACGTTAATGATTAACATGTATTAAATTAGCCTTCACGTTTAACCACTTGAACAGCATTTAACAACGAATTAGTTTAATCGTGATTAATGAAGTTGCAAATTAACTTAATAAGATATTAACGTGCTAGTGCTTCTTTAATGTGCTTTGTTTTATTTCTTCTTTTCTTTATTTCTAGTCTAAAAACAGAACTCGTTGATTTTATTGTTCTGTAAGCTAATGTTATAACGCTACTTTTAAAGAATTTCCACCATAGTTTCTTGAAATATTTAAATATCCAGCCACAAAAATCTTTATTATTTTCTGTTTATTTCCTGATAACACTACGAAATCAATTACAGTCAGAGAGAAAGGCAATTGCTTCAAGCAATGTATAAATGATAAAAGAGAAAACTTTAATAATCCCAAAATCACATTAAACACGAACAAACGTAACACATTAGGTCCAGATCCAGCCCTCCGAATTCCATATCGAATTAAGTCAAGAGAAAAAAAAACATTACCAGAAAAACAAAACAAAAAGAATAAGGAAAAATATTAAAAAGCGGCAATCGAGATGCAACGCACCCAAGTATGAAAAGAATTTTAATTTACATCATGCCATTTTCCCTTAAAACGAGATCCTTTGAGCAATAACGAACGCTACAAATTCTTCTTCGAATGGGATCTAAAGTAAGAGGGGCATTAATAAAATAACGACGCAATAATGCGTGGATAATGAGCAGAAGAGCATGAAGAAAAGAAGGATAAAAAACCGTAAGATTAAAGATATAGGACGATTAACGATTGCGGACTTCTTAAAAGGGTCCGTATTCGAGCGAAAAATCCCCATTTTCAGATTTAACTTCAGCTTAGTAATAAGTAGATGCCTTAGGAAGGCGACATTAAAAAATAACTTGGATTATGAATTAAGATTTGTTTACCTCTTTAAAGGCATCACAAAATATAAATAATGTAGGAACGTCTTCCATGATTTAATATATTTTTTTCTTTTAATAATTAACAATGTGCTAATTGTTTGGGAAAGATAAAGCGAAATTTCACTAACATTTGGAGAATTCGATGTCTCGAATTTTGACCGATTTTCTTTAGTTTATAAGCAAAGATGACATCGATTCACTTAAGTTAACTTAAAAAAACATATCTTGGGGAAATTTTCCGCATAATTAAACATTTGATTCGAACGCTTTCGAGCACGTAGTCCCTCGTTGAGGGTTGGCAATATAATGAAGGAACGCTTGCATCCGTGCGAACGCTAAAGGAAATCTGCGTTTGTGAGAAGGCAGCTGGACGAAAATACCTTCTAGCTGCACAGAATTCCGGGACAACATTGTCTGTTTTTCCTGCAAATTCTGTTAGCAATGCGATTACCTTTAAAAATATCGGCTACTGGCAACTTTTCTCTCCTATAATGCACAGTTACAACCTCGGAAATGTTAGTGACAAACTGGTTATGGAAGAAAGACAAAATTTTCTTCTGGTTATGTTCCAATCAAGTTTGTCGCTGTTAAGATTTAAAGATTTAAAGCAATTTATGAAGGAAATAAATGTTAGATTTATTTTCATTTTTCTCATCCAATTTCTATAAATATCACGATGTTTTTGTAACTCAAACCGACGTGCATTAAAAACTTCCTCCAAATATCCAAATTCCACAAGCAAAACTGTAAATTTACATTCGAAAAAATAGAGTTGGTCCACCATCTCTATTAACAAGTTAATCAACATCTTATATTCGACAACATGCTTGGTTATGTAAGCAAACACAGGAGGAATGGGAAATTACACGCCCTCAAACGAAATTTCCTACAACAACATCCTTTCACCCCTAATCCAGCTACCTTTTACAATGATAGGCACGTAAATATTCAAAGTTGACGCTGAAGCCTCTATGGTAAAAAAGGGGGAACTACGTTTTTTTCCACCCACCTACTTCGAGGTCGAAGGCTTTCTGAATACACACACCTATTTTCCACCATTTTCCAGCGTTCGTCTATTTTTCTTCTGACGTCGTTTTTTTCTTCTCCCCCGCTCTATAATCCCGTTTTTCCGCTCATCTGCGCCACTACTATTAAATAAATCCCGATTCCGTGAAAAATATTCGTTTTGTCAAGCTCCGGCGATGGCTATTCTAGGTTGCGCGAGATCTTTCGCTACGGCATTTTGCCTCCTACCTCCGCCTCCTCCGAGCTCCGGCGGAAAAAATAAACGGGAAAGCGAATAACAAATACGGGATTATTTATTCGATATGTATTTGGCGTTTGTTTGAAGTACGCTTTCGAAACGATTGAATCGTTAGAACGAGAAATGTGATATAATATTGCTGGGGCTTTGATTCTGAATATTTCGTGATTGTTGTTGCGAGGTAGCGGCGAAAAATTGATGTTCTCGTTCCTTTTTTCCTTTATTTTGTAGTGTTTGTTTGTGTAGTTTGGATTACTAACGTGGAAAAATTTTGATAGTACAAGAAATTAATGTGACGCAATATACAGGGCCATCAAAGCTCAATGGCTAAATACACTTGCAGTAGGAACTAATTTCGTACCATCTGTCCAAGAATTCCCTTATAAAGCGCGTACACGGACGGCCAAATAGGAGGTTCTGAGTGATGCCCTCGTAGCCACGTCGTCCGCTTCTTCATTACCAGGATTATCATTGTGGCCCTTCAAGCACGTGACCTTAATTTTATCTGTTTCAGAAACTAACGGTATAGCTCTATGGCAGCCTAGTAGTAGCAGATTCGACGCTATTGGTTGATCCGAAGCTGATACTATTTACTTACTATGAATAAATAGGATGATGTTTCTACCCAGAACCTGAAAGTTAGTTGGACAGTGCGCTGCTAGGGTTAGCGCCGAAATTTACGCCTGCAAAGCTGTAATCGCCATTCTTAGCAGCAATTCTTTTTGGTAAAACGCTTCCTCCTATGTGACAGAATTTCGAAAATTCCACCACCTTAAATCGTTTAAAGATGGACTAGATGAGCTCCAATTCACAGTACCAGTGGTATGAAATTCACAAAAAAGCAACAAAATCATCAAAAATAATACAATTTAACAACTATAACTACCAGGAAAATATCTTACTTGGTCTCGCAGTGTGCAGCAATTAGGAGGTTTGAAGATGGAAGATCATAAAATTTGCTCTTTAAATCGGTACCTGAATCAACCAATTGAGCCCTGCCTTAACTCCGCCGGTAAATAATTATAAATCTTTGTACCTAGGCGAATGTAGCAACTATAAAGCTTGGATTTTGCCATATCGTAGCGAATATGGCCTGGATTCTTTGTAAAATAATTATGTACATACATTACCATTTGTCTTTAAATTCTCGAGAATACTATGCAGGTATGATGCTAACTCAAGCATGACCCTCTACAGGTTTCCCTTGGACCAACATCCTTAATTTGCAATGTACGAGGGAAAGTCATTAAATAAATTACAAACTGCTGTGGGAAAGCTGAAAATAGCGGTGAGCTATTTCCATATTTGTCATTAGGTGTCAGCATAATCCAGCTTTATGATGTTCAAGTCACAGTCACGTACGCAGGCAGTGTTAAAATGGCGATCGTGCTCGAAGCAGCGTGAAGCAACGTGCGTTTTTTCTGGGCAAAAGGACTTCCTGCAAAAGATATCCATAAGGAAATGTCTCCTGTTGACAGTGAAAAGTATTTTTCGCGTTAAGCTGTGTATAACTGGGTGGAAAAATTTTCTCAAAGGTGCTCAAAAGTTGTTGACGATTAGCGAAGTGGCCACCCCGTTCTGATTGCGATAGATCCGACACTTCGACGGGTAGAATAGATGATTCGAACTAACAGGCGGGTAACAACAGGCAGCATAGCAAGTACAACAGGTTGTTCTCATGGTTTAGCCTTACGAACTGATGCACGATCCTTTGAATTTCGGAAAAGTTTGCTCACGGTGGGTACTTAGACAACAGACGGAGGAACATAGAAGGATTCGAATCGGCTTGCCCTTGCAACACCTCACTCGCTACGCAGAGGAAGGGGAGAACATACTTAACAGGATAGTTACTGATGATGAGTCATGGGTACACCATTAGCAACCCAAAACAAAAGGTGCTTCAATGCAATGGAAACATCCTTCTTCACCGTCAACAAAGAAATTCATGGTTGTATCCTCGGCTAGTAAGGTTATGCTTACGATGTTCTGGGATTCTCAAGAAGTGCTCCTAGCCCATTTCAAGAATAAACGTCCAGGTCTACCAACGAGAGGAATAACGCTGGATCACGATAATTCCAGGCCGCATTCGACCCAGTTGACCCAGGCGAGAATTGAAGAATTAGGGTGGAAACTTTTTGAACCTCCGGCTTACAGTCCCGAACTAACCCCAAGCGACTATCATCTCTTTGGTCCACCCAAAAAGTACCTTGGCGGCAATTATTTGGAGGGTGATAACGATGTTCAGCGAGAAGTACGCACGTGGTTGAGACGGCAGCCCAAACACTTTTATGCGCTAACTATTTCTCTAATTATTTTTGTAATAGCTTCTTGTGACCTACTTATTGACTTTCCCTCGTAGAATTAAATTTTAATGTTTGCGCGTCTAGCCAAAAAAGTAGGCCGCAACTTAAATGCGCTTAAACAATATAATTTTTCTTATAAATAACGACCTCTTCAAATATCATCAGAACACTATTACATGTTTGACTTGTTCGGAAGATCAAAAGCATGTTTAGCAAACCACGAACAAATTCCAACCGCAATTGTTGCCTCGCACACACGTAATTTACATTGTAACAACCTGCGATCGTATATGTATTTCAATTTCCGCTTTTCCATCTACGCGATAGAACTCTGGGCTCTGTGTAAGTGCAGCTTTCCCAAACTAGCTTGGCCGTTGTATTTTGAGAAAAAAGATTATTTGAAAGTATCAAATCAACTTCATAGATTTTACTCAAATTATATTTATATTATCTACTAAAGTTGCAGTATAAAAATATACAAAGTTCCATCCGAAATTAAAAAGAAAAGTACAAGCAAAGCTATCTTTGTCACTCTGTACGACGTATAATTCGCCCCTCGTATACAGATTGAGTAACGAGACCTAGAGGAGCTTTTTCCAGGGCGAAACGCAATATAACTCGTGCGTGACTCACGATTTTTGAAGAACAATCCCCTTCGAACCTGTGTGTTTACTTTTCAGCTGTTTGGCACGCATCTGAAATGTTTCAAATAGAGTTTTGCGGGGAGACTACAATGTGATTCACAGATTGATTTTTCTTCGAACATTTGAGAAACGACGCTTTTTTTTTCCTATTCCTGCTGGTCCTTGTACATTGGAAAGCTGTTTATTAATTAAAACAGGTGGAATAAATGTTCAGCGTCGTTGATCCAAAACAAATCTTTGAACTTTCATCTCTTAACTAATAAAATCGAACTTTGGTGGATCTTCGTAAATGTATGAAAAATAATGATGGTGCGTGACCTGCTTAGAGGGAGCAGGGCCTTGCAGCCTTTTGCACCTCTGATAGAGAGTGTAATGATGCAGGACTGAAATATTGTAAGGCAAGGTAAATATATGCAAGAAAGGATTGAAGTTCTGCACTGCAGTAGCTTCAAAGTTTTGCTTAAATTCAAAGTTTATTATTTTCGTTACACACAAAAAAATTATTTAATTTTGAAAAAAAAAACAAATAATAACTGAAGACAATACTTTGCCATTTTTTTAAAAGATAAACTGGTAATTTTAGAGATTACAGCAGAAAATGTAGCTTGTTATATATACAAAACGCCATGCTTAAGCTACCCTCTCCTTATAAAGATATGAATTCGAAATTACAAAGAAAACATTGATTAAACTCCGCCTACATTTATAACCTTTACAATTTAAAAGCACTAAGCTGAAGCAAAAAAAAATAAAAGAATTCCCATCCTGAAACATACCACGCAATCAACTTCCCCAACCCGCCACGCCTCGTCTTTGCTACCATGAACCCGCTACATCACTGTGATGGAGAGAACTTAATTCGTTTAACGAACCTTCGCTTCCGGTAGCGGCCCTCGCTTTGACACTGAAGTATGAAAACATTAAAAGAAACGCATTCGTGTGAGCTCAAGGCATGCTTTCTAGGCGGCGTCGATGCTACGCTTTTTGTCTGCACATTTTCTCTGCGATTAGCGCACGCGATAGGTCGGAACGTTCTCTTGTGTTTGCCGGGTCAAAGATAAAGATTTTTCCGTTCGTTTTTTCCTGCAAGAGCAATTCCGCGTTATTAATTAATTTAAAGTTCTACTCGTTAAATCTGGAGTATAATAGAAAAAAAAAAAAACGGGTTCGGCTCGTGGCGTTTCAGTTTAATGTGAGATGGGATCCTTTTGTGCTGGATCTGTTTAAATGTCCGGAATATTCTAGGTTTAAATCCATATACTCGCTTCTAATTTATTCGGTTGCTCGAGTAGAATGGCTGTTTGTGATTTAGGTTTTCAAATGGCTGTCTTGATAAACGTCAGCAGATTGTTGTTTGTTGAATAACCCTCTTGTAGAATAAGGAAATATTATTTGGGAATTTTTATTTTCTCTTTTTTAATTTAGTGCCTCAATATAGCTTGGTAGCGCTGTTACCAACAAAGGAACACCGGTATTGACAATGGTAGGGTGAGATAAATCCCACAGCATGCCCCCTAAGCTAGTTCGTCAAACAACCCAGTGGCTTGGTTAGAGTTAGGCACGTCTTCCAGCACGGTTGTCCTAATTGGCGTTAGCACCTGGCACTTGCAAAAGAGGGGCTCCAGAGTTTTGTTTTCAGCATGGCAGCCACCACATGTCACGTCTTTGGCTAATTAGATCTTATAAAGGTGCCCCTTTAACCGGCAATATTCAGTCAAAATCCCAACAGCCTTGCGAAAATCTGTTCTGGTAAACGTAGTACTCGCTAAATTTAAATTTAATTTTCTGGGTTTATAGAGCAATAGTGTACAACAACAGTGATAATTTCTTTAGCTGTCCAATCACCCGTTTTCAAGGTATATAGCACCTACACCACGTAACATAGACCAAATGAGAAATAAAAAAATTGTTGTTTGCTAAAGGAATTATTTTATGACTACTTATGCATTAATTCTTCAACATCCGGAACACTAGCTTCTCAGCACTTTAGGGATCGGTTTACAGATGCTGTAGCTGATACGTTCTTGATACTCGATTCCTGGAAGGGAATCTCCCAGTGATATTAAAAATTTAGTACTAAGGGACAAGAAACTCAATATCGCAACAATTCCAAAGAAAACAAAACTAATGGTGCGGCCTTCCAATATTTATGGATTTCAAGCATCCTCACTTGAAGCGTTACCTATTAATTGCAGTAAACCAATTGTTCTATTTAAGGAAAAGCTCGAATAATTGCATTACAATTTGCTGAAATAGAAAACAAAAATAATCGATGATGTATACAAAGAAGTAGGAGGATACTGGTGATGAGGTCGCTTTACAAGGCGTTCAGTTTGAAGCCTGTTCCATGAGATACTTTTTTTGTTTCTAAAGATAAAAGGATCCTTAAATTTCAAAACAATATTTTTTTCTTCGAGATCTTTTATCAAAAAAAAACATTTGGTTTTTCCAGCTCACCGGAAATGTCTCCAACTTTCGTTTTTTGAATGAAATATCATTCTGAATCTAAATGCATCGTTTTAGTAATCAAATACTTTCGCCTGTTACTCTTTTAGTTATTGAAATTCAGCCATCAATATTTAGCAGTAAATTTTGCACATGATTCATTAAGTCTTCAACATTCTCATGGTTCTTAACGTAATTTGTTGATCTCGCGGGCCAAACAGGCATTGCAACTGGCCGCGAATTATGACCTGGAGTGCAATCCTGGCGAAATGCAAGTTTCCCCCGCCGACCTTTAGTGATCGCCAAGATGTAACTCTTGCGCTGGTTTAATTTTATTAGTTGTAAATTTGTTTTTCTTAAGATAGTGATGCATTGTTCTAATACTTAAACATCTCCACAACTCGCCCACAGCTGCTCTGGTTGATACCCTTTGATGGAGTTCGAAGTAAGTCAATACATTAACTTCGCTTTCTTCGTTATCTTTGCAATTTCCCCTTCTTGGCTTCTGAGAGCTCTCAATCGCGAACCTCTAACAGTCGAAAATACGTTCTTTCTGGAACCTCCCTCTAACATTGCCTACACAAATTTCGAACTTCTTCTCTATTTTATTGTAGCCAAAATGCATTTCTTGGATATTCACCCAAAACTCACAGCATAAGTTGCTTGTAAAACTTCCTTTGGGACCCGATACTCAATTCTTTAGAGTCGTGGCAAACTCACCAAGACTCTTAACCAACTCTTTAAAAAAAAAAGTAGTGGAAGTATTTTTTTTTCCAAAATGATGCAATCAGATACAAAATGACTTTCAGATTCCGAAAATGTAAATATATACAAGGTGTTCTATTTAAAAAAACTAAATTTGGGGTCATTTCCGGTGTACTTATACAGTCAATTATTTTTCTAATAAGAGGCCAAAATGCCATTGTTTCGTAATTTGCTCGTATATAAATAATAATCTACCACTGTGAACACTCTCCGGAAAAGTCGTACTGTGCTGCTGGCAACTGGAGATGTAATAAAGGAGTTAAATCGGGTATTTCAAGCGTTTGTACAACGATGCAAAAGGGATAAGCTGTTAGCAGATACTAAGAAATATCTGTATACGCAGCCACGCAATAGAAAAAGGATTAACACCTTAAATTTTCGGGTAACGCAACATCGCACGTCACCTTTCTACTGCACCGAAACTGTTGGGTATCTACATCGGCGCTAATATCAGCTTGTCTTCACATTTTTACCACGTTTGCAAAGCTCTTGGGGAACCTACTGGGTACTGCTGTTGATGAAGAGAATCTCAGGCTTCAAAAGCTTGCATCAGCATATTTAATTTCGTAAACCAACCATATTCTACTATAACTAAATCTTTTATATCCAAGCATAAAAACGATCATTTTTCTGCTATTAAAAACAAATAAATCACTAAAATTCTTCATAAGAATAGAAGTACAAAATATTGTGCAATGAGATCGATTATTGGCTTCACCTTCTTCTTTAGCATAGATTTTCCCCTATTTTTTCATACTGACTTCCTCCTATACGAAAATACTCGTTTATTTTGCGTCGTACACGCCCACAATGTTATCTTTCCTATTTCGCAAAGGAAAAGAACTCAACCGTTGCTTCCCTTATACGCGAACCTGACGCGCAACATTAGCTCCACTATTTATAACGATACGAAAATGTCACAGTCTCGATTTCGCTTGGTTTTTTCATCCCGCTCATTTTATATGTATCCTCTGCCGCTAGATGTGCGTAGGCCATCAACGGTCGACAGAGGCGGATTCCCAGTAGCGCAGCCCGCCCGACAACACACCAGCGCAGAAGATTGATAAAGTTTGGTAAGTTGTATACAAAGTTTGGTATAAATAGCATTTTCTTAAGGCAGAATTTTTCTCGTTAGCGTTGTCATCTTGCGACGATATATTGGTTTGGTTATTTCTGCTGATGGTACATGATTTCTTCGCAATCATCGAATGTAATAATAATATTTGTGAGATATTGTGACGTACGCAAAAGCTATCGGCGTAATGCATTAATTGGTCACTTTAAATTAGTTACCACATTTAGTAACTTGTGGCAACGGATCAAAATTAAAAGAATACCGGAAGTATACTGAGTGTTTCAGAAAAATCCTATCAAAGTAGATAGTCCTAATAGTAAGTTTTGTAAATAAAGTAAATAATATTGAATTAGAAGATGGGGAAGTTTTAATATCTTTTAATGGTAGAGTATCTGGTTGTGTTCCTAAAACTCAACAGAATCGATGGTGCAAAAATTACAAAATACAAAGGACCAAATTACATTATTACCCGAGGTGGTTTTTGGCCCATCCCAGCGCGATCTTCTCAGATCTATTGTGGTTCATCTCTCGTTAGATCAATTACACTAGCTTTGCTTTCTTTGCTAGATTTAGTAGTCTTGTGAGTGATCCCTCACATAGGTTTCGGCTTTTGGGTATTCCGAGCTCATTTCTGAGAGCCATAGTTCTGCCAGTGCTATACTTCCCGCGGCACATGGGCGGCAGTCTCTTCTTCCACTTGGCAGAATCTGCATACTCTGCATGCTATTTCCTCTGTCAGGCTCAAATTATTCGTGTACTTCTTGCAGCATATAGTGTCCTGTCAGCAGGCCCACTATTGTTCTAACAGACTTCTTATCTCTGTTTAGTAGGTCTGCTGTAAATGAAATTGCTTGGCCCGTGTTTGACCTGGAATGAACTTTCAACAGTTTTGAAATTTCTTATCTTTCCATTATTTAGTGGTTGCTTTTATTATCGTATATGCCATTCCCACCGAGTGCATTGGGCGATTTGCAGCAGTGGCTAATTCGTCTGTCTTTACGTTCCTTTGATGTTCTTCGTATTCTGGTACCTAGGCCCGGGTCACCTTCCCAACCTATTGAGTGCATTCATGCAGTCCCACGCCAGTTTCGAATTCGCCTGTGTGGAGTCTACCGCTTCCATTATTGCTTGAATATTTGAATAGATATCAACAGATCGATAGTTAGCTGCTTGCCAGTCCAATTCTTCAATACATCCCAGCTCTGCTACTATTTCGGCCTGAAATACTGGGACGCTTTGGATTAGACTTAGTGTTTTAGATATTTTCCACAAATCCCGACTTCGACTCCATTCTCTGTCTTCTAGCCGTCTGTGTACCAGAAGGATTCGGCCTTTATAGGCGGGCCTTTCAGCTACTTTTCTGTATCAGGTATTACCATTTTATAGCACTTGTCGATGCTGTATTTCGGGCTAATGGCGTTACTGGGCCTGCTAGTTCTCGGCACCACCTTGAGCTCCTTTAAGAGTTTCCGATAGTTTGCACCATTAATTATGGAAGATATACAAAAGACTAACTTCACTTTGCAAGAATGAAAATTGTTTTCAAATAGTGGCCAATTGCTAACTCATACAATTAAGATTAGTTAATTATTTTATTTTCTGCTATCTTCGCTTTGCCACAATAAAGCCATTTAGCCATTTATTATTATTATTAAATTAATACAATCGAAATTCCCTACAAAAGAAAAAAGACTAAAACAAATGTGCAATTCACTTACAGATTCTATCGTAACGGTGTTTCGCCTTTCTCGTATAGATCCTCTACGTTATTACTATTCTGCCTGCCATTATTCTGAATTGCTTCGAGTAAGTAGGATTCAATCCATTCGCCGCACGTATAGGTCGTAGTAGGTACTGTAAATTGAATTATTTCTGTATATTCCGAGACTTGCTGCGATTGAATTTTTCAATGTGTGCAATTTGTAAGTTATCTATAAGATCTTGAGCGGGGAAGTTAAGAAGGATGCAAATTTCGGGTATGCGGTAAATAAGTATTTATGTAATAAAACAAATAAGAA
The DNA here is from genome assembly GCA_902654985.2 of Oryctes borbonicus. Lineage (NCBI taxonomy): Eukaryota > Metazoa > Arthropoda > Insecta > Coleoptera > Scarabaeidae > Oryctes > Oryctes borbonicus. Next base: position 7,585,177 of record LR736869.1, on the reverse strand, counting down.
AGCACCAACCCTGGAAATAAAGAAAAAAAACCTGATTCATGGACGCAAATCAGGAATAAAGCATTAAATAAATAAAGAATTATTATTGTGGATTTAAAAGGAAAACATCTTTTATAAAGATTTTCCCTTGTTCTAAATCACGCGAATAACTTTCGAAATAGATTTATTAATACTGCGTAAAATGGCTATTTTTCTCATTTTTCTTTGTCTTATTAATTTTAAGTGCATTAAATCAGCCTCTCTCACGCAGCACTTCAGAAGCAAGAAGACACTTGCGCTTTAGAAGGAATTTCCAAAAGGAGACTAGTTCTATGCCGAGAAAGATATGAAAGTAACATAGAGAATGAAACGATGGTTTCCCCAATCGTTCCTTTACTGCTTATTACTTTTATCTTCTACGCATTTACAACGTTGTCTTTCGTTTGCATGTTATGAAGCTACGCGATATTGAAGAATTTAATCTTGCCTCCACGAGAACCTGTTTACTACTTTGATGTGCTTTCTAGTGGATAAATACAGCTTGTACTATGTAATTCCCATTGCTCCGTTAATTTTAAGGCAGCACGAGATGTCGTATTTGTTTTCCCAGACTGAACATAAAAATAAATGAGAAAACCAACAGGCAAGGTTTATTTTTTTTTGTTCTTTTTCTTTTGGATACAAACATTATTAAGAAATAATTTGAAATAATTACGTCAAAAAGCTGGAAGCTTGGACGCGAGAGATCATTCCTCCTTCATTCCTGTAAGACTCAATGTAAATGTTTTCGTTGTTTTTTTTTTTCATTGTTCATTGTTCTATTGATCAGCGCGACTAATAGAATTTAAGAGCAAGAGTTATGCTTGCATAATTTCAAAAACCCAGTAGCCGCCTATTCAGCAAGAAAATTGTAGGTACACAAAAGAAAGCTCTTTCATTGTAGTTGTGAAAGATTATATTTGACTTCCCATCCTTATTCACGACTTTACCCGACCTTCCTTCCGTTTTCTTATTTTTTTTTTTTCCTTCTAGATTGAGCAAACTCATCTTCCAGACGTTTTTCAAAGGGAAAGAAGGCCAGAGAAAAAAAAAACACGAAACCGGAATATATTCGAACCGAAATTAAATTTTAAGCAATCCCCCTTTTTTGACATTTCATTTACCATCAACCAGCCGCCACCCCAGACGTCTCTTGCCAGTCTTCAGATGACTTCTTTCGCGGCCAACTTATGTAAATTATAATATGCTAAACACCCGATCGAAATACCCCCTCCCCACTACTTCGGGACTACAATGGTTGCATCTCCATCTCGATCTCTGTATAGTCTTGTCCTCGTGCCGCGTGGTCGATGTCGCTGAAATGCGCAGAGCTCCGTATCTCTGGCTCGTCGATAGATAGCAGTCGAGTGGTCGCGTCATCGCCGGCTAGATTATTAATGGAACAACTTTCCTCGGGTCATTAATATCGGTGATCCGTTGAAAAGGAGGAAGAAGACGTCGAAATTGCAAGAAAAAAAGGAATAAGAAAAAAACTTGGGTGATGGGGAGAAGAGAAGGGTGTGGCTAAACGGAAAGTTAAAGGAATAAGGAAAGCGGAATGGCATGCACCCTGCTTGTTAAGGATTCCGTTTAATCTTCGTAATTGTGATGAAATTGTTTGTGAAATACTCCGTAGCTTTTCAGTTAATTTAATGAATTATTTACGTGTTGTAGCGGATAGTAGCTGAAATATACTGTAACTCCACTTATAACCTGCGCTTTGTGTGCCTTAAGCTTTTGCAAACGATATATGGCGGCTTATAGCGCGGTTATAGGAACAGTAGTGAATGTTGCCAGATTTAGGCTATTAGATTCTTTGGTGTAAGTGTACCAATGGAGAAGTTGCAAAGAAAGCATGTAAATAAAGAAATATGTATTTATTAGTAACAAAGAATATTACAAATTGGCGACGAAAAAAATTGAAAAATCAAGGCTGCAGCAAAGTAAAATAGAGAAAAAGTGAAGTTAAGAAAGTAAAGGTGAAGGCGAAAAATGATTGAATTTTGAGGATTACCGCCCTACTGCTTGTTCATGAGGATTATTCCTATTATTCGGTAGATTCGAAAAAATCAGAAAATTTCCCACTTATCTAACATAAATAAAAGATACGAACATATATCGCTTGATAGGCCGATTTTCGCAAGTATTTGTACAGATCACAGAGGCCATCTTTCATTGCAGTAAACAAGCGTCGTCAAGTCGTAATAACCGTCGCTGTAGCGTCCTCTCTAACGCGCTATAACGTACGCCGACGGAAATGCTTCGTTATTTTCCACTTGATACGCGACGTTTACCTGCCTGTTTGGCTCACGAATTCTTACATCACTGTAATGATTTGCTTGCTGTACTCGATCCAATTCGTTGCGATGACGATAAGAGAGCTGTTGGATAGGGCGTCACAAGAAGCCCTTCTAGCTCGATCGTATAGCTTAGCTTTTTTATGCTTTCTTCCACGCAAACATTAAAATATCTACACCAAATCAATTGATTGATTAAATTCTCCAAAATTGGACGACATTTTAAAGAACTACGTATGCAGGATGCGTAGTGAATATTTTTCTGTAAGAATAATTTGATAAGAAAGCGAAATATAGGCAGTTGGCTTGGGTTTTCTCTTCCATGAGAACAACGCTAAGCTATAGTGGAACGACCTAAATTTGTTAAATATTTATAACAGAAATAACAATGCAAAGTACCATTTTTTCAACCTTATGTCGGGGGTTAATCAATATTAATTGGTACAGCAACAACAAACATATTAATGAATCATTCTCCGTTGCTTTTCAACTCTATCAAATCTCAATCTATAGATATTGACGGTATGTTAATTAAAATGTTATCTCTGTGTTCCCCGCATGCGTTACCTGCGATTACGCATGTTATAGACAGTTGCTTGCTTGAGAACACCTTTCCCGATTGTTGGATGAGAAACATCCTAACTCCTCCTTCCAAAGGAGCTACCCTATCCGACTACATCGATTTGCGACCCTTATCCAAATATCCAATCAAATCATCCATATCAAATAATCCTTATCCAAATATTGGTGTAATTAGACTATTCTAAAGCTTTTGACACCCTGTTGCCTGCTATTCTTAAGTATGTTGGTTTCAGTCATGATTCAGCCATGTTCTCGTATTTTTATCTTATAGGTCTTATACGACGGCTATTCGTCCCTGGTGTACCTCAAGGGAATATTCTTGGCCCATTACTTTAAGTAATGCAGGTGTCTAATATTGTCCTATTATTTATACGCAAATGACAAGCAGATTTATTATTATTTCTCTCTGGAAAATCGTCACGATGTTGTCTCTCTAGTGTGTGGCCCTACAAAAACTCGAGCTGCCATCATCAATTATTGCAATTAAAGTAAATAACGACTCCGATAGTGCTCGTAGTCTAGGGCTCTGCTTAAACACAAAACTTCGTTTTAAAGGTCATTTCTTGCCTACTTAGGGCAGGATAGAGTAATTTGAAAGCTCTATATAGAAGCAGAAGAGAGTCTTTAGATGTTAACTTAAAGAAGGTTCTCTATGGGAGTGAATTTAGGCCAACATCTATAGTGTGGCTAATGATTTTCTTCGGTATACGGGGAGAAGCAGGTGCATAATCCAATTTTGCAATTCGAGTTGTTTGTTGTTTGTTTCTATAACTTTACTTCTGTTATTGTCAAATTTTATCTATCAGCAGTATGAACAATGCTTTTTTATCTTTAAGAAAAGTGCTATTTTGATATTTCAGTTATACTTTTATAAGAATATGTTGAATCTAGATACGAGAGATCACCGGGCGACCAGCTGTACCGGTGGGTACAGAGGATCCCTGGATGAAGATGGAGGTTTGGAAGAAAAAAATAAAAGATTATTATCAAAAACGACAAAATCATTATTATTTTCATAATCGCAATTGTCGGACACACTGTGTAATGTTTTCGAAAAATTCATTCAGTTTTTAGCCCTACTATACGCTCAACAATTCTGCAAGAATTCCAAGTTTCGAAAAAGTGTTACCAACACCGTTTGCCAACCTTCACAAGGAATTTCTCTAGCAATAAGTTTAATTTAAACGAACAAAATAGATAAAATTTATTGAGTGATGCATGCACATCAAATTTTTAATATTACAAAGTAGAAAAATCTTCAAATAACTAGAATACTAAACGACGCCGGCCGATTCCGCCAAGACAATATTGAGGCATCTCCAATTTACGTACACACGAGAGGTCCTCGAAAGAATTTTCGAACGTAGATGGCCAGTTATGCGAACCATCCTTTCTCAAGTGCTTCCGCCAGATGCCTATCCACGGATGTGCATCTCGTGCATTCTGCGCGGAGCTTCGCTTTGTTCTTCTCGGCACGGTATGTTTGCAACATTGTGACCATCGCTATCGCCGTGTACAATATGCGCGAGAGATTCTCATATGTAGGAATTGCGTTTTAAAACTGGACGAGAAGGTAAGCTTTTGAGGTTCTCCAAAAGCCTTTGAAGTGCTCCAAAGGAGATTGTATTTTTGGTTTATTTAATTTATAAAAAAAAAAAAAATTGGATTACGCAGAAAATTAATTCAGTTATTTTTTATGTTGGTTACACTACATCAGTTAAATCCTAGATTCTCCCTCATTCTTATCGGCATGTTTGACAATTTCAAGTAGATCTGATGTTTATTGACGTATCTTATAAAATTTAATAAGATCTATGCAAATATCGTAAAACGCTGTATTTTTTTCGCAGGACAAGTATAAAGAAATGGTTGCACTCAGCAATAATACGTCCATCTTTTCTGCTGAAGCCTTAGCAACCAATCATGCTTTTTCACATATACAGCAGAAAGCTCATAAAAATTGTACCATTACGATAGACACCAGTAGTCTTCAAAATATAAAGGATACCAGACATACAAATCATCTCATCTTCACCATCACACAGCAGGTGCTCAGCTGGTGCTTTTTTCTTCAGACCTTGTTCAAATGATCTTGACTTCTTGCAAACCTTTTATCCGTTTTCTTGATGTGACTGCTTCGGAAAAAACAATTGATTCCAACGAATGGGAGAAGCGTGCCAGGAGTACCAAACATGATTCCTAATAGTTCGCCCAATACGTACTTTCGACCATTACCGTTTACGTTTGTTGGATCATTAATTCTCGTTTGGTTTGCAGCTGCTTCCTCTTTGGAATTTCATGCGCCCCTTCTAATGTCATCCGATGTAGTGCTTGTCAAATTGTCAGAGTTTTCTGCTATTTGCATACGGAAGAAAGTCCCTAAGTGTTCACGAGTATTTTCCTAAAGTACCTTTCGCTTTATGATGATATGCTGTTGAGTGCGGTTGCTGTATCCCTGTTTGAAAATCACGTGAATGATGACAATATCTTTAACAAATGCTTCTTCTTAGATGAAGCTTGGTTTTTGCCTTAATAGCTCCATTAACAAACAACTCTTGTCCTCAGAAATCATTGCATTCTGTAAAGGTTCCTTCAGGAAAAAGAATTATTGGTCCTTTTTCTTCTAAGCCAGTTACATGATGACAATCTCTGGGTTGGATATTTCCACGACTTCTGAACAACCACACTAACCTCTTGTGATAATTTAACTCTTTCAGGTTTAAGTTGTAATTTTCAAGCAGTATTGATTCACAACTGATACCTAATGTTGTTTTAGGTTAAGGCACCTCAAGTCAAACCAATAACTTTCTTAAAAATAATAATTTCTCTAACAATATCGACGATATTTGCCAAATAAGACCGCTGATATAAATAATACATAAAAAAATCATCCGTTACGCACACGCCGAACAAAAACAAACGAATCCTAGAAGGAAGGAAAGATCCGGTCAAGTTAGCGTCAACAGGATACGCTCAATTTCGCAAAGATTGTACTCCCATGCTCCTCGCCAAGATATTTACTTTCAATTTCTTCCGGCTTCAAGCGACCGCTGCTCCATCAAAACAATACCGATAGAAAAACAAATTTAGATGATTCGGTTTCAATAAGGGAAAGGGATATTGAAACGAAACGTGGAGGTCGAATAGAGTTTGTTACGCAGGAGGGCGTTCGGCTTCTGTTCGTATCGATTGGCTGTGGCTTCTTTCAAAGTATTCGTTGTAATTGTCTTGAGAAGTTAATCGATTTCTGGCCGCTGAAAAGCTGAAAGATGGAAAGGTGGGGAATACGAATATTACCGCATGCAAAGAATCGGTTCACTTTTTTATTGAATTAAATGCAAAATCATTCATGTTCATAAAGGAGGAAGCGCTAATTCTATTGAAAATCTTCGCGCAATAGCAATTTTTCAGCCTTTCAATTCATTTCTTTGTAGCTACCTCAGGCTTCCCTCAGAGAAGCAATCCGGGTCGATTGCTCTTTCTGTTATACATTAATGATCTTTGTTCTGTTGTTTCTGCAACAACAAATCCTCGCTCATGTTGTTCCTCAAACAAATTAGGCATGAATGTGGCCAAGTGCAACATTATCACGCGTACACTGGCAAAACTAATCCTGTTATAGCAGAATGTCAATTTAACAGCATGCTTATAAATCGTTTCATGGCTGTTAGCATCACATACGATGCTAGATAATCTTTTATGGATCATATTCAGAACATCGCCAATTCTTCTCTGACGGTCTTCGGATTTATTACATGCAACCCCCAATTATTCAATTCCTATTTTGCATTTGTACCCTCGATGTTAGAATACGGGTCAATTAAATATTATTATTGATAATCAGGAAAAAAAAATCTTTCATACTACCCTCGATTTAACCGAATAAACTAGGTTAGTAGCTCGTGCAACACTACTAACCGAGCCGCATTCTCGTACCTTGTTACTCGATTTTCACTCGACGCTGCCTCATTAGCGTCTACAATCACGGCTGCCAACGTGGCGAGGTGAGAGTTCGCTCAATTCCCGCCGACGAACAATCCGCGTCACCAGCAGCGGGCCATTTATCTTTATTATGTATTTAACTTATTTATTTCGTTTCATTAAGACTGTCGACGTTCGTATCGGGATCCCTCGCGGCCGTGCGAGTTCGTAGCTGGCGCCAATGCTGACGATTTCTTTCCTCTCGTTCGACGAGGCAGAGATGTCGCCGCGGTATGCCCGGTATACCGCGTTCCGGAAGTATGACCAGGACGATTAACGCTGAAGGTATTGCGGTACGTCCATAATGAATATTAGAATTTCTTTAAGCGATAATGATAACGTAAGAGGATCGTGATTTTTTCTTGGATATTTTTTTTTTTTTTTGTATATTTATAATGTAATTCAGTGAGATGTATATTGCGTACATAATATACAAGGGTGAGTTCATTAGAAGGTCGGTGCTAGCTATTTTATTATTAAAAAAGGTGATTTAGTTCTTAAGATTAAACCTCGGCACATAAATTCCCAAAAAAAAAAAATTAATCATTATTTTCTGGCATTACATAAAGGTCTAAAACGAAATTCTGCCGAATCTGTGATGTGATTATTAAAGGACAATAAGCTTACTGGATGAGAGACCATTACACCCATCGTTTCTCAAAATAGCGAACATAGGAGGAGGAAGATTAGAGCTCTGAGCTGCGCCACCATATACATAAAGGTTCTTGAATAAATACCTTCATACTCTGAAGTCTATGCAAACCACGTCAATCTGCTTTTTGTTGGCCAGCGCTTCTGAGGCTAGCTGAGTAAAGTTGCACAAATTTGAAGTGGTCGAGCGCCTCTCCATAAAACCATGGCGAATTTACGTGCCGGTAAAGATTATCATAAATCCTTATCCTGGGAGGTTTTCTGCTTTATGATAGCGTTGTAAATGCATTGCGAAGGTTTTAAGAGACTTGATATGCAAGCTAAGAATGATGGTACTGCATCTGGACATTCACCAATATCTCAAAAAAAATAAGGAACTCGTTTGTGAAAAATTGCTTCCTGCACCACTCCAAGAAAAGAAGCGAATCCATTAACAATATCTACGCGCCTAGCTAAGATCATATCGTTATACAACATTTGCCCAGGAATTCTCGATTCCATTAACAGAAAAGACCAAAATTAGCGAGACTCGTTTCGAATTCTAAATTCGACGTTCCTCAAGTATCTACGAAAATGGGATTTAATATCTCTTTTGATCGTTAAGCGAAAAATTCGAATACGCTCCCTTAATTTTTGTTTATTTTGAGATTATGGCATCATAACAAAATTTTCTCCACACATTATTCTAAAAATTAGGTTTGCTCAAAAATACCGCCCAGTGACTTGTAAACATTTCCTGCCTCCAATTCTTCTTTAAACCAACTCCATAAAGAATAGTCCAACGGTGTGAGGCCTCTATAGACCTTGTGGGCTAAATAAAAAGACCATCCTAGCATCCAACTGTTGCCGAACCTGACGAGCGAAATCAGGGTGCTTGATTAACTTGAGTCTTCTCACCTCTCACGCATCAAGGTGCTTGATTTATGCGAGTTCCTTCGCCTCTCACTTATCGTTGTTTTACGCGAGTCCCCGTCGTCATCTTTCAATTAAAGTAAGTGCTCCATACCTACGGATTTGCGGGGAATCGCAGATCATTCTTGTTAGATCACTTGTTCTTCATATTTTCGTCAAAACGTTATTATAATTTCTGTTTTTCACGCGAAAGGCATCAGAAATACATAGAATCTTACATATAGTTTAATTTCATCCAGAGCTTGTGTGCAGATTGTCCATGTTCCACCAATTATTTTAAATCATAATTCCACAATAATATTGAATTCTTACTTGCGACAAACACCTGCTTCCCTCCACCGCAACATTGAATAATTATCTAATATCTTATTTTTATCGAACTACGCTCGATAGTGACGCATAATTATCGCCGACGGTAGCCGTAAAATTGAACGGGAAACGTGCAATTTCTACGCTACTCCGTCCTTGGTAGAGCGGTGGCCGGGCGTACCCTATACTGCCGATATCGTTAATCACGACGCCTCGGTTGACGGAGATGCGTCCTTCGCCGCAGTCCGACCCAGCATTTTTTAAAATTACGCCTACGTGTTGGCTGCCTTGCTAAATTTTGTGCAACTGATGCAGTAAGTCATAAACCTGGAAGTAACCATTTTGCAAGAACTTAAATCTATTGATCGCTCTCTGAGGGTGCAAAATTGCAATTGGTTTGGAAATCTGAATAATGACAAATCCGTCTTAGACGAAGCTTGACTCAAACTTCATGGTTGGCCCGCATTGAGACTGAATTTGCCTGACTTGATTGGAAACTAAATGAAAAACGGACTCTGAAATGCTTGTTTTTAAACATTAATGTGACTCTTTTCAATAAAGTCGCAGTTGTCTGAGAACGTGTGGTCCTCGAATAAATAGTGTGGCCATGTACCAATGAATAAAAAAATGTATTAAAAAAAATAGAATAAAAATTAATTGTATTAAATAGCTAAAATTTATAAGTTAACTAAATTAATATGCGAAAATCAACAAAAGGATGTAAGTGTTGTGGGGGCGGTCAATTCGTTAGTGGTAAGCCGATAGCGCCTCGCTAGGAGTAGTTGAAACGGCGTATTATTTTTCTGCTAGAGGCTGTTGATGTCCCTGGCGCGCGGCTCTCTTGGGAATGGTGACCAGTTTCACTAGCGGCGCTTATGAAGCTTATTCTAACCACTATTCAGACTGTGGTTAACGCCGTTGTCTCTCTGAGCAGTTGAGATTTGTTACAGCTAATCATCCTTAGGATAACATTATTTACATCTCTTTTCCCTAAATAGTCGCACGAATCGTAAATATATGTGTGAGAAAAAAATTAATTCCTTTTCTGGGTCATGCACTTGCGTAATTTTAACATTATAAAATATTTAAATAATATTTAAAAAACATGCACTCAATCTACAGAGGTGTACGAAAAAGTAAAAGACCTTCAAAATAAACACATAAATAATTGCAACCTTTTCTAAACCAGTTGCATGATTACAAAAGGAATGGACACTTACAACAAGGCAATGTGGTTCATTAATAATGGTTGAATGAAATGGCTTTAACCGACACCATATCTGTGTACCAGATAACCAAAATATCTCAACGGCTTTAACGGTGAGAATTTCCAAATCTGTACCTAAATGTCGCTTGTAAATTGCTTCTCCCTGCATTGGTCGCTGCAGAAGATGCTTTTATTAAAAAATAAAATTACCTAATCGGAATAGTTGACGTGTTTTCCTGCACTTCGCGCAAATTATATCTTATTCCCTGTAACACTTTTTCTCAAATTTGGAACTTTGTCGGTAACGAATTTTGTTCAGCAAATTATCCACGATTACCTACACTTCTTTCTGTTCTCATAGGTCTTCCTTAGGGGGCAAGATTTTCCTTTGCAATTTCACAACCCCCATCCAAAAGAAAATAAATTCGAGATATTCAACTTGATCTTCTGGAAAATGCTATTGACGGCATGGAAGAAAAATCGCGGCGTGTTGAGAAACAAAATGGCGGATATATTCGACGTTAAATAACAAACACACGAGCGATGATATCGCCATCCTCATGTTAGGCTAGCATCTGCATTAGAATGTGCAAATTTCGTCGATTCTCTGCAGAGCTCGTATCCCCCTAACACCTCGCATTGAAAAACCTTAATCTAAAATAATCCATGCATATAAATTGGACGCACAGGATGGCGGCTGGGACCTCAAACGTATGGAAATGGAACGCTATGCCGTAGATGATATCAAACTTTGACTACGTCACCTTTCTAACTTTGGGGGCTTTCGACACAAGACTCAAAGCTTCATCGATATTGGTTATAGCTACACAGCTATATTCATTTGCATATCTTAAATGATTTTCTTCTTTTTTTCTTCTAACGGCGGCAAAGTTGAGGGAGAAAAGAAATAGAAACACACCGAGAAATATCTGATTGTGAACCTAGTCAAACACACTGATTCGTATTTATTTTTTTTTTATTATTATTTTTCTATACATTGCTGATATGCATTGGAATCCATTTTTTTTCAGTACGAACTCAACAAATTGTGGATAGCTACTCTAAACTCGAGCCTTTTAGCAGTTTTGTTAAGAGGATATCGTAGCCTACAGTCTGTACTATCAAAAGCTTTAGTGAGATTTAGAAAAAAATCTTAGTTAGTTTAACCTAAACTTTCTGTCTGTTCAAACCTCAAATAAATTTTTTTAACAAACGATTAACTTCCGTCCATTAACTCGTATATTACTATCAACAGAATATACAAAGATCTTCTTCTAGCTTTTATTAAGCCAAAACAAGAACTAAATCAACTTTCCTTATTAAAAAACGTCACATAAATAAATGTCTATCATTCCCAAACTAACACAAGCAAATAAAATAAAGTGCAAATCTTTTTATCCAGTTAAATGCACCAATACACACATTTCAGGCGAACGGATAGGCGTCGTTTTAGTTATTGGTGTTGTAATTCGTTGTTGACGATCCACTTTATGTTTATAAAAACATTACTAGCAATGGAGTGTTTATAAGTTTATGCGGACCGCCTTCTTACGTATTCCAAAGCAAAAAAATGCAGTGGGATGTTACCAGGAAGGTATGTCGAACAGTAAAATGGGCGATTTCTTTGCCGTTCGCTATTATTTATGAATAAAAACGTTAAAAAACTTTAGAATAAAGGCGGAGCTTAATGTTTAATGCAGTTAATGGTTGGTTGCAATGCACAAAATGAATGTGTCCATAGATTTGCTTATTGTCAAGACGCCAATAGATGGCATTTCATGCAAAAGAAGCAATCATTTAATAAAATTTATGTTTTCCTTTCTTTATGTGATTTTTATTCGAAAATTTTGTTACGTGTAATGTTATCATTTAAATAATTAAATGAACTATCGAGACAAAAAAAATCTCAATAAAAGAAAGGCATCGTGACTTGAAAACTGCAAGTGTTATCTTTCAAACAAAGAAACTGATCCAATAATTGTATTTATGAAAAGTTGCACCTCACATTAGCCTTGTTAGAACGCTGGATTTCTGTTTGCTTAAGATCTATAGTTTTTAGTGCCAGAACTAGTTGTGGGAATCTAAGAAGGAGGATCGATAATG